>SJYX01004993.1:0-20492 GCA_006410675.1 Oreotragus oreotragus
TAAAAAAAAAAAAAAAAGGTTCATGAGTGTGTGTTGGGAATGCCCTAAGCATTTTAGATGAATAAAAAGTCACTAGAAACCAAAAGTGTGTTGCGACTGAAACTAAAAAGGCTGTATTTATAGAAGTAGATTGCTCAGATTAAAGGAGGTGATACTGCACTGATTTCTGCAATGAGTAAAAACACACTAGCTCTATTTTATTCAGATCTAAACCACTATTAAACACTGCTGGTAGGCTAGAGATAATTCAGTATTTGACCAGGTTGGAGATGGAATCAGAAACTATATGAAATGGGGAGCAGACCAAATGGTTGCATTTAGAAAGAACAGAATCAAGAACGTACTTGATACTTCAAGGTATATAAAGGGTTGTCACAGGAAGAGGAATTAGGTTCCTTGATCAGATGTCAGAACAAAACCTATGAGGGAAAATGTTAGGGATGCAGGATTTGGCTCATATAGGAAATAACTTTCTTTTTCCTATTTTAAAAACAGTTTAGCTTACTTCTTAAATTAAGTTAAAATAAATTAAATTTGCTCATTGCAGAATTTTTATAACATACAAAAATAAAAGTATTAAGACAATGTAAAAATCAGCCATGACTTTACCATCTAGAGATGATTACACCAGGAATGATTTTGTAAGAAGCAGAACTATACAAAGCAGATGAGTTTTCCTTGGGGATTATGGTTATTTGAGCAGATAGAGCAAGCAACTCTGAGAGCCTGTTCTAAATGCTGAGATTCCATTCTTTACCATTCTATATAAAACAAGTTCAAGCTAATGCACATTTCCAGAAAGCTTACCAGCATCATTTTCACAAGGACCTTCCACAGGGTGACCCAGGGTCAGAACAAGTGTTGAGGGTTCCAGACTCTAGGACATGATCAGTATTGGGGGTGAAGAGAGAAGAGAGGGCTATTTTGTGTCTTTCAAACCACACGTGGTGACTGATGTCATCTGTCAACTTGTTTATAATATATAACACCCAAGCTAAGCATCCTATGGCATTCTGGCTTAAGCAAAAATTGTGCAATTCTCTCTTAACATCAAAAGATTGAGAGAGTCTGGTGTTTCACCCTGACGAGAGCTGAGCATGGCTTCATAGGAAAAGTGGAATCTGAAGTCACAGAACGTGAATCACGTGGCCACTCAGGAGGAGCTGGGGAGGCAGCAGGAGAAGATACATTTGATGAACAACTTAAGGATCTGGACGATGCAGACCAGAGCTAGTGTTTGCATGAGAGCTGAGGCTGAGAACTAGCAGGAACTAAATAAAGCAGTAGCAAAAGATGGACTGGAGGAGAATATCGGGGTAGACCAGTTAGATTCCTACAGAATATGTTTTGTTAACAGGAGACTGTTGTTTTCTCCCTTCTCGCCCAATAACAAGACTTTCCATTAGGATCCCAAATTCTAGTACTAATCTATAAACAGTAGATATGAAATGGGGACATGTGACTTGGAACAAGGATGGAAGACAGAAGTCCTTGTAAGCTGAACTGGTTTCACATGGCATTCTAATGACACAGAAACGTATGTGCTCGCCCCATCTGCTTGGGTGCCAAGCAAGAGTTTGACCTCTGATTAACTGAAGTTAATCCAGGTGCTGGGAGATGGTGGGCGCTATATACCACTTTCCTCCTCCAAGTCACACCATCAGCAGTATTCAAACAGCCAGACAATCATGCGCACCCCAATTCAGTTTTCAAGCAGCAGTGTCGCTAAGTCAAACTCTAAAAGAAAAACAAAAGAAAGACATTGGGAGAAGGGAAAGGTCACCAAGGTTCTCTCTAGAGTTTAGAGTTTAAACCTTGACATGGCTTTGTTTTTATTGCTGCCGTTTACCTATAAGCAATTTGGGGTCAGAAGTCCTAATAAGTGCTTCTGATTATACCTTTGATTTCCCCAGGAGTTGGCAGGATCACAGTCAATATTTGGATACCTGCTTAGAAGGGGAGGTGACATTCACCCTGGTTCTCCTTGATCATGAC
Source organism: Oreotragus oreotragus (assembly GCA_006410675.1). NCBI lineage: Eukaryota > Metazoa > Chordata > Mammalia > Artiodactyla > Bovidae > Oreotragus > Oreotragus oreotragus. The sequence continues at coordinate 1,996 of SJYX01004993.1, forward strand.
CTATTGGCTAGGAGTGCACCGTAGGCAGTGCACCCCAGTGACCTGCCGTGATGTCTGAGAGACAGGTAGGCAGAGAATTAGAGTTTAGGTTTGCTGATTCAGAGTAGCTTCAGAATTCAGAAGTCCTGAAATCGTAGATTGGGAAGGGCATTGAAGGTCATGCAGTAACCACCTCCAACCCCTTGCCTGAAAGGATTATAGTAGAAAAGAAAGGGACAGGGAGTCTAGCCAAATTGCAGTAGCTCTACTGAGAGAGATTTAATCCATTTCACTTAAATTTAATTTACGACTGCTTTAGATTGGTAACATTGTTTGTACAGAAAGCCTAAAAATATGACTTAGTCTTTGATTCCAAATAATATCAGATTTCTTCATCTCGCAGAGGCATGGGTTTATTTTTGTTGTTGAACTTTGTTCTAATGGCTAAAACAAAACATAGACAAAAAAAAGAGAAACGTAGCTTTTTTTTTTCTTTTTTAAACATCAACTGAAGGTTCAAAACACTTACGATAGATTTTAATAATGAAGAGAAAACTTCAGTAAGGTAGACTACTTAGCAACTCACTGGGAGCCACATGCCATTATAAAGAAGCATGTCTGGTTTGGCCAAAATCCTGCCTTTGTCTCAGAGCTATTTTGCTGTAAATTTAGAACAGAAATACCCTTTCTGGAATAAAAATGTAGCTTTGTTGGCTACAAGTGCATGTTTGCTGCCTCACAATTTTAGAATTAGACGATGGACTTATTTAGTAGACATCGGAGGGTAAAAAGCAAAAGCCCATAATTTAAAACATTCCACTCTACCACAGTCCAAGAAAAACATGGACCGGTGAACAAAACCAGCAGTATTGTAATAAGAAAACAACTAGGTGCATTTTTTCCAAAACCTAAAAACCAGGAATCTAAATGTATGAGTTACTGGCTAAAAATTCCATTTTCATGTCTCAGTTTTGAGCTGGAAAAACAACGTAGACCCGATAAACATCGTTTTAAAAAATGCACAAGTTCTCCTGCAGCCCGAGGTGTGGACAGCAGCCTCACATCCATCTTTATGTACTCAAGGGCACTTTCTGTGGCCTGGAGGGAGCCTGGGCTAAAAGGATTTTACTTTGCAAAGATTCATAGGCTTCCAGTCAGGCCCGTGGTGACTTCTGAGGCTCCCTCCCCACAAGTTATTTGGCAATGCTGTTAAGGTATTTTATTTTCCCCCTAAACACTTTGAATATCTGTTCAAGGTCCATGGAGTTTTCCAGGGCAAATGATGTGGTAACTGTTAGTAATGCAGGTGGACTTGCCCAGGCTGAAAGGCAGGAGGGATTGGCATTTCTTCAAGAAGAGAACTGAGGTGGACATGCAGGCCTCTGTTCTAAGACAATTATAAGATGCCAGTCAACCAATCAGTGGCATGAATGGCATTTGTATTTGAGTGTGTGTGTGTGTGTGAGAGAGAGAGAGAGAGAGACAGACAGACAGAGAGAAAGAGAGAGAGGAGAGAGCGCACAATTCCTGAAGATGGCTGAAAGTTACTTAGAAACCACCAATGACGAATACAGAAGTCCACTGGCAAAAGAGCAACCCACTTGAGAGTTAAAACTTCAATTCAGTTTAAACTGGTCTTAGAGTTTTAGATGAGGCTGCAGTCAATGAAGACAGAGGGGGTCTGATTCTACTATAATATGAGACATGGTAACGTTAAACGCTGAGGGTGATAAAACACTTGTAAAAGAGGAACTTTCCAGAAGGATCAAAACTTTCCCTCATCAATGGTTGGTCACCCACCTGTGGGTACCTCAGGTCTCATCATGCAAGTAACAGGCGTGACACCTGAGTGGACACATCCATCATTTGAGTGTATGTGATGTCAGAATCAGAGAAGGCGATGGCCCCCCACTCCAGTACTCTTGCCTGGAAAATCCCATGGATGGAGGAGCTTGGTGGGCTGCAGTCCATGGGGTCACAAAGAGTTTGACACGACTGAGCGACTTCACTTTCACTGTTCACTTTCATGCATTGGAGAAGGAAATGGCAGCCCACTCCAGTGTTCTTGCCTGGAGAATCCCAGGGATGGGGGAGCCTGGTGGGCTGCCGTCAATGGGGTCGCACAGAGTTGGACACGACTGAAGCGACTTAGTGGCAGCAGCAGATGTCAGAATGTGATGTACATGGTCCCTGAAGCTGTACACATATGGAGCTCAAGTCTATAAATTTTAACAACAGGATCACTTAGCAATCATAATTTTTGTCTCTCGTTTAAAAGTTTTGACAGGAGGAATGTGTAGGGACAATGAAAGTGAGGGGACCCATTTGGGGACCTATCAATGGACTCTGTGTAAACATAGGCTGTCTCTTCTAATTCTTGCCTCACTGCTCAGGGAACAAGTCGGGGTTATTTTTCTTCCTTTTGAGTCCTTTTCTTTTACAGTTTTGTTGAAAGCAAAAATGAACAGTCCTAGTCACTTGCCATTTAAACAAGAGGGGTTTATTACCTTTAACCAGTTGTTATGGCAAGAATGCTGTACATGTCAGTGGTGGCTAAGTTCCCAGGTGCCCGGTTCGCTTTTCAGGCCTCCAGAGAATTCCTTTTCTGTCTGCGCTGCCTACATGTCTGGAGTCTGGCCCTCTGGAGCACAGCCAGCTGAGAACCACAGGCTGACATGCTGCTGCCCAGAGATGTTTGCCGAGTCACGTGCTTCCTGACTCGGGGGTGCCCTACCCTTTTCTTCATCATTCAGTTATGGGTTCTTCAGGACCGACTGTTGCATGCAGAGGAAGTCCTTCCTGTTCCTCTGCTATCCACAGGCTGGTTTACCGAGGCTACACTCACTCCTTTGACTATTGGTGTGCGTGTAAAAGGGGGGAAGATCACCATTGGCCGAATTTAGGCAACTGGTACAGTCTTGGGCTACCTGATGGTGTTATAAGCACAAGGAAGATGTAGGGATATTGATGTATCATGTTCTCTCAAGAGCTCCACCTTATCTCTTTTGTTTGAAGACCAACCACAGCAATTTTTCTGCTTAAGGAACAACCTACCAGGACATCATGTGGGGAATGTGCCATTTCGGGCATTCAGAAAGGTGTACGGCAATTATTTTGGAATATGTTTGTGTGTAGTAAGGGCTTGAAAGTATCTTGCTAGACACTGCCTTCATACTCTCCTGAAAAGTTATAAAGAGACTTGGCCACTTCCACAGTTTTATTAAAACTGGTGATGAGAAACAGGAAATGCATCCAGAGAATAAACTGGAAAATGATCGTATCTGGGTGATGAAAGTTTGCTCAGAGACCTGCACCCATCCTACTTCTAGACCTGCCTCCTTGTGACAAAAGCCATTTCTCCATCTAACTCCTGTGAAACATCTAGCAATCATTCTTCACATCTATATCTCCTAAAGAAAGACGGGAGCCTTCTCCCACCTGCAGAAGAGTTCTTGCTTACTGCCTGAGGACCTGGCTTTTTGCAGGAACCCTGATGACTGCTAGGCCACACCCATTGCCTGGTTTTCCAAACTTCAGGAAAATACCTTTGAGCATATTCACACCACAGATGCATACAAACAGTGGTGGCGACAGGAGAATTCTTTACTTGAAGTGAGTTACTTCTTTTGGAGTCGGTTGAATTGGACTTAGGACTGTGTAAGCAATCTGTATTCTATGGAGCTCATAAAATATTCTGCAAAGATTGTTTATCTGGATGCCTTAACAAATGAAATTTATTTTTGCATTTTACTTACTTACCTTTACTGTAAAGAATAAAACTGTAGGAAAACTCAGTAAAAAATTTTATATGCACGTCCCATTCACTCTTTTTCCTTATGCAGAGAAGCTATTAATTATCCCTACATAGATTATGGAACTGAAGCTTAAAGCAATGGAGGAACTTGTTTCAACTTACACAGGTAGCATTCAATATGTATATAAACCTGAGACTGATTTTAATAGACATGCATGATCTGCTACCTCACACAAAATTGGTTGAAAGGATGGCAAGTGGAGTATGCTATGACTATGACGTGTGTGTGTGTGTGTGTGTGTGTGTATGTGTGTGTGTGTGTTGCTCAGCCTTGCCTGACTCTTTACTACCCCATGGACTGTAGCCCACCAGGCTCCTCTGTCCATGGAATTCTCCAGGCAAGAATACTGGAGTGGGTGGCCCTTTCCTTATCCAGGATGCCATGATTATTATTGTGTTAATATACTGCTTCTTAGACTATAAGTTTCATGAGGGCAAGGGTTAGAGTTGATTCATCACTGTATCCTCAGTGCCCAGAACAGTACCTAACACAGAACGAGCAGATAAACTATCTACTGAATTGGTGAGTAAACAAATATTTGGCCTGGTATAACAACACATAAATTATATTTTATAGTGTTGTTCACAATTAGGGACTTTCATGTTTCTATAGCACTTTAACTTTGTAAAGGCTTTCCTTTTTCTTAATAAAGTTTGCCTTAGGAGGACAAAGTGAAAGTTAAGGACTCAGATACTGGGGATACACACTGGATTTCTAACCCATGAATAAGAAGATTAATCGTGAAGGAGACAAGCCTCACAAAATTGCTGCTGCAGCCTGTCTTTCTGGACCATATGTTCCAGGTTCTCTGGAACGGATCTGGTTGCTATATCTATTCCATTGTCCCCTTAAGGATATTCTTACTTGTCAACCATGTGTCCTGATTTTTCATTTAGAAAATATGGTCACCATATGTATGTTATAAAACTTGAGTCCCTAGACTAACTTCACCCTTCTGTGCAAGTATTACCAAATCCCATATTCGGCTAAATTTTCTACATGTGCTTCACATGAGTGCTGATTCCAGCTTTTTGCATTGATCATAAATAGATACATTAATAAGCCTATTTAAATTAATAACTTAGTCTTCCATAGAAAGATGTTTTCAATGACTAGAAAAATGCATTTTTCAAAACATACTGAATTATGTGTCTAATGCAATCAACTTCTTCTTTTTATTCAACTTGAGCATCTTCTAATATTCCTAAAATAAAAGACTCTCATAGGGCTCCAATAAAATTTATTAACTACGTTGATTCTAATAGGGATCCAGGGAAATTTAATAAAAGATGATTTGCCATTATATTGCATCTGTTATTTTACATATTGCTGAAATAAGATGGATCAAGTCAAATGGATATGTTTGAACAACTTCATTGTCTGATTCCATGGGTATCCTGGATAAATTTTAGAGAGAGAGCATATAGAAACCTCCAAGTATAAAGTCCAAGCAGACATTGTTTCTGGTTTAGCCTCTACATCAATTTATTCTGTGACTCTGGGCAAAATCCTTCCACTCTGAGGATTCAATGTGCCCTTTTGTAAATCAAGTAACTTAGTCTAGGTTAATGGCTCTCCTCCTTTGCTCTGGTAGCCCTGGAGTCTCTTGGAGGCCTAAGAATTTGCCTTGGAAGACCCCTTCCCTTGCCTTTCCTTCATTTGGAGCAGCTTAGCACATAATCCATTAAGTACATATGCCATTCCACTGTGGAAATACGGTTTGGAAAAAAAAAAAATTTACAGTTAAAATAGTTATATGGTCCTTTGGTGTCTGTTTAGCCTGTACTTCTACCTCACTTTGTTAAAATATCACTGTGAGGGATATGGGGTTTACCTGGGTGGAAAAAAGGTGTAGGCATGTATATAAGCAGAGAATAGAATAAGAAATCTTTTTGTATAACTTGCTAGTGTAGAGTAATGAGGGAATCATTGACCGACTTGGACCTTCAAGGGGAGAATCAATGTAGTGAAGGAAAAGTTTCAATCTGGGAAAGGGTCTTTGGTTCAACCATCGGCAGCAGAGAGATGTTGGGTCATTAGCCACAGCACTGAAGTGGAATTTAAAGTGCATTAAATACAGAGATGTATAGGTACAGAGAGCTGGTCACCATGGGTATGAGCCAAGCTTTGATATAGTTATATGTATGCAGGGATTGAATGGGCTAATAGGGAAATTTCCAGAAAACTGGAGGAAAATAAGAGCACTCCATCACTGACATGATCAGTCCTCGACTTCCTAAGTTGTAGGCACTGGCGTTTTCCATCAGGCCCATGCTCCTGGCGAAATTCTGACCAAGAATCGGCAGAGCATTTGTAGGGTCAGCCCCTCTATTGCGTGGAACCTAGAATTGGCCTTTTTTCATTTAGCCCATTAGTCAGGGGGCCTGGAAGTCCTTCATGGCCCCACGTGCTCTCTGCATTGCTGACTTACTATTATTCCTGATACATGGATCCATTCCAACTGGGTTTCTTATTTTTATACTGACCCACTCCGTACACTTTCTTTGATAGAAATTCCAGCCTAAGTCAAGCCTGGGCTCACCCCACTGATTTGGATACCCTTCGATGTTCCTCTTGGAGCAGCTGGGATTTTTCTTTCATATCCCATCGGTCTGCACTGCTGAGGTCCCAGAATGTCTTAAGATATGTCTGCCCAACCATGAGCACCACATGCTGAGAGGCTTAGAGAGCAGCCAGGGTTTGGCTAGAACTTTAAAGCTCTGCTTTCTTAGAATCCTGTGTGTCCAGAGGACTGTTTCATAGACCGGGATCAACCACATGGTTTTGGGGGTGGTGGGGAATCACAAAGAAAGCAGGCCAGGTTCAGCCCTGGCAGGTGTCCAGCACCCAGTTCAGTGGTTCCGCCAGCTTGTGGATCTGCCCTAACCCCTGAGGGCTGCTGTGGCCACTGTAACTGAGAGTGAATTTGACTTTAGCTTATGTCCTTTTTAGTTCCTGGCCCCACACATGTTGAATCCATGGTGCTGTCTCCCTGTTAGCGTGTCCCTCATCTTGCCACTGTTGTGGCTCTTTTCCAGGAATTTTTCATCTCTCTTCAAGGACTAGAAGGCATTTCCAAGAGCTGCAGTCTAATTCGGAGGGCCGTTGGCTTCCAAAAGTTCCCTGTGTTTCCCAGAGAAGGGCTGACCACAATTCTAGCACCTTGGGGACAGAGGTCCATCTCGTTTCTTTCTCCCCTCTAAGGTCCTGTGTCAAAATGAAGTTTCACTAAAGGAGGCCATGACAAGTTACTTGATTTCCCCAGAATGTGCCATGACTAATCTGCCTCCCCAAGGAGAGGTGGTGTGACTGCTTCATTACGTGTTCTGACCTTCAGTGGCACATATCCTTCCGCCCTGTCACCTACCAATCATCTTTGCTTTCCTCCCATCCCTGTGGCTCTGACAAGAGCTGAGAAGAATGTCTGAGCACACAGTGTCATCTTTGCTCACAAGTTTGTTTTGTTGTCTCCAGTGGAGGGTTCTCCAGGATAGGCTTGAAATCCCCTTTCCTCTGCCACCCATCATAGCCTGGCTGAATTCAATGCTCCGTGCACACTTATGGTTGATTGAATGTGTGATAACACAAACCTGTGTGCTCATGCAGAGATTAGACAGCACCTTCCCAACCATTTCTTCATCTGACCTTTCACCATGGCTGTGGAAATCAGGAAAGGTTGACTAGAAGGCTGAACTTAGCTGAGATGCTGAGATGGCTGAGTCTTTCTGTCTTCACATAATCTGGGACCTTCTCTTCTCCAAGTGGCCTCTCCATTTGGTTTCTGCAAGTGTACCTTCCAACAGGTAGCATGCTTTCTTACATAGCAGCTCAGGGCTCCTAAACGAGCAAAAGTAATCAGGCATTCTTAAAGCCTATGCTCAGAATTGGCACATTGTAACAATGTATTCTAGGCCTCCCTGGTGCCTCAGTGGTAAGGAATCCACCTGCCAATGCAGGAGATATGGGTTCAGTCCCTGGGTTGGGAAGATCTCCTGGAGGAGGGCATGGTTACCCACTTCAGTATTGTTGCCTAGAGAATCCCACTGAGAGAGGAACCTGGTGGGCTACAGAAACATGGGGTTACAAAGAGTCAGACATGACTGAGTGACCAAGCGACAGCAGAAATCCTGCATTCTACCCATAAAAGTAAGTTATAGACCAAGCCAGATCTAATGTGGGAAGAGGCTATGTCAGGTCATGGATATGGGGGTTACTGGGGTGGGGGTGGGGGTCTTCCTATCTTTGAAGACTAGTTCCTATGATTTTGTAATCATGTTCTTAGATACGATGCTCTCAGTGCTGTGTTTCTCTCATAATTTCCTAGCTAGTGAGAAGAATGGCCAGGTAATTAAAGCAGCAACATAAAGCTCTCCTTCCTAGGTAATCCTAGAGCTTAGAGGGAGGTACTAATACTTCATGAAAAGATTCCCTTAAATAAAAGAGGTGCTCTAAAGTCCTTTGGTTAAGGATAAATGTGACCCTGGACATGTATTGCCTTTTAGCCTTAATGAATAAGTAAGCCATGTTGTCTCTTGTAGACAGCAGGTTTGAATATGCAGTCAGAGATAACACAATGGCAAATGACTACGCCTATGCCTATGCCTCTGCTTATGCCTGTCTATGACCTTGCCTACGCCTGTTCTTATGAGCCTCCAGTTAGCCCCAAAACAATGACTGTTGGAGGCAAAATTATAGGAGCAGAGGCACTTCAGTGAGACAGACCTGGGTTTGGTTCCTTGTATTATCACTTACCAGCTATGGGAGTGATAGGCCCTACTTCAGAGTAGGACTTTAATAAACATTAAATTTTCTTTTAATCAGATAATTTTCTACATTAACATAACAACATTTAGAGATACTATACAATAAGTCAGGCAATGTCTTAGTTACCAAGAATACTTGGAGGATGCAGGGGGTGAAGGAGAGGGAGAAGTAGATTACTCATTTATCTATTTGTAGCTTCAGGAAGCCAGATAGATGGTGAAGTCATTCACTGTATTAAGGAATACAGCAGGAGGAGGCAGTTTTCCCCCTCTTGCAGAACTTCTTATTACACCACCTCTGAAGCTTTGGAGCTTTTCCTTTGAGCTCACATTTCTAGTATAGAAGTATATAAGTCAATCTTCACTGGGTTTGAAGCTCACATTACACATGAACAAAAATAAACCACTGTTTTTGGAAGTCACTGAGATTTTGGGCTGTTACCATGGTCTTACCCAGTGAAAGCTGACTAACACAGAAATTGGTACCAGAAGTGGGGTGTTACCATAACAAAGCAAAATGAAACAAAAACAACCAAATTATGTGGCACTGGCTTCAGAGTCAAGCAGTGGGCAGGGAGGGAACTATTATTGAAGTTGACAACAAAGTGACTCATGTTAGGCAGTGGCTAAACACTTTGGTAAAACTATTTCCTGAGATAACTTGGAAGATAATTTACCTAACAAAGGTGTGGCTCTAGGTGAAGCTTTGGGCAAGCAGAATGAGGCCTGTGGGCTTGCTTGTTCCTGGTTGCATGTGACAAGGTATTATAAGAAAGAGATGAGTTCAGAAGTAATTGTTCAGTTTTCAAGCATGAATAAAAGGGAAAAGAGAGAATTCAGAACTTTTAGGCATTGTAGGATGCAAGTGATTCTCATATACAAGCTATAAAAGTTAAACTGAAAAATATGTTAACAACGAAAGCTAATTATATTATGGCTCCAAGCAAAGTCCCAATTAAGGGTGTAGCCTCCATACCCTTTGTTAAAACCTGTAAATGAATTAAGGTGATCCTGAGTAAATAATTTAAGTTAAACAAAATGGTTCAAGGAAAGGAAGCCTTTGCTCTCTCATAAAAGCATGATAAGTTTGAAGCACCTCTAATTAATTCTAGAACAAGAAGCATGTCTTCAAAGGAATTCTGGGTGTGGCTGTTGGCACATAATGTTGGTTGGTGAAGAGCCAATGAGGGTTTGAGGGATTTTTACTTTTATGTAACTGTTAAATGCATAACTAAATTTAAGGCCCCCAAATTTCTGCCACTTAGTTCCCAAGGACAGAATATCCACTAATGTTCCCTATCAGTTCAGCTCAGTTCAGTCGCTCAGTCTTGCCCGCCTCTTTGTGACCCCATATATCGCAGCATATATCCAAAGTGGGCAATGGCAAAAGGGAGAAATTGTCCAAGTATGAAAGCAAAAGCCATGAAGAGCAATGGCTGCACCCAGGGAGCAGACCTGGTATCTAATCAAAGAGTATTTCCTACACTAGGGTATGGGTTTAGCAGAATTTGCCCATCTATATTTCATAATTGCTATAGACCAGGACCAGTGATCACCTGTTGCTTCTCCTTTACAAATGGAGCATTCATTACAGTTATTCTGGCCTTGTTCTACCAATGAATGTTGAATTTGGAGAAAGAAAAGATACCTTTTAGTTTGATTTGGTTTTGGCTCTCTGGATCAAGAGGAGCAACATTTTGACCACTTTTAATGTAGAGACTTTCCATTTACTATCATATCCCATTGGACTTCTGGCCTTCTCCTTTGGGGAGTGGTATATATTGTGTGCAGAAGGGAGGGAACAAATATTTATGATCAAGATACTTATCGTGAAATATTGTATCATTGTTCCCAACCTTTGCTTCCTCCTTTCCAAGAAGATTATATATCTCTGCCTCTTGTGGTGTGAGTTGAAGAGCTTCCCTACGGGATGAGTATAGTTCTCGGCCCCATTTTCCACTTGATCATGCAATTTCTCGGATTAATGAAATATGAGCAAAAGTGAACAGAAGTTTTAAGACCCACTGTGCTTTTCCAGTAGCTCTCTTGACTTTTTTTCTTTGCCATGATAACAGTACAGAGAATGCTTTCTCCAGTCTGATCTCCAGGACAGGAAGACCATATGCAGAACGTAGCCAATCAACAGTCCACAGGAAACATGAGTAAGGAATACGTTCAAGAAGATATTATGTTTCTGTTGTAAGAAATCTTGGCAATTTGAGGATTTTTGTATTTGTAGGCTTCCTGAAGTCACATAGCTGACTGATACATCTGGTATCGGGGCCCAGAGTGATCATGTCCGAGCCCAGAGTGATCATGTCCCAGGCCTCTGGGTAACAGCCTCAGAATTTCACTAAACAGTTTTTATCTTGTTATTAATCATAACTTACCTTCACTGTCCAGAAGCTCAAGAAAGTGATGCTATTTTTCTGAAGGAAACAGTCATAATTTGTAGTACATTGGATATGTATATTGCAGTTCAGTGCATTAATGTACAATAATGTATAGCAGTACAAGGGAATACAAAGTAAAATGACAGCAGTATTAACGGAATAATATAAAAATCTTACTTCACATATGTATGATTGCATGTATGTATCTGTCTCACATATTAACTATAGAACATGTGAGAGTTACATGTGTGCATGCTGAATTGCTAAGTCGTGTCTAACTCTTTGTGGCTATATGGCTTGCAGCCCTTCAGGCTCCTCTGTCCATGGAATTTCCCAGGCAAGAATATTGGAATGGGTTGCCTTTCTTTCTCCAGGGAATCTTCTTGACCCAGGGATCAAACCAGCCTTTTCTGTATTGACAGGTGGATTCTCTATTGCTGAGCCACTAGGGATGCCCACTGTCTAATATATAATCAAATATCTCCAATTGTCTCAAAAATGCCTTTTGTGGCAAAAGAAAAAAAAAATTCTGCTCTAAGATCTAGTCTACGATCATGCATTGTATTTAGTTTTCATGCCTCTTTAGTGTCTCAAACTGGAGCAGTTAGCCTCCTCAGTCTTTATTTTTCTCCTTTTATAATCTGATATTCTTGACGAGTACAGGTCAGTTTTGTACACCATTCCTCAATTTGATGTGACTTTTTTCACAATCACATTCAAATTATGCATTTTTGTCATGAACATCAGAGAAATAAAATATAGTGTTCTTATCGGCAATGGTACCCCGCTCCATTACTCTTGCCTGGAAAATCCCAGGGACGGAGGAGCCTGGTGGGCTGCAGTCCATGGGGTCGCGAAGAGTCAGGCACGACTGAGCGACTTCACTTTCACTTTTCACTTTTATGCATTGGAGAAGGAAATGGCAACCCACTCCAGTGTTCTTGCCTGGAGAATCCCAGGGACAGGGAGCCTGGTGGGCTGCCGTCTGTGGGTCGCACAGGGTTGGACACGACTGAAGCAACTTAGCATCAATTCCTTGTATCAGCCATAGGATGTAGATTTACCCCATTTCTGTGGATGGTAAGGTCTTCCCTGGTGGCTCAGTTGGTAAAGAGCCTGCCTGCAATGTGGGAGACCCAGGTTTAATGCCTGGGTTGGGAAGATCACCAGGAGAAGTAAATGGCGACCCACTCCAGTATTCTTGCCTGAAAAATTCCATGTTCAAGGGAGCCTGGTGGGCTACAATCCATGGGGTCACAAAGAGTCTGACATGATGGAGTGACTACACTCTCACTTTATGGATGTTAACTTAGGTCACTTGGCTAAGGTGGTATCTACGGATGCGTCATATATAGTTACTCTTTTTTGCCTTGAAATTAGGGATGTTTTGTGAGCATAACATTTTTTGCTCGCACAAAACACAAAAGCATGTTTTGTGTTTTTTTGAGATAAAGTAAACACCATGTTTCTTATCAAAATTCCGTTAGTTTTAGCATATATTGCTAACTTTTGCTTGAGTAACATTACTCTGATTAACAAACAGTTATTTCTAATTTTATGATTTTTTATTCATTTCAGTTCAGTCACTCAGTCATGTCCGACTCTTTGCAACCCCATGAATCACAGCACTCCAGGCCTCCCTGTCCATCACCAACTCCCAGAGTCCACTCAAAATCATGTCCATCGAGTTGGTGATGCCATCTAGCCATCTCGTCCTTTGTCGTCCCCTTCTCCTCCTGCCCCCAATCCCTCCCAGCATCAGAGTCTTTTCCAATGAGTCAACTCTGCATGAGGTGGCCATAGTATTGGAGTTTCAGCTTTAACATCAGTCCTTCCAAAGAACACCCAGGACTGATATCCTTTAGAATGGACTGGTTGGATCTCCTTGCAGTCCAAGGGATTCTCAAAAGTCTTCTCTAATACCACAGTTCAAAATCATCAATTCTTCGGTTCTCAGCTTTCTTCACAGTCCAACTCTCACATCCATACACAACCACTGGAAAATCCATAGCCTTGACTAGATGGACCTTTGTTGGCAAAGTAATGTCTCTGCTTTTGAATATGCTGTCTAGGTTGGTCGTAACTTTCCTTCCAAGGAGTAAGGATCTTCAACAAATTAATTGTTGAAATTCTACCTAAGGAAGAACTTTCCATTCTTTTCAATTTTTGTATTTCATTAAATTCATTAATTAACATATTTCCCCTATACATTATTTTTATAAACTTAAAACTGTACCATGCTGAGATTAATTGAGTATGAATTTATGGATTCTTATTTTATTTCATGGGTGATAATCCACTGTTATTGCTGTTCAGTTGCTAAGTCATGTCCAATTCTTCTCAACCCCATGGACTGCAGCACGTGAGGCTCCTCCGTCCTCCACTATCTCCCAGAGTTTGCTCAAATTCATGTCCATTGAGTCAATGATGTTATCTAACCATTTTCACCCTCTGCTGCCTGCTTCTTCTATTGCCTTCAGTCTTTCCTGGCATCAGGGTCTTTTCCAAGGGGTAGGCTCTTTGCATCGAGCAGCCAAAGTATTGGAGCTTTAGCTTCAGCATCAGTCCTTTCAATGAGTATTCAGGGTTGATTTCCTTTAGGACTGACTGGTTTGATCTCCTTGCAATCCAAGGGACTCTCAAGAGTCTTTTCCAGAACCACAATTTGAAAGTATCAGTTCTTCAGTGCTCAGCCTTCTTTATGGACCAACTCTCACATCAGTACATGACTATTGGGAAAACCATAGCTTTGACTAAATGGACTTTTGTCAGCAAAGTGGTGTCTCTGCTTTTTAGTATGCTGTCTAGGTTTCTGATAGCTTTTCTTCTAAGCAAGCATCTTTTAATTTCATGGCTGCAGTTACCATCTGCAATGTTTTTCGAGTCCAAGGAGGTAAAATCTGTCACTGTTTCCTCTTTTCCCCCTTCTATTGACATGAAATGATGGGACCAGATGACACGATCTTAACTTTTTGAATGTTGAGCTTCAAGCCAACTTTTCCACTCTCCTCTTTCACTTTCCTCAAGAGGCTCTTTAGTGTCTCTTCACTTTGTGCCATCAGAGTGGTATCATTTGCGTATCTGAGGCTGTTGATATTTCTCCCAGCAATCTTGATTCCAGCTTGTGATTCATCCAGCCTGGCATTTCTCATGATGTACTCTGCATATAAGTTAAATAAGCAGGGTGACAATATACAGCCTTATTGTATTCCTTTCCCATTTTTGAACCAGTTAGTTGTTTCATGTCCAGTTCTAACTGTTGCTTCTTGACCCACATATAGGTTCTCAGGAGGCAGGGAAGGTGGTCTGTATTCTCATCTCTTTAGGAATTTTTCCAGTTTGTTGTGATTCATACCAAGGCTTTAGCATAGTCAATGAAGCAGAAGAATAATCTGTTACTATCATTTATTCAGATTCTTAGACTATCTTCAATTTGGCTAGTGGGAGTCACTTCAAGATAGGTTCTTTGTCCTTTTGAAACTCTTCTATCATTCTTTGAGCACTTCACATTGTTTGACATGAGGCAATATTCCAAGCACATCTTATGCTTTCCCAGTTTCAACCATGAAACCAGCCATTTTTCTAAGGATTCTCAGTTCCTTCCAGTGGGGAATTATATTTGGAAACCAAGATCTGGATGCTAGGCTGTCTTTTTGTTACCAAGGAAGATGTCATTTTAACATTGAACATTTTGGTGTTTCTCTTTGCATTTTCCTCTATATATTAGTTTTACAAACTTGAAATTGATCCATGCTGAAGTTTTTGTTCCTGATTTTTCATAACAGCATAACATGAATATTTTCTGGTTATTCCAAACATCTTTGTAGATGCTTAAACAGTTTTCATTAATAGTTAAGGCCAAAAGTTACTTTTGCATTTGGTATCACCAGAAAATTAAGTTACTGCCAATTTACTTTTGTAAACCACGTTAAGTGATAGTAATAATGGATACATTTGTTTTTAAGATGCTTTCCCAAGCAATCTCTATTTTAATTTTCACAACAGTCCTATGATGCCCTTTTACAGGGGAAGATCGTGGCTCAGAGATATTCCATGACCCTAAGCTCAGTGGAGTTGGAATGAAGCCTAGATCCTCTAGTTTGCTCAAATTGTTGGTCCCTGGTTATGTGTATGCACTCATCTTCCAGACTTAAGTTTAAGCGACTAGATGGCAGAGACTGTGTTTTAATGAGCATTGTGTCCCCACAATTCCGTATACCACAGAGGCTCTACAGAAGTTTAATACTTGCTTCAGGAAAGTCTGAAAAGTCTTTGACCTGAGAAAATTCTTGGGAAGCTATTCCACTGGGAGTTAGCTATTAAAGCACATCTCCCTCCTTTTTGGACACTGGTGACCAGATGTCTTAATTATTGCAGTTCTTTGCAGGGAATGCCATCAGTGAGGGAGGAAGAGACAAGCAATCTGTTTGGATAGGGAGGGGTAAATCCAATAAATTTGCCAGGTGCATTTGCTATCCTAGCAGTAAAACACACCATCCCACACTGCCTTCAACTACAGAGACAGAGGACATGGTAATAAACTACCCCGTGGTAGGGATCCTTATCTGCAGCAGATTAAGAGGCCCGTAGACCACAAGGGGACAAATGTGTAGTTAATGATATTGTTCTAATTAGGAGCTGGTTCAGCCGAAAACTAAAAGCACAAAATCAAAATCCCTCCATCCTTAGTCACTTCCTTGCAGACTTCCGGACCAAGAGGCTTTTTGGTGTTGATTGTCTCCTTGCAGCTTTCAGTTGAGGATGAGCCAAATTGCACCACTTGTGCTAATTAGCCCTCTCCTGAGATTGCAAATTCCTGGTTAATAGGGGAGTCAGTCCAAACTGCTTATTGAGTTTTCAAGGTGGCAACTCTGTGCTGGGGACCTGGGCCAGTACAGACCTCTGCTGCCAAGAGGCCACTGGCATGAGTATTTCCACCTGAAGCCATTTAACCAGGGGCGTGAAGGACCTCAAGGCTTTGAAGAAAGAGTAGGAATAATAGGTGCTCCTGTAAGCAAAGAGAAACCATTTTCTTCCCTGGATCCCCTAGCTCATCCATGGCTTTGCCATCTTCCTGGCTTCTCCCATACAGACCCCCAACCTGTACATATCCATCAAAACCTGTTTCTTGTGCTGTTTACGTGTTTCTTCTCTCTTACTTTACCTGTCCTCATTGCACCTAGTTCATTCAGCTGTTAGTGTCATTCAGGTGAAGTAGAACTGATATTTGAACTCAGAATTTAGGTGCCAAGTCTTTTATCTTTTGCAGTCTGGTGTGTGTCTAATTGCAATGAAACTCTAGTAGGAGTTTAATATTTTATAGAAAATACTGAATTGAAATGTTTTTCATAAGCCACATTCCAGCTGAGAAGGCTTAATAAGCAACCCTTATCCCCCTAATTATGGTTAGATTTGTTTTGCTATCATTGGTAAATTTTCTGAAGGACATCATAGCAAAGTGAGAAAAGATCTGGTGCTGGATGTTCTTTGCTGCTCCAGACTTTCCACCAGTCTCCATCCAGCTCTGTGCCCCAGGAGGCTAACTCTTTGCCCTGCGTGGCTCAGACTCTCTTGTTCTCTGCTGTGGTTGGGTTTGGTCAATCGAAAGTACCAACAGGAGAAAAGAGCATGAGGCTTGGCTTTCTCTGCCGGGGAACTGTGGATGGGTCTATCTCTCTCTGAAGGCTGCAGCTCCTATCAGGTGGCCCTCTGACAGTTCTTGCCCCTTCTCTGGCTCCCGCGACCACTCTCCCTCCACTTGTCTTTTCAGACCTTCCTGCACCTCTACAAATAGTCCCTCCATTAAATTCTCCTTTGCTACCTGTTTGAGTAGGCCATCTCTCTCTCTCTCTCTTTTTTTTTTTTTGGCCTGGACCCTAATTGATTTAGGGGTTTGGACTATCCAGATCTAGTCATGAGGACTAGAACTGTGTGAACAAGGATTATTTGTGGCATGCTTGATTCTGATCAAGTTCTGAGCCCTTAATATAGAGGTTAAGAACTTCTGCCATGCAAAATAATAATCTTGCTTATGATAATAATAGTAGCAAGCTTTGATTCTACTTTTAGCACATGCTAGGCATTGTTCTAACCATTTAATATGTATTAGCTCTTTTTATCCTCACAACAAGCTTATAGGATAGGTACTATTGTTATTACTATTTTCTAGATGAGGAAACAGAAGTATAGAAAAATGAAGAATCCTGCTTAAGGCCCTGCACCTCAGTGTGTCAACCAAATGAGGCAGTCAGTTTCCAGAGTCCTTAATTTCTGCACTAGACTTCTCCAAATGGCCAGGAAGTCAGTGTCAATGGACACATAATGAGATTGCATTTAATTGCTAAAATTATAGAATCATCTGAACATAACTTTTGAAGGAAATATCCATCGTGTTGGAAAACTATTTTTAACATTGGGATTTCTAACATAAATGCTAACACCCAGTAGTGCCATTTTTAGAAACTTGTCATTTAGTTAGGCAGATGGAAATGGATATTGTTCTTAAGTTTAAATGTTCAACACGATCTAAGCAGCACAAAGCTGTGAAAAGGACCCAGAAGATGTGGGTCCCCCCATTCAGCTGGATGACCTTGAGCCAGGCACTTATGCTCTTGGCAGCCGGCTTCCCTGTCTCAGGTTGACAAGGTCTCAGCCCATCCCCTCCTCTGATGGACATGTTCCCTGTGTTGTCCATAATGTGACCACCATCAACCCTAACATCAACAATTGATATCTGCTTCTTGTTTTGGCTTGTAATGCCCAGATATGTGTAATTTATAATATTTCAAACAAGGAGACATTCCCCTTTGGCTTAAATATTTATGGGAATTAGAGATTTGTTTCCGCCTCAGGGCCTCAGTCTCAGAGGCTGGCCTGACCACTTGCAGTGCAGTTAAAGCCGCTGTAGGGAGTCCAGGTGGAGATGGTGTTATAGTCATTACAGCTGAGGAGGATGAAGAAAGTTTATGAGGTGGGAAGTGACAGTCTGAGAGGTACAAAGGATGCCTTAGGATGAAGTCTCCAGGAGACGCCCTTGAAACAGCACCTGTTACCTGTGACAGGTTTCATGATGGATTGGCTCACTGCTCTCTGAACTTTCTGCTCCTTTGCCTTTCCATATCTTTGTTCATGCCATGAAGTCTGTCCAAAAGTACCTCACCTATCCAGGGAAACCCTCAAGGACAGGTGAAACCTCTGAGACCTCATGAATTCAACCAGAGGTAATGTTTCTCCCTCCTGCCAGAAATCTGTGTTGTTCTGTTTGGACCGCATTCATGGCACTCCTGCTAGGCTGTGTGCCATCATTATTTGTACCGCGACTGGGTCTCCCTGACTAGGTGTTAACTCTTTGTGTATTATTTACATCTGTATGTCTGAGTGCATGGAAGTGGCTTTATAATCTTTGCCAGGTAGATGGGGTGGGGTGTCTACAAAGCCCATTTCTAATGCTAATTGTGTTTACCCACACACACATAACACATACACATGCTCAAAGACACCATCTGCACATTCATACACACAAGTCTGGCATTTAAAATACCTGGGAT
>SJYX01004996.1:0-28975 GCA_006410675.1 Oreotragus oreotragus
AATAAGGAGTTCATGATCTGAGCCACAGTCAGCTCCTGGTCTTGTTTTTGTTGACTGTATAGAGCTTCTCCATCTTTGGCTGCAAAGAATATAATCAATCTGATTTCGGTGTTGACCATCTGGTGATGTCCATGTGTAGAGTCTTCTCTTGTGTTGTTGGAAGAGGGTGTTTGCTATGACCAGTGCATTTTCTTGGCAAAACTCTATTAGTCTTTGTCCTGCTTCACTCCATATTCCAAGGCCAAATTTGCCTGTTACTCCAGGTGTTTCTTGACTTCCTGCTTTAGCATTCCAGTCCCCTATAATGAAAAGGACATCTTTTTTGGGTGTTAGTTCTAAAAGGTTTTGTAGGTCTTCATAAAACCGTTCAAGTTCAGCTTCTTCAGCATTACTGGTTGGGGCATCGACTTGGATAATTGTGATATTGAATGGTTTGCCTTGGAAATGAACAGAGATCATTCTGTCATTTTTGAGATTGCATCCAAGTACTGCATTTCGGACTCTTTTGTTGACCATGATGGCTACTCCATTTCTTCTGAGGGATTCCTGCCCGCAGTAGCAGATATAATGATCATATGAGTTAAATTCACCCATTCCAGTCCATTTTAGTCCGCTGATTCCTAGAATGTCGATGTTCACCCTTGCCATCTCTTGTTTGACAACTTCCAATTTGCCTTGATTCATGGACCTGACATTCCAGGTTCCTATGCAATATTACTCTTTACAGCATCGGATCTTGCTTCTATCACCAGTCACATGCACAACTGGGTATTGTTTTTGCTTTGGCTCCATCCCTTCATTCTTTCTGGAGTTATTTCTCCACTCATCTTCAGTAGCATATTGGGCACCTAATGACCTGGGGAGTTCCTCTTTTGGTATCCTATCATTTTGCCTTTTCATACTCTTCATGGGGTTCTCGAGGCAAGAATACTGAAGTGGCTTGCCATTCCCTGCAACTCCTAGACACCAATAATCTTCTTTATGTTGCCTCCAATGGCTCATTGTGGTTTTCGTGATACTTGCAGTATTAAAGAGATGAAAGGAGAGTACTCCAGAGTTTCTAATTAGTGCTGTTTTCCAGTAGGTTAATCGACAAAATAGAAACAGTGTCTCTGTTATGCCAGATTAAATGTGATCTTTTCTTTGCAAGCAAAGATTAGCCGAATGCCTTCATATTGGTCAACACTAAATGTGTGTCTTTTTGAATTCTGCTGATAAAGCTTAATTTAAATGAGGTACACAGCTTCTCAGAATCCTTATTTTTTACTCTCACCCATCTCTCTCCCATTGCATGCTTGTATTAGTTGTTGCATAGTGGATATGGAAGCTGGAGAATTAGTATTTATATGCACAAAAGGCACAATCTACTCACTTTAAACAACTTAATAAAGGTGAATTTAAAATATATCTAGAGCATTCATTGTAGACAGACACTTTACCATCTGAGCCACAAGGGAAGTCCAAAACTTAATGTGAGTGATCTCCTGATGGAAAGTTCCCAGTTCCCTTTTAATCAAGTTTCCCGATTTCACAAAATACAAAAGAGCAAGATTCAAACATATAGTACCTCTTATACTTACTACATCTGAACGCAGATATAAAGGGGGGGAAAAAAGCAGCCACAACCCACAACAGTATCCACAGTTCTTTATAAGTCTTATATCTTTACTAAGATATTGCTATTCACACAGTTCAATTTCTATTAATAGGACAGCCTGGTGACTCATTTTGTACACTGAAAATCTAATGAGGATTTTTAGATCTGTAATACCCTGTGATGACCATCAATAGTTCCTTCATATTAAAACACATTTTTGGGGAAAATAGTTCTAGGAAAATATTAATTTTTTTCTCTCTTTAAATATTAAGGTACAATTTATATGCAGTCATTTTTAGCCTTTTTAGTGCATATTTCTGTGAGATTTGATGAATGCATACAGACACACAGCCACCATCACGATCAAAACAGAACAATTGCGTTACTCCTTAAAGTCCCCTCAAGCTCGTTTAAAGTCAAGTCCTACCTTCCCCCTAGCCTCTGGTAATCACTGATCTGTTTTCTCTACATACAGTTTTCCTCTTCCAGAATGCCGTATAGATATCATCAAGCAGTATGTAGCCTTTTGAACTTGGCCTGTTTCATTTAGTAAAATACACTTAAGATTGACCATTTTCTTGCATGTATCATTAGTTTGTTCCTTTTTACTGCAATAATATTCCATTGTATGGATGTACCATAGTTGGTTTATCCAACTATTAATATTTAACTGATCATCAATTATTTTGTAAAAGAAGATGGCTTCATGACTATGAAATTATGCATTTATCAAGAAGAGGAAAAAATAAGGTATATTCCATTTGTGCCTTGAATTGTGTAATTACTTTAGATTTATTTGACTATATACTAGGTATATCTATTTTAAAAAATACATTTTTCACGTAACTGAAAAAAGTATAGATATTTGTTCGACCCTGTGGATGTACATTTGAAGCGTGTGCTGTGATTTGAAAGGTTTTCTCCACCTAGAATGGGAATAGATCACATTTGATTATTATTGCTGATAACCTTAGATAACATTTTGCTTAACGTTCTGAGGGTAAGTGCTCTGTGAAGACCCTATTCAACCCAGACCTCTGAAATGGCTCCCTTCCCATCAAAACCCTGTTAATCTTTTACCACATGGAAGCAACAGGTGGGCTAATAAATAGCCAATAGAAAGACAATTCTTGTCCTTCAGGATTGGTGCCAGTGGAAAGCAGTGACCTGAAATACAGATCTCAGGCTGGACATGATGAAAGTCTAATGCCACAGCTGTCGTCTCTCACAACTGTCACTCATCATGTTTTAATTTCACAGTTTTGATTTAATCTTTTCTAAATATGGCAGGCACTAGATAAATACAGAACAAGATAACAAGAGTTCCCAGCAAAGGAGCTAGGTTGGTATTAGCACTACCCCCTTTCACCACCTCCCAACCTTTTGGATTTTATTCTTCGTGACATTGCATCACCAGGACACTGCTTTTCATGTTCTTAAGGACAAGAACTTCAATACTAGCTCAGAAGCTTAACAGGAATCATAGCTTTGATTTCATGGTGACTTCTTTACCTTTCTTATCATGCTAACCAGATGCTTTTACCAGCCATTTTAAGTTGTAACACACAGTGGAATTGTATTTGAAAAAATGAATCAAAAGTTTCAATGATGTACTCTCAGATTCTCCTCTCTTCTAAGATATATAATTAGAAACACTGTTTTCAGCCATAGATAAAATTCTTTTTCTTATAAAGCCTCCTTTAAAAAATAAACCCTGTATTGAGTTAAAGTTTACATACAATAAAATGCACCCATTCTAACTGTATAATCTTGACAAATATATATATACTTGAGTAAGCCATCACTGGGCTTCCCCAGTGATTCAGTGATCAAGAATCTGCCTGCAATGCTGGAGACACAGGAGTCATGGGTTCGATCCCTGGGTCAGAAAGATCCCCTGGAGGAGGAAATGGACTCCAGTATTCTTGCCTAGAGAATCCCATGGACAGAGGAGCCTAATGGGCTACAGTCCATGGGGTTGCAAAGAGCTGGACACTAATGAGCACATAGGCACTCAAACCATAGCTACAAGATAAAAGCATCTCCCCACTCAAAGCCTTGCTAAAGCACCTTTCGGCCAGTCCTACCTCTACTCCCAATCTCAGGCAATTGTTCTGCATTCTAACATGATAGATTAGTATTACTTTTGGCATAATTTCCTACAAACAGCATGTATTCATTTGGGTCTGGTTTTTCACTTAGCATAAACTTAGTGGAGATCCATCAGTGTTGTTGCATGCGTCTATAACCTGTTCTTTCTTTTCCCCTCTGAGTAGTATTCCATTTTACAGATATACCACCGTTTGTTTATCCACTCACATGCTGAGGGACATTTGGGTTATATCCATTTGAGAGAGGTCATGAGTAAAGCCGTTATAGACATTTGTGTATAAAAAACATGGTTATTTGTAGAAGATGGTCAGAAAGTGCTTGCTAGGCATTTGAGCAAAGACCTGAAGGAAGTAAAGAATACCATGAAAATATCTCAGGGAACAGTATTCAGAAGGCAATGAGAACATCATGTGCAAAAGAACTTGATGTGTTTGAGAAATATCAAGGAGACCAAGGGGGCTGCAATGAAGCGAGAGAAGTAAATAGGAAATGAGGTCAGAAAAGTATAAAGTCCAGCTCACGTAGAGTTTTAGGCTAATGAACTTTGGAAAGAATGAAATCGGAAATTATCAGAGGATTTTGAACATTAAAAGGAGACAGTGTGTCATATTTTAGGAGAAATCTCTCTAATATTGGACATAAACTATCAGAGGCAAGACTTGACGTGAGCATATCAGTTAGGCGTGCTTGGTCGCCCAGTCGCGTCAGACTCTTGTGACCCCATAGACTGTAGCATCGCCAGGCTTCTCTGTTCATGGGATTCTCCAGGCAAGAATACTGGAGTGGGTTGCCATTTCCTTCTCCAGGGGATCTTCCCGACCCAGGAATCGAACCTGGCTCTCCTGCAGTGCAGGCAGCCTGTTTACCGACTGAACTACGAGGGAAGCCTACATCAGTTAGGAGGTTATTACAATTGCCCAGATGGGAGACTGGGCCAGAATGTTGACAGTGAAGCTGAAGTGAAGTGGTGGGATTCTGGATGTGTTCTGAAGGCAGAGCTAACAGCGTAGCCAATGGACTGAAAATGTTCTGTAAAGAGGAGTCAAACTCATCGATTTAATTCCAAGCTTACGCTTCCTCTAAGTATATGGGGAAATCTGTTTCCAGGTGAAAACAATCACACAGTTTGTATCCTTAAAAATTGTCAGAAACTAAGTTGAAAGTCATGGTCACTGGCAAGTCCAAACTATGTTAATAGTTAATATCTAAATAGCTCATGGTGTCTACCTAAAGTAAAATTCAGTGTATGAAAAAATGTAATAGACAGATTACATGTTGACTTGTCAATGCCTTAGAATCCTGAGTATATAAAAATACTTCACTCAAAGTTTGGAAAATAACTAATATGAGAGTAAAAGGAAAATCATAGCAATCCTATAAAATATAAGATGAGCAACAATTAGTCTTAATATTCTATAGGTTATAAATTAAAAGTCAAGATAAATATATGACCCTTTGGATCAAATCTAATGAATCAGAGACTAGGATCAGAGTCTACTGATTCAAACTGCAGTGCAGATAATACTTCTGATCATTGCTGACTCCTCCTCAGGGCTATTTTTTCTGTCTACTTTAATAATGGATATTAAATATCAATACCTTTAATACCTATGACCTATATCCAGAAACCTCAATAGATAATTATAAGAAGATTTTATATGATGTTATCATATTTAGTAAGATCCATCAATGGACTGGTTGTTCAAAATTGGGAAAGGAATATGTCAAGGCTGCATATTGTCACCCTGCTTATTTAACTTATATGCAGGGTACATCATGCAAAATGCCGGGCTGGTTGAAGCACAAGCTGTAATCAAGATTGCTGGGAGAAATATCGGTAACCTCAGATATGCAGATGACACCACCCTAATGGCAGAAAGTGAAGAGGAACTAAAGAGCCTCTTGATGAAGGTGAAAGAGGAGAGTGAAAAAGTTGGCTTAAAACTTAACATTCAAAAAACAAAGATCATAGCATACAGTCCCATCACTTCATGGCAAATAGATGGGGAAGAAAATGGAAACAGTGACAGATTTCTCTTCTTGGTCTCCAAAATCACTGTGGACAATAACCACAGCCATGAAATTAAAAGATGCTTCTTGGAATAAAAGCTATGACAAACTTAGACAGCTAGAGACATCAGCTTGCCGACAAAGGTCCCTATAGTCAAAACTATGGCTTTTCCAGTAGGCATGTGAGAGTTGAACCATAAAAAAGGCTGAGCACTGAAGAATTGATGCTTTCGAACTCTGGTGCTGGAAAGACTCTTAAGAGTCCCTTGGACTGCAAGGAGATCAAACCAGTCAATTCTAAAGAAAATCAACCCTGGATATTCATTGGAAGGACTGATGCTGAAGCTCCAATATTTTGGCCACCTGATGCGAAGAACTGACTCATTAGAAAAGATCTTGATGCTTGGAAAATTTGAGGGCAGGAGGAGAAGGGGGTGACAGAGGATGAGATGGTTGGATGGCATCACCGACGCAATGGACATGAGTTTGAGCAAACTCCAGGAGACAGTGAAGGACAGGAAAGCGTGGTGTGCTGCAGTCCATGAGATCACAAAGAATCAGACACAACTGAGCAACTGAACAACAACAAACCAAATGATAGATCAGTGATGTATAAAGACTTTGTACAAACCAATTTCTAGGAAACTACGATCTGTATCAGTTCCCCTATGTATTTTGAAATATCTAGTGCTACTATAGTTGTGTAGATTTATTTTGCAATGGCGAAAGCTGTCCAAATGTATGTGTATTGCAGGGGAATGAAGGGGATGTTTAGAAATCCACACAGAAGGAATATTTGCAAACACTTTTAAACAAAGCAGAGTTAGAAACTAAATATCTAGTGCTACTATAATTGTGTAGATTTATTTTGCAATGGTGAAAGCTGTCCAAATGTGTGTGTATTGCAGGGGAATGAAGGGGATGTTTAGAAATCCACACAGAAGGAATATTTGCAAACACTTTTAAACAAAGCAGAGTTAGAAACTGTAATTTTTACTTCTCTGATGCTGAGCATACATTTCTCCTAAAATAAAAAATAAAAATTTAAAAAGAGGGGGCTGTAGAATTTATCTGTACCAAGGCAATTTTATTCTGTTATAAATAATTTGCACATGTCTAGAGTTGGCACCAGTAATTAGGCCATAATGGTAACTTGTCACTCTTAAACACAACAGCTGTGTGTATTTGGAAAGATTAAGTATAAGTAGATTGTTCAGTAATTCTGGAAGCCTTGTTTACCAAAGCAAAGATGGCTGACAAGATTCTTACTGTTGACTTAATATGATGTAAACATATTTTATTAAATAGTTAAGACTAAATAGCTTAAAATTTTATAAAGAAAACTTTTTATCTAATTGTGGGACAAATTAAAGGAGCATATTTCTTTCTAAGGCTGAAATTTCAACCTTCTTTATAATATCTAATAATTTGCCACATACAGTTTGATATATGATTATTTTTTTTTCTTTAATCAACCATGACTCCTTACATTTATACATACACATGTACTTTAGTATTAAAATGTATTTTCTTTATTATTCCTTGAAACTATTCATTAGGTGGTATTTCTATTTCACAGACAGAGGTAGATTTATTTAAATGTGGTGCAATCGGCTAAAAGTTACATGAACAGGAGCACGAGTACCAGAACATGGTTAATTAATTTTAGATTTGAAGATCAGTGAGGTGGTGAATCAGATATCCCCGATTCTGAGCTGTTCTTTTTGGCAAAGAAGTTTGCTGTTTGCTGATGGAGAGAGTACAAACGCACATTTTATACTGGTATATATTGAGAGTGTAGTTAGTTGTTAATGGGAAGGATCTCCTTTTCCAAATAAAATGCAGGCCTCTAAATACAAGCAAAATTGGGGTTCCTTTAATTCTGGAACATCAGAATAGGCAGAATAAGTAAAATAATAAATGAAATAATAAACAAAGACTCTCACTGACTTTTCTAACCTTTGAGCTGATTGAACTCCAAGTTCATTTTGCTAAACAACTTTGGAAGCCTTAGCCAATCAGTAGAAATGTGAATTATAGCTCTTCCTCAATGAAGTAACAAATTGACATTGCCCAGGCAGTAAATTTCAACAGAGTTCATTTAAAATTGGAAAAGATAAGCCCATTCAAAGGCATTGAACATCTATTTTATATTCATCAGTGGTTTAGGGTGATGAAGAAATATGAGAGATAAAGTGAACAGTCTTTACCTTGTAAGGATTTAGAATCTAGTTCTTAGTGACAATTTTGCTTCAGATTAGTAGATAGAAACTTTATGTATTTCTTGATATCCTTCTTGCAGTCCATGGGGTTGCAGAGTGGGACATGACTGAGTAACTGAACTGACTGATATCCCTCTTTAGAGAACCAAATCTTGTCAGAATCACAGGACTCTTTTGGACAATACCATGGAGTAAATAAACAGTTTTGAAAATGTTTCCTTTAAATGAGGTCCTTATTTTATTCAGTGAGTAAAGATTCCATATACCTATTTGAAGTATCTCAGTGTGAAGAAGTCCTGACCAGCCAGGTGACCTCTGTAGGCTTCTTCACTCTCAGAAAGGAAAAAATAATACTGGTTCTGCTTCCTGGTGCTGACAAGGAACACATGAGATAATGTGCAATGTACACCAAGCACTCCAGTGTCCTTTATAAACAGATTCTGAAAGCATCAAAGAGGCAAGCATTTAAACTAAGCAATTAAATTTTAGAAAAACAGCTTAAAAATAAAATTTGACTAATTATACAATCTTGTTGGACATTCTGCTCGGTCATCTCACCTAATCACTACATAGTCCAAACTGTTTCATCTTGGTGTTCTTTAGAAAGGAAAAAATAACAACAACCATTTTTGGTACAAAATTTTTGGTAAAAATTACCTTAGTTCAGTTCAGTTCTGTCACTCAGTCATGTCCGACTCTTTGCAACCCCATGAGTCACAGCACACCAGGCCTCCATGTTCATCACCAACTCCCAGAGTTCACTCAGACTCACGTCCATCGAGTCAGTGATGCTATCCAGCCATCTCATCCTCTGTCGTCCCCTTCTCCTCCTACCCACAATCCCTCCCAGCATCAGAGTTTTTTCCAATGAGTCAGCTCTTCGCATGAGGTGGCCAAAGTACTGGCGTTTCTCATATGTAATCCTAACTCAGGTCACTATAGTGAATATCAGTTGCACTTCAATAATCATTTATTGTACAAGTTTGAGGTACAATTCACTGTGCTAGACATGGAAAGAAACACAAAAACATTCATCTATATTTGATATCCAGATGCTTAACATCCACCAGAGATAATCCCATAAGTTCTGTGAAGCTGAATTTATACTAAGATGTACCTGGTAGCTGTGCTTTATAATATGCTGTTGTCAAAATAAATAATTAATGTTATTTTTGTTTTTATCATTAAAAATAGAATGGGGAATGAGGGGAAAATACAGTTTTAAGAGCATGCTTATTGTTTATATGCCATCAGAAATATAGATGTATGTGTCAATATATATACATACAAGTATCTTGATGAAAATAGATTTGAAAATATTATCTTCTGTTAGTGAAACAATCTCCGATTGAATTCAAAATATAGAGGAAATTATGTACAGAATAAATCAGTTTTAGGATCTAGAAAATTAGAGGGGAACTTTTTCTGAGTCAATTTAAGAAATGCACGAACTGTTGTAAAAGCAAAAATATTCAGTAAAATTTGTGAGACCAAATAGGAGTGTCTGTGATTTGCTTAAATCTAAGCCATTTAAATGCTGTCTACCTTTGGATATTTTATATAAACCTAATACCTACAGCTTTAGGGTGCTTGCTGTAACAGTTAAAATAGCGAAAAAATTGAGTTTAGACTTCTAGATAAAGGATCAAATATACGTACTTGTGTTTGCTTCCTGTTATAATATCATCAAAATGACAGTGATTTAAAAAGAAGAACTAATCCATAATGACAAAGAAACTAGAAGAGGAGTTAATACAAGAAAATTCTAGAAACTGAGAGGCAGACCGGTAAGTGGTAACTGCCTGTTAAAACTTCAGAAAGGAACTTTAGGGAAAGTCAAGAAGCAATTAATGTACATTTCAGAATTCCCCAGGGCTCAAAATTGTTGATATTAGGTGCCTTTGAAATGTGTTAATTGCGAGGCTATAAACAAGAGAATGTGCTGAGTGTCTATGGGATGCATTTGGACACTTCTCTGTCACAGAGCTTCCTCCCTGCTCTCTAGAATGGGCAACCTGTGCCTCCCCAACCAGCACAGAAGATCGCAAGCTTATTCTAAAGAGGATTTTTGAAAAGGACAACACTAGGCAAAATCGAAGCTACTGGCACCATGCTTCAAACAGTAGAATTAAGTGAATGTTAAGATATGAAATTCTAAGAACAACCATCTTATCTTCTCACCCTTGGTTCCTAGAACACTAGCTGCCAAACCTCTACCTCCCAGGCCTAGGAATGGAAAAATCATCTTTGGGGAATCTGACCAGCTTCAAGATCCTGACAGCAGGGTTCCTTCAATGACATGGGCTACCCAAAGCACCCACCAAAAGCAAAGCTCCCCTCAGCACACTGCACCCAGAGGTGCTCAGAGCTTGCCCTCAGCCTTCTAGTCCCCACACTCTTAGAAAACCAAAATTCATTCAGTATCTAAGGGGAGCCTCTGTGTGAAAGACAAAGATGGGAACAATCAGACAAAAGCAGCACTGAAGAGATGAATGCAGGCAAGGGAAGGAAATAAAAACACTGTCTTTTGCATCCCAGATTGACAAGAGAGAATGCAGTAGCCGTAAAGTTAGAACAGGTTGACTGTCTGTCTATCATCTATAAGGAGAACAAAAAAGAGCTCATAAAAATTCAAATTATGAGAGTACAAATTTTTTAAAAAAGGATCGAAAGATAAAGAGATAAGTTGAGGACATCTCTCTGAAAGCAGAGCAAAAAGACAATGAGAGAGTAAGAAGGAAGGAAACGTTTTGGAAACAGAGGACTGTGGACCATCTAGGAAGTCCACCATCTGAATAACAGAAATTTAAGAAATAGAGATAAGAGAAAATGAATGAAAGAAAATAATCAAATAGGGAAATCACGAATATTTTGCAGAACTGAAAGATCTGAATACTTCCATTAAAACGGACTACTGAGACTGCCCTGGGGGTCCAGTGTTTAAGTATCCACCCTGCAATGCAGGGGACACGGGTTTGATCCCTGGTTAGTGAAGTAAGATCCCACATGCCATGGGCAGATAACCCTCCTTGCTGCAACTACTGAAGCCTGCTTGATTTAGAGCCTGTACTCGGCAACTATTGAGTTCTGCACACCACAACTAGAGAATCGGTGTGCCTCAGTGAAAGATCTCGCATGACACAGTGAAGATTCTGGGAGCAGCAACTAAGACCCAATGCAGCCAAATAAATAAATACTTATTAAAAAAAAAAAAGACTACCAAGTACACACAATAAGGATTTCTAAATCTTCCACTCTCTCTATATTTTTTGCCATATTTCAGAATCATGTGCTTATATTGCTGCTTCTTAATTTAGCAGCTTTAAGTATTATCAATTGACTTCCTCATGTGGTAGGTGTAGTATTGTTTCACCATTATCCCATTCATCTCTCTCTCTCATCCTCGCAACCAACTATTATATTGCAATATTCATTATTTACATAATTATGAGTACATTAAAGTCATTCACAGCAGATCCCTGTAGCATTTTATAATTTTTTTTCTTCTCTCCTTCATAATGTTTTGTTTCCCTTAGAGTTGGTCTTTGTCTTGTTTCTTCATTTGTGAAATTAGAAGTTTGTGGTTTGATCTGTTTCAGATACAGAGATTCAAATGTTGGGAGGTTGGGATTGACACGTATACACTATGATACACTATTGACAGGTATACACTATTGATAACTAATAGGAACTACTGTATAGAACGGGAAAGTCTACACAGTGCTTTGTGGTGACCNGGTTTGATCTGTTTCAGATACAGAGATTCAAATGTTGGGAGGTTGGGATTGACACGTATACACTATGATACACTATTGACAGGTATACACTATTGATAACTAATAGGAACTACTGTATAGGACGGGAAAGTCTACACAGTGCTTTGTGGTGACCTAAATGGAAAGGAAATCCAAAAAACAGGAGTTTTATCTATACATATGTGTACACTTTGCTGTACAGTAAACACTAACATAAAGCAACTATACTCCAATAAAAATTTTAAAAAAATTACATCGCTCCTTTGATCTGCTCTGTTTTATTCAGAGTTACCTTCATTCTAAGGCAGGCAATCCCAGGAGGCAGCTCTGAGGTTTTTGCAGGTGGTGCAGTGGTAAAGAATCCGCCTGCCAAAGTAGGAGATGAAAGAGATGCAGGTTTGATCCCTGGGTCAGGGAGATTACCTAGAGTAGGAAAGGGCAACCCTCTCCAGTATTCTTGCCTGGAAAATTGCTTGGAGAGAGGAGCCTGGCCGGCCATACAGTCCATGGAGGTGCAGAGACTCAGGTGTTGAGCGCGCGCGCACGTGCACACACACACACACACACACACACACACAGAGCTCTGAACTTACATCCTCATGGTTTAGAAACTTCAGAAGATAAAGAGAATCTTTTTCTCAATAGCTCCAGTGAGGGAAACAATCTCTTGCCCAAGAGGATGTGCTATTCTTTTTGTTCTCTTGAGTCATGACTTAGGCCTCGGTGGTGTCATTTTTATCTGAGTCTTACAGATTGAGAATAAGTGAAGTCTGGGCAGACAAAAAATGATAATAGGCTTGGAAAATTTGTTAATGCATTTTGTGTTTGCATCTTTAACTACAGTATAGCTCAAACTCAAATAAGTCCTATGCACAGGTTAGAAAGGATAGAGTTCATTTAATCTTTTCCTCTGATATAATCAGGATCATAACCAAAGTATTCCAGATTTAGCACCAAAATTCACTAATGTTGAACTCTCTAATTGATGCCTTCAGGTTGATATACTATATAAGTTTTCAAGTTTAAACAACATTATAATTTTAGAGTTAATTTGGGAATGCTTTACTGATAGTCAGAGGGCAGAAATTATAAGTTAAAATTAAGACAACATGAACTCATGACAAATTTTAATACTACCAACGTGTTTATATGAAGTTTACTTGATCTTTTAAATGCTGTATTTAGTATTATTTTTGATCAGTCTTGTGATCTTTTTAACCTGTTATGAGCAACCACTGGGTAGGATATTTAGTATTTGAGCTACCCTACTTTTTTAAGACTTCCGCCAAACAATACTTGTTTGGTAGAAATAATTATGATTTTGGTTTGTACTTTAAGGAAATCAAACCAGTGAATCATAAAGTAAATCAATCCTGAATATTCATTGGAAGGACTGATGCTGAAGCTGAAGCTACAATACTTTGGCCACCTGATGGAAGAACTGACTCATTGTCAGAAAAAGACCTGACTCATTGAAAAAGACCTGACTCATTGAAAAAGACCTGACTCATTGAAAAAGACCTGACTCATTGAAAAAGACCCTGATACTAAAAAAGATTAAAGGCGGAAGGAGAAGGGGACAACAGTGGATGAGATGGTAGGATGAAATCACCAACTCAATGGACATGAGCTTGAGCAAACTCCAGGAACTGGTGATGGACAGGAAAGCCTGGTGTGCTGCAGTCCATGGGATCACAAAGAGTCAGACACCACTGAGCAACTGAACTGAACTGAACTGGTTTCCAAGGAGACAAGGCCATCTTCATTCATTTTGTCCTTTTTGGCAATATATTTTTTAGCAAACCGAAAGTTCTTAGCTGTCCTTCAACTACCTTGCACTGCAAGAAGGGTTGAGAGTGTTCATTGGGGGGAAAAACTCAAAACTCCATGCCAACAAAATTCTTTCAAAATGAATGAACAGCTCTGTTTCTGAGACCTTTCTTAGTACTGTTGTACACTGATCCATGGGATTTTCCAGGCAAGAGTACTGGAGTGGGGTGCCATCGCCTTCTCCAACACTGATCTTTAGTGTTGTCATATTTATATTCATTTTAGGATAACTTTATTGTCTCTCTGAAATGTGACTATGTTTACATCTAGTCTTGCAAGTGAAAATGTTCATTATGCATTTATTTAACAGTATTAGAGGACTATGATGACCATTTTTTTTAATGACAATACAACTCTGCCATTTGCAAATAGTGATAATAAATAATAGCTAACATTAATCCTCAGAAAACTTCTATAAACCAGACACTATTACCAATATACTGATGAGGATACTGGAAAAGAAGATAGAAACTTACTAAGAAACTTGCTACCAAGTGGTTAGAGCCCGACTCATCCATACAAGGTAGTCAACTCTAAGAACACAGTGATAGCACTGGATGGATCATGACAGCCTTCCTGTTTCTAGTGTAGAATATCAGAAGAAGAAAGGCATCAACATGCAATTTGAATGGCATATGTAAAAAGCCAAGAGATCTTTAAGTTGACAGATAGGATTATGTTGTGGTTTGTACGTGGAAGAGACTATTCACTGAGTCCATTTGCTTGGGATTCATAAGGTCCTCAGCAGATAAAACAAAAATGACAAAGATAAGGTAACAAAGATCAGAGCCCACCATGAGGAAGTCTTTTTATAATTTTGAACAGAGAGAATGTTCTTTTCGTGAGCTATTACTCATTCTCTCTTTTTCCATATCATCTCCCCTGCAAACCGTTTTTCTTTTTATCATAATATATACTAAATATACAAAAAAGTACAGAGAATAACATAACCAACATCCATGTACCTAGCATGTGACTTCATCGAATTCTAACATGTTGTTCTAACATTAACATTAGTTGCTAATTTTTAAAAATTATTCCTTTTGACAATGTGCTAGATTAGTTTAAATAGTATATAGAATTCACCTGTATGACTTAAAGAGTAATATGTACTCTCCAGCAAGCCTAATCTTAGAAACCCCTGTGTTTCCCTTCCCAATGTTGCTAGTTTGACAGAGTATAGAATTCTAGGTTGGAAAAAATTTTACCTCAGGATTTTGAAGGCACTATTTCACTACCTTCTGGCTTTCAGTGTTGCTTTTCAGACACCTGATGCCACTCCGATTCTTTATCCTTCGTAACCTGCTTTTCACCCTCTGCGGAAGCTCTTTGTCTGCAGTGCTTTGAAATTTCCCAACCGTGTCTCAGTGTGGGTTTATTTTTATCCATGTGCTGAGCACTCAGTGAGCCCTTTCACTCTGAAAATTCATGAACTCCTGCTCTATAAAATGTCATTGGATTACGTTTTTGGTGATTATCTATTCTTAATTTGAACTTTTGAATGTGATGGGCTGGTGTTCTAACTTTTTAACATTTTTCTCTCATTTTTAAATAAATCGTTTTGCCTTTTTGCTATACTTTCTGGGACATCCATTGTCTTAATTCTATCTTTAAGTCCTTCTAATTTCTATCATGTCTATAATTTCCAGTGGCTCCTATGAGATAAAATAAATATATATATATTAGTCTTTGCCCCTTGTTCCTGGCACAGAACTCCTAGAACCCTTGTAATTTTCTAAATGGTTAAAGCTCTAAGAGCATGCTTTGTTCTATGTGGTGACACTGGGAAGGACAAAGCCACGACTGGAAGCTTAGAGTTGTCAGCCCTGTCCCCTTACTTCTCTAGAGAGGGTAAAGAGGCTGAAAATGGAGTTAATTGATCATGCCTATGTAAAGAAGAGCTTCCCTTGTGGCTCAGACAGTGAAGAGTCTGCTTGCAATGCAGGAGACCTGGGTTTGATCCCTGGGTTGGGAATATCCCCTGGAGAAGGAAATGGCAACCCACTCCAGTATTCTTGCCTGGAAAATCCCATGGATGGAAGAGCCTGGCAGGTACAGTCCATGGGGTCACAAAGAGTCGGACACAACTGAGCGACATCACTTACACTTTCATGTAAAGAAGCCTCCATAGAAATCCCAGTAGAATGGGTTCAGAGAACTTCCAAGTTGGTAAACACATCCACACTGGGAGGGTAGTGTACCCCAACTCCATGGGGACAGATGATCCCACTCTCAGACACTCCCAGCCCTCCCCCTGTGTACCTCTTCATATGCCTGTCCATCTGGATCCTTTATCATATCCTTTCATATATGATAAACAGAAGTAAGTGTTTCCCTGAGCTCTGTGAGCTGCTCTAGTGAAATAAGCCTGAAAAGGGGATCATGGGAACTTCTATTTTGTAGCCAAACTGGACAGAAGTAACCTAGGGACCTACTACTTGCGATTGACAGCTGAAGAGGGGTGGGGGCAATCTTGTGGAAACTGATTTTTTAAAAACTGAGTTTTTAACCTGTGGAATCTGACACTATCTCCAGGCAGTATGAAGTTAAACTATAGGACACCCAGTTGAAGTCATGGAGAGTTGCATGATGTAGAGGAAAACTTCCACATGTTTGGTGATCAGAATATCAAAAGTGAAGTATTCTCTGTGAGTAGTAAAGGAGACACACAGGAGAGGAAAAAAAAGGGTGGTTTTTCTTATACAGTTCCTTTTCCTCATCTGTTCTTTTACTAAAGACTCAGATTCTTTTATGGCTACACCATCTTATTTATCTATCTTTTCAACAACTGTAAAATATTTTCCTCCTCCTTGTGTGGTCTCTGTTTTCCTGGAAATGCTCTTTTCTGTATCTTGGTTTGGGTGACTCTCATATTCTTCAGTAGCTCATAGTGATCCTTGGCCTCTCACTCTTATTTAAGGATGGAGCATTAACAATATGTTCAGACTTCCATTTTCATGTCTGGGGCTTATTGACTGCAAGCTTATTTTAAGATGTTTTGTCTAAATCATTTCATTAGGGAATCCCTGTCATCTTGCCTATTGTTTTTTTTTTTTATGAGAGCTGGAAGATTCCCCAGAAGAGATTCTTCCTTTCTCCTTCCTTGCCTTTGAAACCTGACTGCTAATGTTTCAGAGTCAGGAGGCTGGTGGGGGTTGATGGTATCTCAGTAGCCAGTTTGTAAACATTTCATTTAATCCTTCTGTTTTCAAGGTGGTAGCCAGTTCTGCCCTCAGCTGTGCCCTGAGCCCTCCAGTCAAGAAAAACACTGTTCTAGTCTCTCTAGGGAATAAACCTCCAGGATTCTGCTAGAGCAAGAAGACAGTAGTCCCCTGGCTGCAAGGCTCTGGGTGTCTAGGTCCTTCTTTTTTAGGCCCAACTTGACTCCCACTTCCAAAATGATGAGAGCTTAGCAATGCTGAGAATACTAGTAACTTTGAGGGATATATACTCGGTTGCTGTTTTTGTTTTCTCTACTGTCATTTTGGGGGATTACCTTGTAGCTCAGACAGTAAAGAAATCACCTGCCAATGCAAGAGACCCTGGTTCTATCCCTGGGTCAGAAAGATTCCCTGGAGAAGGGAATGGCAACACATTCCAGTATTCTTGTCTGGAAAATTCTATGAGCAGAGGACCCTGGCGGGCTACAGTCCATGGGTTTGCAAGAGCTGGACACAACTGAGCATGCACAGCTGACGATGACTGCCCTTTTAGAGTAGGAAGCTTCTTGAGTTCTGCTAAATGCATCTGGTTTTCCGAGTCCTATTTAGGCTTCCCACTCTTTTTTGTTCTTGGTGCAATTGTTCTTTTCTGCAATTTAACTATGAGTTTAGGTGTGGATTTCATTTATCTTGCTTGGGGTTCCTTATGTTCCTGAATATAAAGATTTGTATCTTTTTTCCTAGAGTATTCTCCTTTACATTTAAAAAACTTATTTTCTACTAGCAATTGTACACACAGCTGTGCCCAATTCTGGACATCTTTTTTTTCTTTTGGACAATTTCTTTAAAGTCATCATCCAGCATGCGAATTCACCTTTCAGCTATGTGTATAAACCCTATAAACTGAATGTAGAATTTCAAACTTTAATTCTTATATATTTTTAGAATCTATTAGTTCTTTAAAAAATAATTATCTTAAATGCATTAAACAAGCTTATTATCTCATATTCTATAGCTAGAATTTTAGCATCTTTGCAATTTTGGTGTGGTGATATCTCCTGTGGTGATATCATTTTGTTTTCGTCTTGTTTCTCCTGCTCAGAGTGGCCTTTTGTGTTGTATATCTTGAGATATTTCATGCTGTGCTCCTGTTCTTTGGAAATGTATCTGTGAGAACTCTTTGAAACCTGGATTTAAGAACCATACACTTTGTTCTGTCAGTGCTTCCTGGGTACATTGCTGACCTAGGATCGCTTTGATGTACATTTTTAAGCTGGGCATTTTGAGCAACACTGAGTAGCAATTCTGACCCAAACTCAGATTGGGGGCTAACTTGAGGTTAAATACTGTCAAGAAAGACTTCCCACCCTCATCCAGAGTTAAGATCAAGAGAGGCAAGTTTCTTTACTATTTCTCTTTTTCTTAATTGTCCTACTGACGGGAAAAATGAACTTTGTTGGAGCTGGGTGAGGGTCTCATATAAGAATTTCTATATGAATGTGTCCTATCACTTGTAGTAAGTCATTAAATCTGAAGTTCTAGATTCTTTAGAATCAGTAGATCACAGTGTGCCATGCACTGCCCTCCCCGCCCCAAACCCCACCCCTGCTGCCAAGAGCTGAGGAAATTAGCAAGCTATTTCATGGTTCATATTATTCCAAATCAGATCATGTGAGTTATAAGGGAAGAAGAGATGATCTCTAACCTTAACAAGCTTTATCTCAAAAAGAGATTAAAAAAAAAAAACACATCTAAATGCATTCACAAATATACAAAGAGCTTATATTTAAATTTAAATATATGAGTGTTATTAAGCATAAAGGAGGGAAAGATAGGGCTGACTTGCAGGGAAGGAAACCTATGATGTGAACTGAATGTACAGAGGCAACTGGCTGTGTACGCAGCCTGGCTGTCCTCATTTACCCCTCTGCTGCATGCTGACAAAACAGTCAACTTCCTCTGTTTGGCAGCTGGAACAATTTTAGCAGTCTTGGAGTCCAAACATGCACACATTTAGATCCTCAATTCTGCTTCTGATTGACAGTCCCTAAAATGGCAGTCTCTGGAAGTCTGGTCATTTATGAGTCTAATGTCTCACCAGAAAGAATTGAAAAGCAAAGCATATGTTGGTCTTTTTTTCCAGACAGTGTTATTCAACTGCATTCTTCCACCACAGAGCCTTGAGATTTTATGGTGCTAAGCATGGACTTTGCTGTTAACTCTAATGTTGATTTCTTTTTCAGTGACAAAAAAAAAAAAACACATCTAAATGCATTCACAAATATACAAAGAGCTTATATTTAAATTTAAATATATGAGTGTTATTAAGCATAAAGGAGGGAAAGATAGGGCTGACTTGCAGGGAAGGAAACCTATGATGTGAACTGAATGTACAGAGGCAACTGGCTGTGTACGCAGCCTGGCTGTCCTCATTTACCCCTCTGCTGCATGCTGACAAAACAGTCAACTTCCTCTGTTTGGCAGCTGGAACAATTTTAGCAGTCTTGGAGTCCAAACATGCACACATTTAGATCCTCAATTCTGCTTCTGATTGACAGTCCCTAAAATGGCAGTCTCTGGAAGTCTGGTCATTTATGAGTCTAATGTCTCACCAGAAAGAATTGAAAAGCAAAGCATATGTTGGTCTTTTTTTCCAGACAGTGTTATTCAACTGCATTCTTCCACCACAGAGCCTTGAGATTTTATGGTGCTAAGCATGGACTTTGCTGTTAACTCTAATGTTGATTTCTTTTTCAGTGACCTCAAATGGTGAGGAACATCATCCCCATCTTTGGAGGCCTTGTGGTGGAGTTAGCTACTTGTAGTGAAACAGTTTTGTCTACTAACAGCTGAATTATTAGAGGAAAGAAGGCATCTATTTTTTTGTTTGTTTTTCCTTCTTTTGTTTGATAAACTTAGCAGAGTAGACCAAGTTCTTAGGGGTGGATCTCTCGACCACTGTACTCAACATGCCCCGTAAAACCACTCAATATTTCTCCTTATTCTTCTTTCCAGCACACTTTTCCACCTCTCATTCCAATTCTAGTATGTGTATATCACTTGATAAGTCGGGTCCATAATTTTCATGAAAATGCAAAAAAAACAAGTGTAACTAAGACATACATGGAGAACAAGGTAGGAAGAATTCTACTAGACATCACACACACAAAAATGCAATTTAAAATCAACAATTAATAAAGTAAAAGGAAAAAATCATTCAAAGGAAATTTCATAATATCTCCATAAAATTTGGGGAAAGGCTCCAGTAATAGGTTCAAAAATAAATGTTGTTTCCAACAAGTGTCATAAAATGTTTTGAATTTTTAGTTAAAAACAATCTGCACTTGAGTTCTAACTCATCGCACATTACCAGGGTGTACATGTGTAAAATGGGGATAAAAATTCTAGAATCACAGAAGCAAACATTTTTTAAATGAAAAGTATTATTAATTTCAGTTCCCTTTGAGATAAGATCAATAAGAGTTTTAAACTGGTGATTTTGATGAAAAAAATTTAGGGAAACGTTTAAATTTTGGAGGGGTGATAGGCCAATAAAATTAAAATTTAAAATGTTTCCATTTTCAGAATATTTTTACATGTGTAGATGGAAATTATCAAATGAATTAATGTGTCTAAAAATATAATGTAAAGCAAAAATACTATGTTTTGGTCCACTTCCAATTCATAGTTCTAGTAATTAACAGTTGAAATTAAAATATCGCATATATGTCTAATAAGTGTGATATTGCCTAACAAATATTTTCTGAACAATTTCTTCACTGCCAGCTCACTACTTGAAACATTCTAGATGCATATTTTGCTCGTGTTTTCACGCTACCTATCAGTGATGCTTGTTCAAAGGTCATTGTCAACTATCTACTCTCAGGCATGTAGAAAGAAAGTGAAAGTGAAGTCACTCAGTTGTGTCCAACTCTTAGTGACCCCATGGACTGCAGCCTACCAGGCTCCTCCATCCATGGAATTTTCCAGGCAAGAGTACTGGAGTGGGGTGCTAGAGAGACCGCAAATGGAAGATCATGCATATCTGTGCAGTGACAAAAAATTTGTTTGTTTGTATGATATCATGTGTAATTTACAAGCATGAAGTGGAACTTAATGTACTGTGTAATATTTTGTAAGTTTAAAATATTGCTATTTCTAAACTCAGCTTTCAAAATTTTCAAAATACTTGTAATTGGGGACTTTGTATAACATTTCAAAACAGCTCATTTTGAGTTATTTTCAAGAAAAACACACTCTTCTCCTTCAACAATGAAAGTAACCAACCATCATAATTAAATATTCCTATGTTTATAATACTTTTGATGTTAATCATGCACTGGCCCTCAGCTGATGGTGAACTGGCTAGTATTTCTGTGTGAGGATGCCAAGGACAAAATTTCATAAGATCTTTACCTCTCAGTGAAAAATAATAGTTCTTTTAATCAATTTAGAATGTATAGGGGGGATAGAATATTATTTTTAATCAATTAAGAACGTACTATAGGATAGGAATTCATAATTTAAATAAATCTATAGTTCTTTCTTTTGACGTATACAATTTTCATTAATAATAATTATTATTGATACAAAACAAGACTGTACCTGGGGCAGTTGTCTCTAAACTAGATTTCAGATCCAAATATCTTATACCCAGTCTTCTCAACTACCATCCCCCCAAAGCTGCCTGAAACAGTTAAAGTTTTCACAGGTCAAATTCTGCATACCTTTCAGTGGAATGTAAAGAGGTAAGTCATGTCACAGAGAAGGCGATGGCACCTCACTCCAGTACTCTTGCCTGGAAAATCCCATGGACAGAGGAGCCTGGTGGGCTGCAGTCCATGGGGTCGCAAAGAGTTGGATACGACTGAGCGACTTCACTTTTCACTTTTCACTTTCATGCACTGGAGAAGGACATGGCAACCCACTCCAGTATTCTTGCCTGGGGAATCCCAGGGACGGGGGAGCCTGGTGGGCTGCCGCCTATGGGGTCGCACAGAGTCGGACACGACTGAAGCGACTTAGCAGCAGTAGTAGTAGTAAGTCATGTCAATGGTGTGCCAGAACTGGTACAAACCGACTCTTGAGAACCAACGTGTGCTTTCCAACCCCACATTCAGCGACGTCATACTGATATTTCAAAATCAGCCCTGGTAGAAGGAATTGTGGGCTTCCCAGGCGATATCAGTGGTAAAGAACCCATCTGCCAATGCAGGAGACAGGGGTTTGACCCCTGGGTTGAGAAGA
Source organism: Oreotragus oreotragus (assembly GCA_006410675.1). Lineage (NCBI taxonomy): Eukaryota > Metazoa > Chordata > Mammalia > Artiodactyla > Bovidae > Oreotragus > Oreotragus oreotragus. Next base: position 21,935 of record SJYX01004996.1, read on the forward strand.
TTCCCTAGAGAAGCAAGTGGCTACCCACTCCAGTATTCCTGCCTGGAGAATCCCATGGACAGAGGAGCCTGGTGGGCTGCAGTCCATGGGGTTGCCAGGGCCACAAAGAGTCAGACATAGCTGAGCAACTAAACACCACCAACAGGAAGAGTTATACCACAGAAATGGAAAACACTATAAATTTGTTCTTCTTACCTTGGAAAGCCAGCTGTTCAACACTGATCAGCATATCACTATTTAGGGGGAAAAAAAGAAAAGGAAACATGGATGTGGTTTTAGTTGTAGGAAGGCAATGAAATTTGTAAGTTGGGTTTAGAATGACTAGTCAGATTTAGAATTGGAACATATTATTCAAAATGTCATGTCCTTGAAGAATATTTTCAGCATTTGTGAGATCAATGAGTTTGGAAAATTAGGAAACAGCTACTAGGAATTTTAAATTATGGGGAGTTCTGAGCAATCTAGTATGTTTGTAAAAGGGATGTGTAATGTAATTAGATGAATATCTTATCAAGCACCTTGGTTCTGGTCTGCTCCAGGTTATCCTGATGTCAAGCAAGAATAGCCTTCCCTAGAACCTCTGATATGGAAGACCAAAAGTCCCTGAAATGTAGGGTGCAGGTTGGTGTACACTGGAAAGCAAATGAATACACATTGGCAGGGGCCAGGTAATTATATTCTTCACTTGGTAGAGCCAACAGAAGTCAGCTTTCACTTCAGAGCAATGAAAACAGACAAAGTTCTAAGATGTTATAATTTGACCACAGTCGAGTTTCACAGTGGACATTTTCAAAGAAAAACTCATTCTTACTGTTATCATAGCACAATTTCAATATGTAATTTGACTGATTATATATAAAAGATAGAACCAGTTGTTTTGAATACAATATGAACCCATAGGACATCTCGCTATTATAGACATTTACAAGTAATAAACAAGTGTAAATTCAAGTATGTGAAACCACTTGGATCACAAGATAGGTAGGCTTATTCTTGTAATAATCACCTTTTTATTATTCTTGTAATAATTACCATTCTATTATTAAGCAACATGCCATTATCTCCTTTCTTGGATTATTTTTTCTCCATGCACTTATCACACTACCTATTTTTTTGACTGTTCTTATCCTATCTATTTCCAACCACTACAAAGTGCAAGCCTCTGCAGGTAAGGATCTTTTCAGCTTGCTTACTACTTTATTGCCACCAGTATATTCTTTCACCACCTGGCACATGATAAATAATGAATATGTGCTGAATAAGTAGATGAATTAACACAAAGACTGGTGAGGAAGTTTCAATGACTAAAACCTTTCAGAATTCGATTCTATTTGAGATTTCACTGCAACCATAAAAATCAGAAACAGAGAAGACACACAGACAAACCCAGCATAAAAATGTTGCTCACTTGTACCTAGGTTGCTAAACACTGAAAGTAGGTTTCAGCCATCACGTCTCAGCTTAATACAAATAGCTAAGAAAACATCTTGCAAGCATTTTAGCTGAAGAGCAATGACCATTTTCCAGAGAGGACAAACTCAAGTCATCCCCAAAACCCCAGAGATCAGACACTTTTCAACAATGAAATAAAATAGGGTGATTTTCCTTCCTTATGATGGAGAGCTATATTCTCACTGAGAGCGTTTTTAAAAACAGTATTTCAAGGTGTTCTCAGGGAAACTTATTCCCACATAGGTATGCTGTCATCTTCAACAACGTTTCCTACCGTGGTCCTGTGGTGCTGGAGAAGACTGAGAGTCCCTTGGACTGCAAGGAGATCCAACCAGACCATCTTAAAGGAAAAAAACCCTGAATATTCACTGGAAGGACCGATGCCGAAGCTGGAACTCCAACACTTTGGCCACCTGATGTGAAAACTGAATTATCAGAAAAGACCTTGATGAGGAAAAGTTTGATGGCAGGAGGAAGAGGAGGAAACAGAGGTTGAGATGGTTGAATAGCATCACCAACTCAATGGACATCAATCTGAGCAAAATCGAGGAGATGGTGAAGAACAGGGAAGCCTGGAGTGCTATAGTCCATGGGGTCACGAACAGTCGGATACGACTGAGTGACTGAACAATGACAACAACAACTATTGCTGTATTTTAAAAGAAATGAGAAAAATCTTTTTAGATCCACTGTAGAGATGGATTAAGAAAAAACTGATAACTAATTAGCAGACATAGGGATAGTGGGAAGATAGCCAAACCAGATGAATTTAGACTATTCAAATTTGCAAGATATGTAAATCCATTAGAAAAGAACCTATTTTTTCATTTCTCTTTGATTATATAAAGCTGCTAGTCAAAAAAGCCATACTTCTATTTCTTATGTGATATTTAAAAAATTATCTGTGTTTGTAGGATGGAAATTGATGTATTGTTGACAAAAAGTGCCCATCTGTTGGCTGCTAATGGGTTCCTTCCTGGGCAATTACATTGTCATCCCTAACATCTAGCGAGGGTCTGAGACCATAGTCAGTTCTCAATAAATATTTATGGAATGAATATTGTATAACCGATTTAATAATGAAGTATCTTTGCAACTAGGTCTATAGCTTTGAATTCAGAGCTAGCCCAGATACTTTTGTCCTTGAAACCCATTTCCTGCACTCATCTCTCTGTATTCTTTGCTTGCCCTATGAGAGAAGTATAGAATCTGGAGCCAACAAAGGGAGCAGAAGTGTACAAAATAGCATTTTTCATACAAGAGTCCATGTGACCTTTGAGAAGAGTCCAAGCTCCATTGGCTGAAAAGTTTTCTGTGGGCACAGCATTTTCCCAAGGTCACGAGAGTTCAAAGAACACAGCAAACTTTGAGGAACATGCCAGCGAATTTTGTAAAAGTTGTTTGTGTGTGTGTGCGCGAAGACACAGGGCTTGGCTGGTCATTCTGATCTCCAGATGGTCACAGGATGCAGCCAGTAATGACCATAAAACATCCTGAAACGTTATTAGTTTAATCAAGCAACATAGTCTCATTTGTTTGCTTGTAAAAGAGAATCTGTCAGAAACGTTGACTCTCTTCTCCATCATTCCCACCACCCCCTCCGCCGCCCCGCCTAAGTGACCATTGTTTTTCAGCTGGATTACTGTAATGATTTACTGATTGCCTCTTTAATAATTTTGCTTCCTTGAAATCTATTCATACCCTAGCTGTAGAGATCATTTAAAAACCTAATTTTTGGATCCTGTCACTTCTAGCCTTGGAAAATGTTTTGCTTCCCATTGTAGTCAGGATAGAAAGCAAAAGTCTACCATAATCTATGAGACCCTGCTGGATTAGGACCCTACCTTCTTCAGTTGTTTCTCCCGCCACGATCCCTTTCACTCCAGCCACCCAGAACTCTTGTGGTTCTTCCTTGTCTGAAGGCTTTCCCCTGTGCTGGAATCTGCTTCTCATTCACAGTTAAGTGCTGCAGGTACTATTCTCAACATCTCTTGAAGGATTAGGAGGCAGTAGTTACTTTTACTGCACCAGGTAGGTAATGCTTCATGACAGGGATGATGCTCAAACTTGAAGATGAGTAAGTTCTCCTAGTCAGACATGTGGGACAAGAGTGTAATTTCAGCAGAGGTAACAGAATAATTAAAAATAGAGATGGCAAGGAACCACTTGACATAGAACTAGCACCGACATTTGTTAAAATAAGGAAACGGACAGAGGATGAAATTATGAGAGCTAGGTGATCTCTACTTTGGATGTGTTGAGCCTGATTTGTCTGGGACTACAGGATAGATAGGAGACTAAGCAACTGAATGGGCTTCCCAGGTGGCGCTAGTGGTAAAGAACCTGCCTGTCGATGCAGAATGAGAGACGTGGGTTTGATCCCTGGGTCAGGAGGACCCCTTGGAGGAGGGCATGGCAACCCACTCCAGCATTCTTGCTTGGAGAATCCCATGGACAGAGGAGCCTGGCGGGCTACCGTCTATAGCGTCTCCAAGAGTCAGATGCCACTGACATCACTGACTTAGCATGCTCAAAGGCAACTGGATATGTGGGGAAGAATATAGAATGGATGCATAAAAGGCAGGGAAGGATATATAGATCTATGAGGTATCAGCACATACAATTTCCTAGAATTTGTGGAGAAATATAGAAAAGGAAAGCCAACGTTTAAATAGCAGATATCAGTAAGGACGATAAAGAAGAAGCGGCCAGAGAAATTGTCTCTGGACACAAGGGATGTGAGGGTTTCAAGAAGGAAGTGGTCCAACTCCTACCACAAAAACACAGAAGATAATTTTATTAAGATGAGGACTGAAAGGACCCAGGGATTTCAAAATAGGTAAGTCTTTGATGAGTTTCACCAAGGAGGTATTAGAAACTGAGCCACAAGGAAAATAGCCAGAGATTAAGGAGGAATTGGGATAGACTGAGGTGGAGACAAAACAGAGACAGGCTCACAGACACAGAAAACAACTTAATGGTTACCAGAAAGGAAATGGGTGAGTGCAGGGGTAAATGAGGAGTTTGCGGCTAACAGATACGCTACTCAATATGAAAGAAATAAACAAGGCCCTACTGAATACCACAGGGAACCACTATATTCAGTATCTTGTAAAACCCTATAATGGAGAAGAATCGGAAAAAAGAATATATGTTTATATGTGTATATATATAACTGAATTATATATATTATATATAACTGAATTATATAATGTAATTATATATGTAATATATATAATTCCACTAAAATTAAGTAATGTATATAATTCAGTTATATATAATATATATAATTCATTGTATATATATATATAAAGCAATCACTTTACTGAACACATGAAACTAACAGAACATTGTAAATCAACTATGAAAAGTGAAAGTGTCAATGCTCAATCATGTCTGACTCTTTGCAACCCAATGGACTGTGGCCCACCAGGCTCCTCTGTCCATGGAATTCTCCAGGCAGGGACACTGGAGCAGGTTGCCATTCCCTTCTCCAGGGGATCTTCCCGACCCAGGGATCAAATTTGGGTCTCCTGTCTTGCTGTCAGATTGTTTCCCGTCTCAACCACTAGGGAAGCCAACTGTACTTCAACTTAGAAAAAGAGAGACATGTAGGCAGAGACTGAAGACCATTCTTTTGCAGCGCTAGGCTGTGAAGGGTAGAGGAACAGGGTGGCCAACTGTGAGTAGATGTAAAGTTGAGGGAAAGTGTTTCAATTGTATATTTTATAATCATAGGATTAAGTTTGCTTAACAGGGGAAAGGAGGATAATATTAAAACACAGTTTTTGAGGATATAAGGGCTTCCCTGGTAGCTCAGCTGGTAAAGAATCTGCCTGCAATGCAAGAGACCCCAGTTCAGCTCCTGGGTTGGGAAGATCCCCTGGAGAAGGGACAGGCTACCCACTCCAGTGTCCCTGGGCTTCCCTGGTGGCTCAGCTGGTAAAGCATCCGCCTGCAATGTGGGCGGCCTGGGCTCGATCCCTGGGTTAGGGAGATCCTCTGGAGAAGGGACAGGCTACCCACTCCAGTATTCTGGCCTGGAGAATTCCATGGACTGCCACAGAGTCAGACACGATTGAGCAACTTTCACTTTTGAGGAAATAATTTATGAAACAAAATATTGCAAGAGGGGGTAGGGGATCTACTTTTGAATCAAGAAGAATTACCTTTTAGTGCAGAAGCGAACTCCTGAGATGGGAAAAAAAAGTGAAGTGAGTCATGGGCTCCTTACACATCTCTTTGTTGCCATTCTCAGTTGGGTAAGAGAGGTGCCCTCTGCGAAGGGGATGTGAAAGCAGTGACTTGACCTCAGTAACTTTGTGGATATATCTGATGGTGCTAAACCGTAATGGTTTTCTATATTCATGGCTCTAAAGCCTTGACCCGCTCATAACTTATTCAAGGCTGAGACATTGCTGCAGATTTGTGCATATGGCCTGTCTAGTCTCTCTTGAACCAGAAACAGGAATACAAGACCAGAGGAGGAGGTTCCAAGACCAAGGATGTGAAAATAGCTGAGACAGTAGGAGAGATCCTCTGACATCAGACTGTTTACAGCAGTGGATTCTTCTTTGGTGCGGGCTTGACACCACCTTCTTCTTGCCATTAGATTGCATTTAGGAATCACTACAATTCCAGGCATTGTCTCACAGTGCTTGATTGTACTCAGATTTGAGCTTTTAAATGTTTTCAACAATTGTTTAATATTTTGAGGAAAATGAGAATTTGAGGGGTGGGCGGGGTGATGTATGGAATTTTCTTTCATCAAAATAAATAACTATGCATTCTCATTAGGAAATAAAAAGCAAAACACTTTAATATGTATATTTATCCAGTGGCATCACCGACTCAATGGACATGAGTTTGAGCCAACTCTGGGAGATAGTGAAGGACAGGGAAGCCTGGCATGACCCCCTGCAGTCCATGGGGTCACAAAGAGTTGAACACGATTTAGTGACTGAACAACAAATCCAGTGTTTTTAGCATATGTCAGACAGTTACGTTTGGTTTAAATCAATGGATTACAGCTGTGAATGATTCTTTCCTTCATGCATTTGTGAACACAGTGATCTAGTTTTTACTGGTATTAAAGTTTTATTCAGTGTAATATGATTTTCTATGCTCAGGGATTGTTCTTTTGCTTTTTTGTTTTCTTGCCGCTTAATTTTTACCTTTGCCAGTGTTATGCAGCTGAGGTAATAGCATCTGGACACCAAGTAAGCACTGAATAAAGACCTCCTGATTCACTGACCCACATCCTGTGAAGATGCTTCATTCACAGGGTCAAATCGGGAAACTGATGTCGCCAGCTTAAACCTGTCTTCCTGGTTGCTTCAAGCCACCCGTTCTTGTCTAAGCAGGGAATGTGAGTTAACTGCTTTGCCACATGCTCATATTGTCAGTGCTGTTGCTGCAAGGAGCAGAGGCAGGAGAAGTTACAGAAGTATAGAAATGTCTAACTGGGAGTCTCTTTGTCTCCAGTGGCTAATCTTTATTACGCTGTCAACTTAAAAGGTATCACAGATACATCCCATTTGGGTTTTTGCCTTTTTCTTTCTTTCTTCTTCTTTTTTTTTTTTCTTTTTT
>SJYX01004996.1:41713-120585 GCA_006410675.1 Oreotragus oreotragus
CAGTACTTTGGCCACCACATGCGAAGAGTTGACTCATTGGAAAAGACTCTGAGGCTGGGGGCAGGAGGAGAAGGGGACGACAGAGGATGAGATGGCTGGATGGCATCACTGACTTGATGGACGTGAGCCTGAGTGAACTCCGGGAGTTGGTGATGGACAGGGAGGCCTGGCGTGCTGCAATTCATGGGGTTGCAGAGTTGGACATGACTGAGGGACTGAACTGAATTGACCCTCCCAGTGTGCCTGTAAACTAGTCCTTTCAATAAATTCCTTTTCTACTTAACTCTAGCTGGAATTGTTAGAAATCAGGAATCTCAACTAATATAGCATCTGTTGAGGTGATTTCCAACAATTTTGTCAACCTTATGAATCATGTTTTAAAAATACCTTCAAAATGATCCCTTTTAAAAAATCTGTTTTTAAAAGAAACAGACCTCTTATTTTGAAGTATTTTAATATTAAGCAAAATGCATTTGTTAAGTCTGTGCAACTTTAGCTCAGATAAAATTATACCATTCATCAATTTAAGAATTCTAAAAATAAGATATATGCTTCATCACTACTTTTAGATTGAGGATCACTAGGTTGAGATAATGTGCACACTGTGCAATAAATCCTCATTAATTCAAATTACACAGGAGGAAGGACTTTCTAGGTCAATGTAAAAATACCAATTTTTAAAAGCAATGAAGTTTTATAATTTCTAAGTACTTACAGTAAGTAATGACATCTAAATACCAACAAAGCATTACTAGAGATGTTAGAAAGCTACAAGAAATTATGAAAAATCTGCCAAGCTAGATTTATAGAATACATAATCATACAATCAAGCTTTGTTGAGTGGTACCTATATTTTTCAGGATTCTTTCTGATTGGAATAATAAAAATGCAATTCAACTGGCTAAAATTTTAAAAAGGAATGTGTTTGGCAAACAGAACTGAAAGATCCAGTTAGTCTGGATCAGGAATTGCTGGCTGCAGGGGCTAGACATCATCAGGACCCAGTCCACCTCTCTCCATTGCTGGGCAACACTTTCCTCTGTATTAGTTTCATTCCTGGGCAAGCCCTCTCCTACTGTTCAAAAGATGGCTGTCAGAAGTTCTGGGCCTACATCTTTTTCTCTCAGCAAAAAATAACTCTTTTTACCCAACAGTTTCTTAAAAAGTCCTAGGACTATTACAGACTTACCCAGCATATGATCCATGTGCCATTCTTGGCCAAGAGTCTGAAGGAAGCTGAATGCCTGTATCAGGATGACATTCCCATCGCTAGAACCCGAAAATGACTGTGGCTCTGTCAAATCTAAAGCCTTATAGAAGTGAAGAAGTGGTTCAACAGAGAATGCTACTACCAGAAGAAGAATGGGATGCTGGCCAGGCAGAGGACTGTTTCACAACCGTTTCACTAGAGGACCTTGGANTCCCATCGCTAGAACCCGAAAATGACTGTGGCTCTGTCAAATCTAAAGCCTTATAGAAGTGAAGAAGTGGTTCAACAGAGAATGCTACTACCAGAAGAAGAATGGGATGCTGGCCAGGCAGAGGACTGTTTCACAACCGTTTCACTAGAGGACCTTGGATTCTAAGCACCAGGAGCCTCAGGCTCCTCTCTAACGTCACTGATTGTGACTCAGCTTCCATTTGTACACGCCTTCTGTTGACACATTTTTTCTCTCATTTGGCAATCTATTTTGCTGCCAGTAAGTGATAAAGTTCTTCCTTATATTGAATTAAGGTTTGCTTCCTTGGATTTTAAAAACACCAATCTCTCTACGTGCTGCTCTTTAGAGTATAGCATCTGCCCCTTCCTACTTTAAAATGATGTTCTTTCAATTGAAAGATGTCAGATATGATGCAAAGCATGCTTGCCACCCAGTGTTGCTTCCTCAGCCATTTCTCACAAGACGCATTTTCTACAACCTTCATTGTCTTGGACACTTTTCCTCAAGATGTTTCCTTATCTGCCTATGTTTTTTTTACTAGGGTATCATAAAAATGTGCTTCTGTGAAAGAATACGTGGGGGTGGATAAATAAAACAACAAGAAAACAAGTGTACACCTTGAAATACAGACTGTCATTTTGTTCACTGTGGCCCATTTATCTGCAAACAGTCCAACAGGGTAAAGATACCAATCCTTGCATTTAGACGTAAAGTGGAGGCAGTAAGCCACTTTATGCTTCATCTTGAATCGAGTGACCACAGTCTGTGCTGCCTATGCGTTCTGCACTAGTGTAATTCTGAACCACTATCTATTACTGAAAGTGAAAGTGAAGTCGCTCAGTCGTGTCCGACTCTTNTTTGAGCTCTCCTCCCCATTCCATTATCGATAAAGGAATTTATTTAAAGTACATTCTGATTGCTTCAACTGTAAATACTTGTATATATATATACACATATTATGAGTGCATGTGTGCCTTCAGTTTTAATAAGTGTCTATGACTAAGCCCATGAAGGTTACAAAGATAAATGGCAGGGAAATGGTTCTTGCCCACAAGGAGCTTACAAATTCATGGATGGGTCTAAATAACTTAGCTGATTTGAATGATTCAATAAAGTTATAAAAATTCTCATTATATCCTTTGTTGATACTTGAAGAACAATGCAGAATACAGATTCCTACTTGCTGAAGTAAACATGTTTGTCCACAATACCATGACCTCACAATGCAGGTTCATTTTTCGATATGGATGCCAAGTTTTGTTTCAAAGCTGTTGCATTCTTGTGGAGACTTGTACAATACTGCTGGAAACGAGTCAGCTCTGATGGTGTGGGAAAGCCTCACACCGTTTATCAGATCTAAAATGCCAGAGATGAGAATTCTGTTTCATGTTTACTGGTTACTGGCTATAAAGGGATGGGTAATTCTAATCATATTGTTTTTAGCTTAAACACAAAACTTTGCATTTATCCTTAAAGATACACATATAACTGGCAGATGCATGCTTTAAACCAAGTGATCTGTTTAAGTCTTAAAAGTAATCCTTTATGTATTTTTCAAACTAGCCCAAATATCTCATAGACAAGGACTTCCCTGGTGTCTCAGACAGTAAAGAAACTGTTTGTGGGAGACCTGGGTTCAATCCCTGGGTGGGGAAGATCCCCTGGAGAAGGAAGTGGCCACCCTCTCCAGTATTCTTGCCTGGAGAATTCTATGGACAGAGAAGCCTGGTGGGCTACAGACAGTGAACAATGGCCAGATAAATGAAATTTACTTAGTAAAAACTTAACTAGTAGAGGGTCCATGTGCCTAGGACAAAGTTTCACAGATAGTAAATATTACAGAAATATTGCTGGAATCAAGACTAAGTTTAATTATCACACATATAGATTATGATGGTAAAGTAAAAATGGAAAAAGTGGATTCAGTAGATTTGGTCTTAGATATCTATGAGCTTAGTTTCAAACAGACAGTGCAGAAGGATAGAACCGGCCTAACACTGGTTAAGAAAAATGCCTAAAGTAGCAACATAGACTTTCAGAACTGTCCCTCAAAAAGATGAGAGAGACCACTTACTCTAACCTACTCTTTTGCAAAGGAGAAAAACCTGATCACAAAAAGCCAAATGTCTTGTTCAAGGCCACATGGTTAGTTTCTAGCAGAAACAGATAAAGAATGCAGGGTTTAAGCTGGAAAAGTAAAGGGCTTTTACTTTTGTTTAATGGGGCCTCTGTGTTGATGGAGTTAAACAGAAATACTTTAGAAATCTCTATTATTTTGTTTTTAAGGAAGGGATGTTGATCAACTTGTTGATATTTCAATATGCTTACTTTCATGTGTAGCTGTGGGAGCATTCTAAATATAAAGTGACCACACTCCAATCATGAGGTTTCCCTATAGTACTTGTAGAGGGAATGCAGATTGAGTGAGCTATATGTAAGGTGCCCAGATAATTTATCACCCAGATGGAAACATTTCTAGGAATAAGAGAGGGTGCTATTAATAATTATGCTTGAACAATAGGCATAAACCCAGACTATCAGGGTAAACCAGGATGTATTGTCACCACAGACAAATGTGTACTTGTTTCATAGTTCATTGCTTTCTATTAGGGAGCTGAGGACAAGAATTCTGATCATGGAAGTTGGGAGTAGGGGCTTATGTTTGCTTTTTATTAAGAATATACATTAAAAAAAAAGAGTTTCCAGATTTGGATTTAGTCCAACCACATTACACATCTAGAGTTACACATCCAGAAATTATACATTTGTGATATCATCTGGAAGTATCAAGGTTACTAAACTATAGCATGAATCAGGTCTCAAATAGGCTGGGAAAAGTACAAGCTGTTATGAGACACCTTAACCCCTCTCTAATATCATTACTAATCATGAAAGCGATGCAACTGGTTTTATTTTGTCTTTGACTTGGGTCACATTCCATTGCAGGATGATGTAAGTTTCAACCAAGCATGGAATAGTAATGAGCAATTTGGGAGATCCAGTTCTAAAACCTTGCCTTTGGTCACACACAGCTAGCGCTTAGAATCTAAAAACACGGAACCTTTTGATTTGCAAGGTTAATCGTACACCTGTTTACTTTTGGCATATTTTCTAAGAGGTTAAACTGTAAAAGCAAATGGTCGACTTGTCCAAAATAAATAAATAAATAAGCCTATGAGTCTTCTAGTATTTTTCCTAGCTCGTTGAAATGTACAAGCTTGGCCTCATATCTCTCCTCTACAAACAGCTGAGGGCTCTTGACTTTTGCTTGTAGCCGGTAGTTTCCAGCTTGGCTAAACATTAGAATCATTTGGAAGGCTTTTTAGAAATCCTGAGACAAAGGCCACACCTCAGAGCAATTAAATGATCAGCTCTGGTAACAGAACCCAGACCTCAGTATTTTTAAAACCCTAGATAATTCCAGTGTGCAGGCAAAGTTGAGAAACACTACTGCACACCCAGCTCCATCTTCAGCTCTGGAATCATTTCAGGGATTATTAGAAGAGTGCTAGTTCAGTGCTCTGCGGGGAAGGCAATGGCACCCCACCCCAGTACTCTTGACTGGAAAATCCAATGGATGGAGTAGCCTGGTGGGCTGCAGTCCATGGGGTCGCTAACAGTCGGACAGACTGAGCGACTTCACTTTCACTTTTCTCTTTCATGCATTGGAGAAGGAAATGGCAACCCACTCCAGTGTTCTTGCCTGGAGAATCCCAGGGACGGGGGAGCCTGGTGGGCTGCCGTCTATGGGGTCACACAGAGTTGGACACGACTGAAGTGACTTAGCAGCAGCAGCAGTTCAGTGCTCTGAGGAGTCTGGAGAAGTCAACTCAAGTTACAAAGCTAGGACTTATTGTGGTAACTGATCTCCTAGAGTTTCAGGTGGAAGTAAGAAAGAGAGGAATAATTAGCTTTAGACATTGGTGGGCTTTATTATTAAACCTGGGATTGTGTACTTAAATTAGCTGTAAGGCTTTGGACATGTTAGTCTCACTGAGCCTCAGTTTCCTCGCCTGTAAAATGGACCAATAACACCTACTGCTGACCTGCTGTGGTCACTTGCCTTGCTAATGAAACCAAACTTCCTCTCTTGTTTACTCTAGCTTTGGAAACTTCTATTCCTAAAATATCTAGAGTCCTGTCTTGATCATCTGATATTCTAGGACTTAGCCTCTGCCTTCTTTGGATGCTTTCTCAATGGCTCTTTCTCCTGGACATCAGCTTGATGTTGGGAGTGCGCTACCTGCTGACAGATTATCCTGATCTTATTTTTTCTTGCACATGTACATTTGTGTACTGCCCTTTCTAGATTTATTGTTTCTGGGCTCCTGTCACTCAGCCACTGGCATATTTCAGAACTTCTTTCTGGATATCACTGACATTTGTTACCTCTAAGTACACACGTATTGGGTATCAAAATCTACCAGTCCAACTAGACTTCCTCTTAGTACCTCTAATTCGGCTGTCACCCCTATATTTGCAGAGCATTTATCAAATCAAATCACTTTGGGTCTGTGCTCATAATTTACAGAATAGTGGCGAAAGGTGGACAGCAGTAGGTGTAGGACAGTCCCATGTAGGACAGGGTCGCGTGTTGGCCTTCATCACCCCTATATCCTCTTTTCTCATCAAAGCTTAACATATATTTGCAGAGCATTTATCAAATCAAATCACTTTGGGTCTGTGCTCATAATTTGCAGAATAGTGGCGAAAGGTGGACAGCAGTAGGTGTAGGACAGTCCCATGTAGGACAGGGTCGCGTGTTGGCCTTCATCACCCCTATATCCTCTTTTCTCATCAAAGCTTAACGCTTTTCCATTTGCTTATATCACAAAGTAAGATCACGGTTTAAAAATTATTTTAATTTGGGGGGAGGGAGAATGGCAAGGAAAGTGGTTATTGGCTGTGTTATGTTGGTTTCTCGTGCTTTGCTCTATACAACTGGGATGATTTAAATTAACTTTGATAAGTTTTGATAATTTTTCAAAGTTCATTTCCCACTCCTCGGCATGTTCAAGCACATGCTCAGTTCTATTTCAGGATCATCTTTGTGAATCTAAAGTGAACTTCATACTTTTCCTTAGAAACCATTTAGTGTTGCCGGGTGGATGAGGTATCCTTTGTCTCTGTAAAAACCAATCTGGCTTTGTCTGTCAGTTTCTATAAAGACTGTACAGGTATGTGTGCAAACAGGTCTCAAAGAGAAAAGGAATTCGATGGCCTTTCCAGCAATCTCCATTGTGGAGCAATCAGTGAGAATGTCACCCAGGCTACCCTTTGACTCTTCCCTTGACTACGCTTATCAGTCCTAACTCCCCTCTGTCTTCCTAACTGTATTTCTTTGTGTTTCCTGTGGCTGTCTGCAACGTTATATCATGTACCAGAGGAATGAAACTGACTGATTCTACCAGAAGCAACGGAGAAGTGATATATGGCTCACTGGAGTGATGGTGAAAACCATGATGACGACTGCTGTTTTTATCGTAAAGCATTTTGCCAGGCCTTCCCTGGTGGCTCAGACAGTAAAGAAACTGCTTGCAATGCAGGAGACCTGGGTTCGATCCCTGGGTTGGGAAGATCCCCTGGAGAAGGAAACGGCAAACCCCTCCAGTATTCTTGCCTGGAGAATTCTATGGACAGAGGAGCCTGGTAGGCTACAGTCCTTGGGGGCCCCAAAGAGTCGGCTGAAGGACTAACGTTTTCACTTTAGCATTTTAGAGAATTCAGAAGTTATGGGCTGCCCCCTGATCACTCTACTCACTACCACTCAACAGGGCTGGTTTAGCAAAAATTAAAACGGAGGAAATGGTTAGGTTCAGTGAATCTGTCTCCGCTACTGTGTCTAGGCTCCTCCTGCTGGTTTCCTGGGGTGCCCTCTGCTGGGCTCCAACCAGAGTTCTAATGCATGGCAATAGCCTGTGAAACTCATGCCTTAACCTTCACTAGAAACTTACCATTTTATATCATATGTCATCAGAATCCTAATATTTGTTTTCCAAGCCGACAATTAATGCAGGTAAATTAACCCATGTCAGTGAGTAATGTATTTTATAGTATAAATGGGAAAAAAAAAAAACCCAACACCCCTCCCAGATTATTTAATTAAAATTTCCACAGTGACCTCATGGAGATAACACTTCTACTTAGAGTCTCATTCATTGGTGATTAATGGTGGGAATGGAGGCCAGGAATATGAAGAAGGCTATACTCTGAGAAATCAAAGGGAAACCTATTTTCCAACAGGTCAGACTTTATGGCTCCTCTCAAAGGCTGTGTGGGCAGCTGTGTAGTCTAGCTATCTGTATGGTGGTACAGATTACCCCATGGGGGTAATTTTCACTCTGCTAGCAGGAAAAGAATGAACAACATTGTTTACCTCTATATTTTTATGAAGAGTACCTTGAACTCTTTTAGAGGGTATTATCTACATCCTAATGATAGGTAAGTGCATAGCATGTGGGGTGGATCAGTTTGTCCACATAAAGATGTGTGTAGGGTGTGCGTTCATTGGCATGACCTCTGCTGGCCTGTGTTCTTTCTTGTCTACTGAGATCAGTTGGGCAATCCTTGTCTGTAAGCACATTTCCCAAGAACTGGTTAGAGCCAGTCTTCATAAGAGGAACCTATTATGAAACCAGCTCCAGAGGATATTTACTCTGTTGAAGATCAGCTGAAAGATACACTTGCTTGAAAATGAAATTGCTTTCTCCTGGGTCCCTCCTAGCTCCTTGAAAACCAGAGACCCTTGGGGCTCAGAAAGAATTAGAGAAGAGAGATGACAGCTAGACCTGATCTGCTTTTTAAAACTTTCTCATTACTTAAGCTGTTATTTTCATAGCTGTTGAATGCATGTTTCATGAAGATCAGCTAAATCCATAACATATTATCAAGTTAATAATGTGCCTGAGGTTGGGAACTTGGAAAACATAGCTCACATTCTTTGAAGGTTCATCTTTTTTCTTAAAGTTTAATGTGAAATGTGTATCCTTGTCTTTAACCTGGGTTTGATCCCTGGGTTGGGAAGATCCCCTAGAGAAGGGAAAGTCTACCCACACCAGTGTTCTGGCCTAGAGAATTCCATGGACTGTGTAGTCCATGGGGTTGCAAAGAGTAATCTGTCCATGTTTAAGACAAAAATAACATGAAGGTTGCGTTCCGGATAAGTTATTAAGTCTTTAGTTAAATGTTCCAATAAGAAGCATCACCATGAACTTGTGGCTTCTGATCTGAAACTGTGTATCCCCAGGGTTATATGCATTCAAATCTGAGCAGCATAAACTCAGAAGAATCTTGAGGGAGAGGATCTTGTCAGGGAAGAATGGGTACTGATGATCAATCTGCTCCTGCTGTGGATGACATTCACAGGGGAAGAGTGGCTTTTGATGATAAGATACGGTGCGTAGTTGTAATGAGACAGGGATATTAAAAGTATCTAGNAAAAAAAAAAAACCCAACACCCCTCCCAGATTATTTAATTAAAATTTCCACAGTGACCTCATGGAGATAACACTTCTACTTAGAGTCTCATTCATTGGTGATTAATGGTGGGAATGGAGGCCAGGAATATGAAGAAGGCTATACTCTGAGAAATCAAAGGGAAACCTATTTTCCAACAGGTCAGACTTTATGGCTCCTCTCAAAGGCTGTGTGGGCAGCTGTGTAGTCTAGCTATCTGTATGGTGGTACAGATTACCCCATGGGGGTAATTTTCACTCTGCTAGCAGGAAAAGAATGAACAACATTGTTTACCTCTATATTTTTATGAAGAGTACCTTGAACTCTTTTAGAGGGTATTATCTACATCCTAATGATAGGTAAGTGCATAGCATGTGGGGTGGATCAGTTTGTCCACATAAAGATGTGTGTAGGGTGTGCGTTCATTGGCATGACCTCTGCTGGCCTGTGTTCTTTCTTGTCTACTGAGATCAGTTGGGCAATCCTTGTCTGTAAGCACATTTCCCAAGAACTGGTTAGAGCCAGTCTTCATAAGAGGAACCTATTATGAAACCAGCTCCAGAGGATATTTACTCTGTTGAAGATCAGCTGAAAGATACACTTGCTTGAAAATGAAATTGCTTTCTCCTGGGTCCCTCCTAGCTCCTTGAAAACCAGAGACCCTTGGGGCTCAGAAAGAATTAGAGAAGAGAGATGACAGCTAGACCTGATCTGCTTTTTAAAACTTTCTCATTACTTAAGCTGTTATTTTCATAGCTGTTGAATGCATGTTTCATGAAGATCAGCTAAATCCATAACATATTATCAAGTTAATAATGTGCCTGAGGTTGGGAACTTGGAAAACATAGCTCACATTCTTTGAAGGCTCATCTTTTTTCTTAAAGTTTAATGTGAAATGTGTATCCTTGTCTTTAACCTGGGTTTGATCCCTGGGTTGGGAAGATCCCCTAGAGAAGGGAAAGTCTACCCACACCAGTGTTCTGGCCTAGAGAATTCCATGGACTGTGTAGTCCATGGGGTTGCAAAGAGTAATCTGTCCATGTTTAAGACAAAAATAACATGAAGGTTGCGTTCCGGATAAGTTATTAAGTCTTTAGTTAAATGTTCCAATAAGAAGCATCACCATGAACTTGTGGCTTCTGATCTGAAACTGTGTATCCCCAGGGTTATATGCATTCAAATCTGAGCAGCATAAACTCAGAAGAATCTTGAGGGAGAGGATCTTGTCAGGGAAGAATGGGTACTGATGATCAATCTGCTCCTGCTGTGGCTGACATTCACAGGGGAAGAGTGGCTTTTGATGATAAGATACGGTGCGTAGTTGTAATGAGACAGGGATATTAAAAGTATCTAGATTATCTAGTATCTAGAAGAGACCATAAACTCAAAACAGAGAGTCGTAAAGACGGATGGGGAAGAGGCAGGAAAGTGATTAAACCAGTGCGCATTTCCTAGGTTCCTTAAAGATTTATACTGATTGCAGATGCATGAAGTGAATAAAATGGTAAAGATGAAAATTCCCCGTATTAATTTTTGCATGGTAGCATCTGAAATATTAAAGGATTAAGTTTTAATATTTAAAGTATTAAAGGATTTTACTTCTAAAATACCATATGCTTTGGTATGTGGCATCAATATATTTAAAACACATATCACTAGTGTTTTCAATTTATTATGTGGAATATATTTATTCTAGAAGCTAATTTCCCTGAATATTCACTGGAAGAACTGATGCTGAAGCTCCAATACTTTGTCCACCTGATGTGAAGAGTTGAGTCACTGGAAAGACCCTGATGCTGGGAAAGACTGAAGGCAGGAGGAGAAGGGAACAACAGAGGATTAGATGGTTGGAAGGCATCACCAACTCAATGTCCATGATTTTGAGCAGATGCTGGGGGATAGTGATGGACAGGGAAGCTTGGAGGGCTACAGTCCATGGGGTCACAGAGAGTTGGACACAACTTAGAGACTGAACATTTCAACAAAAATTTTGTCTATAGGTTATTTGAAACTCAGAGCATGATTTCCAATACGAAGACTCTTATCAACAGTGAGTTTTTCATGCCAGTTCCCAAAGTGTATTTAGCACATAGGGTATCTGGAATAGGCAAGGACCTGACTATCTGCATTTTTTTTTTTTATAAACACATTTTGATGCAAGTGATCTGAACAATCTGATACAAGCATGAGAAACACTGTTATAAGAGGTTGAAGACTCCTGTGATAAGGGCAGGAGATCGAGGACACTGGCTGAGAGAGCCCAGGACAAGATTGAAAAGGAGCGTAGAAATAAATTAGGTTGACTGCTTTCTCTGCTGTCACATCCAACGTGAGTAGTTACTTTGGTAATTAAGGGAAAACTGATGGAACCATGGGTAGACACTTGATTTAAGGTAGGTAAACCGGATACTTGAGAGTTTGCAAATGGGGATAGTTGTACAAGTTAATGCCTGTTCGTTGCTTGAAATGAAGAGATTTCCAGGGGCTACAGGGAGTCAGTCATATCAAGGGAATGGACCAGCAGTGAGCCAGCATGCATAGAAGAATGAGAAACACACACAGAGAAAGAAAAGAAGAGAAGAGGAACCATACATTATGGTGGGGAAGGAGAGGAGAAAAAGTAGACGAGATAGAAAGAGCAAAAATAGAAACAGAGGGAACTTTTCCCTGGAGCCTGTCAGTTTGTTGCTGTCAGTTAGATGCCAGTCCCTCCCAGTGGTCTATGTTTTCTGTGAAATGTCTTTTCTGTCCTTCCAATCAATTCTTCTTTCTCACTTACGCTAATTTAAATGTACTCCTGATGACAGGACAAGGAAGCATTTGAGAGAAGAGAAGCTGTGATGAGATGTATCTTTTCCTCTCTGCCGCCTCCTCTATCCCATCTTCTGTTCCCCTTTCCTCTTTCTCCAACTCCTTGATGCTTCTGACGCTCTTTCTTTTCTTATTAACATCCCTCTCTTCTCCCTTTCAAAGAGGAAAAGGACCTTCTTCCCTTTGACCACCTCCGTTCTCCAAGTCTTGACCGTTTCTGCCCTGAGTAGAAACAAACAGCTGGGATGCAAAGGAAAAGAACACAGGGCCATTCCTAGGACCACTTGACCACAAAAAAGAATGTAACTACTTATACTACAATAGAATATGTGGAGTATATTTATTTAAAATATCCCCTTTGTTAAGTAATGGGCTTCCCTGGTGGCTCAGAGGTTAAAGCGTCTGCCTCCAATGCGGGAGACCTGGGTTCGATCCCTGGGTCGGGAAGATCCCCTGGAGAAGGAAACGGCAGTCCACTCCGGTATTCTTGCCTGGAGAATCCCATGGACAGAGAAGTCTAGTAGGTTATAGTCCATGGGGTCGCAAAGAGTCGGACACGACTGAGCGACTTCACCTTCACCTTCCTTTGTTAAGTACACTGAACTTAAGAAGCAGCTTCAGGCTGGCTTTACAGTATTTACATGCAGCAAATAAAAACGCTTATTACTGTCTTTGAAATTTAAACTTTTGTGATGTTTTACTTGATGAAATATTTCTATGGCTCAGTCAGCTTCAGCCACACTAACTGGCCTTTAAAAATTAGACAGTCTTCATTGAACTGAGAGAAAAAGAATTGCAGACGAGGAA
This sequence comes from Oreotragus oreotragus, assembly GCA_006410675.1. Classification (NCBI taxonomy): domain Eukaryota; kingdom Metazoa; phylum Chordata; class Mammalia; order Artiodactyla; family Bovidae; genus Oreotragus; species Oreotragus oreotragus. The sequence continues at coordinate 54,229 of SJYX01004996.1, forward strand.
TAAAGGTCTAGATTTGTTATTAACTTGAAATATAGTAGGTCATACATAAGATTTATGATTTTACATCCTAAAAAATCCTCACTATGCTGCGAGGGAGGGCTGAGCTAAAAATGCTCCAATTTTGGCTTGGGTTATTTTTATGAACCTTTAGGCTGAGTTGTAAACTCACCTGATCAAGGCAGACGACATATTTGCCTTAAAAGGGCCTTTGGCGGGTCTCCCTCCCTGCTTTTGTGTGAGAAGGGGAGAAATGTAGCTTAAAGTGAGCTGACAAAGAAGACAACTTCAATTCTATCTCAGTTCTGCGGCTCACTGGTTAAAGGAGTCAGAATAAGTCACAGCTTCTCTGGGTCTTAGTTTTCTCATTTTATAAAGTATGAAATCCTTTCTGCAAACAAAGCCACAGTAGGTACTTTATGAAGATGATGACAGTAGACTACCCCAGGTCCGGTTGGGATGGGGTTGGGTTGACAAGGTTAGAATCACTTCCTCCTCACTCCCTACCTAATGCCCCACCACTCTACCCATACGCCACCCCCAAGCCCCACCCCCAGCTGCCTCCACCCCTTGAACACCCATGAACGTTGAGGGTTTTGCTGAGAACCCCTGGAAATTCCCCTGATAATCTCACGTTGCTTCAAGTTCATTAATTCTACAATTCTATAAAGTCTTTAAGAAAAACTCTACCGAAGAAGAGAAAAATACATCTTTTGCTCCACTTCGTGTTTGCCCAGAGAATGTAGGAAGTCAGATTTTTACTGAAGCTGCCATTTTAATTGGTAGACATCACTTCGTATTTGTGTTTGTTGAAAAGATCCCTCATGTGCTTGCATTTAGATGGAACTTTAGGGGAATAGAATGTATTCATTAAAAAACAGTTGACACTGACTTTCCAGTCAAAGCAAAGTACCCTGCCTTGGTTTACAATATGTCTCTTCTAAGAGCTCAGTATCAGTTGTTGGGAAGATTAGAAAAAACCTTTTTTTTTGGCCATAGAATTATTTTATTTATACTTTTAAGATCCATGAATGTTAAAATAATAAAAATTTTCTGTGATAATTCAAAATTATAAAATTCAAATAAGGGCTAAACTCATATTTTCCTACACTGACTAGACCTTTTCTTCTGAAATACTTGAATTAATACAAGCTACTCATCCATCATCAGAAATGATTCATGGTACTACATTAAAAAAAGTGTTTTATATCAGTTCTTCAGTCTGTTTTACACTTCTTTGACAGTTTGAACTTTGTATCAGGCTTGCAATGGACATTTAGAGGTTTGATTAGTTCTGTTCCAAAGGAAGAATGTGATTTGGTAAGGTTAGTTCTTAATGTTGTTGCTGTAATTCTTAATATTGTTGCTAATTCTTAATATTGCTGTGAAGCACGTGGTGTCAGATTTGCTTCCTATCTCATCATCCCTCTTCAGCTAGTAAGGTCTTTGGGAATCTGAATTTGCTCTTTAACAGAAAAGAATCTAATCTCGATTAGGAGATTCTTTTTAAGTGTTATGTCAAGGTAAAGATAAACTGGGAGGCTAATTCATCTGAACTTCACAAATACTACTGGTATTGGTTGGATTATGTCCTCCAAAAATTCATAGGTTGAAGTCCTAACCCCTAGTATCTCAGAGTGTGACTTTATTGGGAAATAGGTCTTTGCAGATGTAATTAGTTAAGATGAGGTGATATGGCAATAGGGTGGGTCCTAATCCAATATAACTGGTGTCCCTATTAAAAGGGGGAATCTGGACAAAAGCACACAGGGAGAATGTGTGCTAAGATGCAGGCAGAGATCAGGGAGCTGTAGCAGAGGCCAAAGAATGCCCATGAGTGCCAGCAGATCTCCAGAACTGGAGAAGAGGCACGGAAGAGATTCTCTCCCAGCCATCAGAAAGAACTGTAACCAGACTATTGCCCCAGAATCAGACTCCTGGCCCTCCTGAATAAAGACCAGTTACTTTTATCTTAGTTTCAAGAGGAAGCTGCGAAGAGAGAACAAGACTTGGTTAGAACCAACCAGGCCCAAGATGGAGGAAGATTTGACTTTCAGGAGAACTTGAGTCTCATTATATGCTCACTGTATTACATTAGCACGCCGAATGACACACCCACCAACGCCATGCCAGTTGATGGTTGCCATGGCAACAACTAGAAAACCTCAGACAAGGACTGAAAAGGAGAGCTGCGTCAGTTCCAGGTCCACACCACATCACTGTTGTCCTGAATATTCCTCCCACTCTTTCCAATTCTTTTGCTTCGACCCGCCTATGTATTTGGTATCTCTACCTGAACTGGACTGAGAAACTGATTTGCAGTGAGGTGGGATCCCGATTCTTGGTTATTGAATAAAGCTTGCGCTTTTCTAGTCTTAGCATCAGTTTGCTATTGGCTGTGTGGATCTGGCTGAAAAGGAGAAACTCTCTGGCCAAGAAAGGGTTTTTTGACCCAGTCTAGGACCCTGGCATGGGTCCACTTGACCACTTTGGTAACAGAGCCAATACTGCCAACATCTTAATCTCACACTTCTCTGCTCCAGAACTGAGGCAGTTTTTTGTTTGCTTGTTTAAGTCACTTGGTGTGCAGTATTTTGCCATGGCAGAGCCAGCAGATGAATACAACCACCATCACTGTAGATTTCTCCCGGGGTATTTCTTAAATGTCATTTGAGTAACAATTTTCATGATTCTTGCTATAGTAGCACTCATAACCTTTATTATTTATTAAAAATTTTTCTTTAAAAAAGTATATTAGCTAATTGGATAGAAGAAGACTTTTTAGTGGACTTGTGGTCTAAGTGGTCTTTAATTACTATTGAGGTACTGAGTTAAAATATAATAAATATCCTTTAAAATGCACAGTTGACTTCACAGGAAAATAAGAGAACTTTCCAGGGTTCAAAAAGAACTTGCGAATCCATTCACTGTTCTCTACTTCCCCTGCATGCCTCTTTCAAGCCACCAACCATCTTTCATTCTGGACCACTCTAAAAGGTCCATCTCCCTCAACAACTCTTGTTTCCTCCAAACCACTCTCCTAGTTACAGCCAGAATGAGCTAAAATTTTATAACTTAATTTTCAAAAACACAACCACAACCAATTCACTTCTCTGTTTAAATCTTTTCCATGGTCTGCCAGAGCTATTAGAATAAAGACCAAACTCTTCTCATAGATGCTGCCTACCCCCTCTAGCATAGCAGATTCCAGTTATACTGGTTTTCTCTGGGTCTCCGACCAAAGAGATTTTTCTGCTTGAAATATACCCTACTCTGCACTCTCCTGCCTCACCTTTATTGGTTAATTGCAGCTCATGCCTCAGAGTTTTGCTCAGTGAACCTTCACTTCATTTAAAGCCTTTCTCTGATCCTCCCAAACCAGACAGTTTCTGTGATTTTATTCTATCAATTTTCTGTACTCTTTCCGAGCATGTCACAATTCCAATTAAACAAATGATTAAGGATTTCGTTGTTTCATGTGTCTCTCCTGCTTTAACTTAAACTCCATGACAGGAGGGACTGCTTCTGTCTTGTTCTCTATAATGTGACCTAAACCAAGCATGGTCTTCCATAGGTGATTAAAACTATATTACTTGAATGATCTAGGTGTACGTGAGAGTAGAGTTCATACTAATTTCTCTCCACTTCATTCTTTACATTTCACTCCCTAAACATTTTAAGAGTAATATTAGCCTGTTACAAGTTTGCTTTTAGCCTTTCTTATAATGACTATCAGAGAAGGCAATGGCACCCCACTCCAGTACCCTTGCCTGGAAAATCCTATGGATGGAGGAGCCTGGTGGGCTGCAGTCCATGGGGTCGCTGGGAGTCAGACACAACTGAGCGACTTTGCTTTCACTTTTCACTTTCATGCATTGGAGAAGGAAATGGCAACCTACTCCAGTGTTCTTGCCTGGAGAATCCCAGGGATGGCGGAGCCCAGTGGGCTGCCGTCTATGGGGTCGCACAGAGTCAGACACGACTGAAGCGACTTAGCAGCAGCCTAATGTCTATACAAAACCCTGGTGTGCTTCAATCCATGAGGTTGCAAAGAGCAGCACATGACTTAGCGCCTAAACAACAAAACCAACCTAATGCCTATATAAAGAAGGGTCAGTCCACACTTGCTGAAAAAAATGTTATCACTCTTCTGTAATTGGGAAGAAATATTTAGAGCAATATACTCCACATACTTCTAATCGTTGCCAGGGACCTATTTTACTATTGGGGTATAATTGCTTTACGATGTTATCTTAGTTTCTTCTGTACAGCCAAGTGAATTAGCCGTATGTACACATATATCCCCTCCTTCCTGAGCCTCTCTCTCAGCCCTCCCCATCCCTCTAGAGCATCACAGAGCACTGAGCTGAGCCCCTGTGCTATACAGCAGCTTGCCACTAGCTCGCTGTTTCGCATATCAGGGACCTACTATTTTAAACTCTTGTTTAAACCACTCTAGTGGTTGATACAACTGATTTTACTTTTACCTGAAGCAAGTGTAGCAACAGAAATTTAATTTCTGGCTGTAACAAATATTAATTTTTGCACTATTAGCAAATTAGGCGTGTGTGTGACTAGCTTCACAATCTAGCACAGCTAATTTACTAAGGAGCTCCCTTGCCTATATAGTCTTCTTATTTTATCAATTCAGACATAAGGTTTGAAGTCTTTAAAACTATAGACAACAGAAGAAAGACTCCTATAGGAGCAAAAGCTGAATGACTGAAAAATTAGCTTTGGATTTAAATAAACCATTCCCAGTGTTTAACAGTCATAATGCAAAAGACATTCTTCGGCATATAAATAACCCATTTTCTCATTGTAATTTCTCAATTGTTTTTTCCTTGTGAAAGCAAAATCAAGTAACCTCTGTCATGTGAGACTATTTGCTATTCAGCATTCTTGGGGATTGTTTCATGCGAAATCATTTGCCCACAAATCAGCAACAGCAGTCAGATTAGTACAGAATTTTTTAAATACATATGATCTTAAGTGAATAAGATGGTCAACAAAGATCCAGGCCTTGAATTTAAAACTTTATATCCATCATCTAACTTTAGTCTCAAACCAACTGTTTGCAATGCAGTGGGTTATTTCATTGTTGTTGAGTCTGTTAGTCATGTCCAACTCTGTGTGACCCCATGGACTGTCGCCCGCCAGGCTCCTCTGTCCGTGGGATTTCCCAGGCAAGAACACTGGAGTGGGTTGCCACATCCTTCTCCAGGGGATCTTCCTGACCCAAGGATCGAACCCAGGTCTCCCACATTGCAGGCAGATGCTTTAACCTCTGTGCCACCAAGGAAGCCCAATTTTAGATGAATTCAATTTTACACTTATTTAGGTTCATCTCAGGTGCCCTTGGCCTGCAGCAGCTTGAAGCAGGGTTTCGGTTCCCTGCCAGAGACTCAGATCTGGCTGCGGCATTGAGGGCACTGAATCCTGGCCACGAGGCCGTCAGGGACCAGTGGCCAGTGACAAGGCCCTGGACGGTCAGCTGTGTGGAAAGGAATTTCCACATAGAGATGGAAAGAAATGAAGCAAGGGTAGTGCTTATTAGGAGGAAAACAGTATGTGTGGCTAGAGAGTTGTGTTCTCGTGGTAGTTCGAATCATTTTTATGCGGCATTTCTTCTGGGTTTCCTATAGCCAGTCATCTTGCTTTGCCCAGGTCTGAGTCCACATCTGGCATTTCTCAGGTCACCTCCATGTCTGCATGCTCATCTCTTAGCCAAGATGGATTCTAGCAAAGAGGTCTGTCTCTGAGTAGGCTGACATCACTCACCATGAGGTGACAGCCCCTCTCTTTAGACCTCCAAGGAGCCTTTCTGTGCATGTGTAGTCAGGAAGGTCTCCTTGATCTCGAGAATGAGGAAAATGTGGTCTTTTATCTCTTATCTGGGCAGGGCCCAGCCTCCTCTATCATCCTACCTTTATCGAGCTTCTGTCCACAGGGGAGAAATCGTTCAGCCTGGGGCCCACTGATCTGTCTCAGGATTACGTTGTTTGTTCCAGATCTGGGAGATAGAACTCAGATGTCCTGATTTCCACCCCAATTATTCCCCAGTTATATTATGCTACTTCCAGTTATAGAGCTTGTTCACATACATTTTAGTTGTGACATAAACTAAACCAATATTACCAGGCTCTATGCTTAAAGAGGTTGTTGTTTAGTCGCTAAGTTGTGCCCAACTCTTGCAGCCCCATGAACTGTAGCCCGCCAGGCTCCTCTGTCCATGGGATTTCCTAGGCAAGAAGACTGGAGTAAGTTGCCATTTCCTTCTCCAGGGGATCTTCCCAATCCAGGGATCTAAGCCAGGTCTCTTGCATTGGCAGGTGGATTGTTTACCATTGAGCCACCAGGGACGCTCCAAAGAGGTTACATACAACAGAAATTTAAAAAAAAAAAAAAATCCTTAATTAGTTGGACATCTTTGTCTTATATGTTTAACTGTCATTCACATGGTTAACACCCTGACCATGATCTTAAAAAAGACATCTTCTTAGACTAAGATCTAATCCTCCAAACTTTAAATCAACCAAAATATCAGCACTCTCTTCATTCCCTGTGCCCCCATCTCTCATGCCAGAGAGAGAACTGCTAGTGAGAAGAAAATCACACAGAAATTCTATCCTAGTTCATTATGCCTAACTTTTTTGCTATTTACTGCACACAGTAGGAGCAAGGAGAAAAAATAATCATTATATAGCAACAAAAGAGTGAATTCCTATTGCAGATTTCATTTTTTTATCTGAAGAGTTATTTTTTTCCTACAATTAAAAAAAAATGAGTATGTCCCTGCCTGGCATTTCCAAAGATCCATAGGTCATAAAGGTCATGATGTATACCTGAGATTTATACATCATGATCTTCCTTTTAGCATATCTTACATAACATGAACATTAAAGAAAAATTACCAGTGATATTACTTCTTATTAGAAATCCTAGTTATACCTCCCCAAACCCTTCAACAACCAACAAACAAAGCTTAGTGGTAGAATGATTAATTATGATATTTGAACTACTGCTATTAGACTTTGATAACTTTTAGGAACATGAATTTTTTTCTTGGGCTATTTTATTCCATGAAGAACAGTCCAGAACTCTTCCTTGTTTCACAGATATCTATTTTCTGATTACTTTAGTAATCTCTCCTGGTTCTTCTCTGAATCTTTCCAGACTCTCCATGAGCTTCTACTTATGGATTATTGTACTAGTGAGCTCAAGGCTGAGAACTGGAAGCTCTATTACCTTCCACTCACTCATCCAACTCCTATTGTCAGGTTTATGCCAGGCACTGACAACAGACATGAAAAGCAGTGTCTAACTCAAGCAGAGCCTGGATGACTGTTACCCAAGTCCTTTCTTCCTGGGTGGGCAGCTAGACTACTTTTCCCAGTCCTTCTAATTAGGTGTGGCAGTGTGCCGGAGCCCAGCGGCTCGTTCCCGCTAGTCACTTGTGACACTAGCGGGCCTGACCCATAACACTTCCTTCCCCTTTCTCAACGTAAACAGGTATTGAAACTGGCTGAGCCACAAGATAGAACTTGAGACCCCGACTTCTGCTTGGAGAAGAGCCACTCTTGACAATGAGCAACATCTGGTTTGGACTTCTTATGGGCAAGAAATACAAATGTCTATTGCATTAAACTACTTAGATGTACGTGTTTATCTCCTATAACAGCTTTCTGTTGTTCAGTCACTAAGTTGTGTCCAGCTCTTTGCGACCCCACGGACTGCAGTACACCAGGCTTCTCTATCCTTCACTGTCTCCTGGAGTGTGCTCAAACTCATGTCCATTGAGTCAGTGATGCCAACTAACCATCTCATTCTCTGTCACCTCCTTCTCCTCCTGCCCCTCAATCATTCCCAGAATCAGGGGCTTTTCCACTGAATCAGGTCTTTGCATCAGGTGGCCAAAGTACTGGAGCTTCAGCTTCAGCATCAGTCCTTCCAACGAACACTTAGGATTGTTTTCCTTAGGATTGACTGGTTTGATCTTCTTGCTACAACATTTCTACAATAGCTAGCAGTTCCCTAATTAATACATGGCATCCCAAACCAAACAGGATGGTAGATTTAAAAACCACCATATTTATGATAACAGTAATACATGAGGATAGATCAAGTAATTTGCTTGATATGTGTGAGGGTTGATACTGGCATCAGATGGCAAAGGATAAGGTCTAGAACAGACCTCCTGCAGTGTCATCTCCAGTTGTTTAGATGCAGATTATTTTTTCTCACTTAAGAACGAAACAAAGCAAGGGAGATTGTCCAGCGTGAGCTGAAAGAAAGGAGGGCCAAGTGTGGAGGTTTAGGAGCCACTTAGATTTCAGTGCCCGACTAAATAAAAGGAGAAACTATGAGGAGGAGGAAGAAGGCAACTCTGCTGCCAGCCTTCAAGTGCCAAGTAGTACAGTCATGGCAAACACTTGAAGTGCTACAAGAAGGACCAGAGGCTTCCATTCTTACTAAGACAGAAGCCCTTGGGGACCTTTTTGGGGGAAAGTGTAACAGAATGGAAGAAAGCCAGATTACAGTGACTGAGAGGGAAATAAAGATGAGGAAGCAGGAAGTGTTAGTGTTCTATCTGGAAATTTTGCAAAACGCCTGCAGATTGAAAGACATGTATAACAGAGGAAAGATTCTCTTAGGAAGAAGAAACATTTGAAAGCATTTGTATGAATGAGGGATGGTTGCCACAAAGGCAACAACACTGAAGATGAAAAAGTCTGGGGATAAGGGGCAAACTCTTAAATGAGCCATGAGATAATGTGAGGCCTCTCTTTCCGTTGCTCAGAATCATTTTGGTAGCTTCCAGCACTTTGGCTCTGAGATGAAACCATTTCTCATGAAGGATTCCATAGAGAAAGTCCCGTCTGCACTAACCATTCTGTAATCTTCAGAGCCAGTGGGACCACCGGCATAAAACTGAGAGGAGATGTCACCAAAGAGAGAGCCGTAAAGTCAATATACACATTAAACGCTGATTTACTGGATATACCTGTCTCATCTGAAAAGAAACACTATATCAGAAGTTTGAAGCTAAGTGAGTTTAGTGAGGAGAAAGTAATGTTGAAAGGATTGTTTTAGAGGCCAAATAGCACAGTGAATTTTTTTGCTATTGCTGTTTTATTGTTTCAGTTTTCTTTAATTCTCTCAAATCCCAAAGGATGGGTATATGAGGTACAAGCCAAGTGCACTTGATTTGCTTTTTTAATTTGTGAATTAATGGTGGAGAAAAGAAGCCATTTCTTGTGGGAAAAACAAATAGATTTTAGACAGTCTATGGATACATGTTGCTTCATTCCTACTTTTCCACTGTTTTTCAAAGAATTTTTTACTCTAGTCCATCATTTAAAGAAAATAAAATATTTTGTATTTCAATGCCATTAATTTTGTGTCATTTCAGTCAAATCAATAAAAATTTTTTCCTTTTTGTTTCTACTTCTCTATGCTTCTAATAAGTTACTGCTACTTATCTGCTTTACTAACATAGAAAACAAGGTAGTTTCATTCCAGTTTTGAGTGCTTCACAGAACAAGAACTGACAAGGGATCAAGAGTCAGAAAATTCCAGTTGAAGACCTAGCTCTGTCTTACACTAAATGTGTAGAGCTTCCCTGTCTGCACCATAGAAAGGATAAATGTACTTACTGGACGATTGTGAGATGTCTGTGAAAAGCGTCCATACAAATACCAGCTGACTTGGACTTCTAAGAGACCAGTGGGATAATACCCTTAACCAACATGAAATAACCTCATTTCTACAGATACTGTCTATTTCATTAGGTAAACAGCAAAAATCACCCAGCAAAGTGAAGTGAGCTTTAAGAAAGCTTCCTTTGACATTCACCACAGGGACTGTTGCTCTCTGGGCAAATAAAAGGAAAGTGAGATTTGAACAAACAGTCTCTATCTTTCAGAGTGAAATGCTGACACCAGTGAGCTAGTCACATGATCCAGATACCGTCAGGGAGCCTGGGGAATGCACAAAGCAGGTGGATATTTATGAGCCCTATGGTCTCTAGCCCAAACCTCAAAATTTTTTTAAGCTAAACTGAGAAAAATCTTAGCAACTTCCTCAGTGTAGTTCTTTTAAGACTAAGTAGCATTAGGAAGATCAGTTTTGTCTCCATAGGCTTCTTGAGCAAAAGCTGTGGAGATTGCTTCCTTGCTTTGACTACTGTAAACAGTCAAATGAACTATTTGACTGCAATGAACACTAAGGTGAGCGTATCTTTTCAAATTATAGTTTTCTCCAGATACATACCCAGGCATGGGATTGCTGGATCATATATTAGCTCTATTTTTAGTTTGTAAGGACTCTCCATACCATTCTGTATAGTGGCTATTCCAATTTCTATTCCCATCAGCAGTGTAGGCAACCTAGATGTCCACTGATGGATGAGTGGATAAAGAAGATGTGGTATTCCATATGTACACAACAGAATATTACTGAGCCATAAAACAGAATGAAATAATGCCATTCGTAGCAACAGGGATGGACCTAGAGATTACCGTACTAAGTGAGATAAGCCAAAGACAAATATCATATGATATCACTTACGTGTGGAATTTAAACAAAACAGAAACAGACCCACACACATAGAAAGCAAATTTATGCTTACCAAAGGGGAAATGGTGGAGGAGGGACCAATCAGAAGTTTGGGAATTAATATTTATATACTGCTATGTGCAAAATAACCAAGAGGACCTACTATATAGCACAGAGGACTATAGGGAGCATTTTGTAATAACCTAGAAGGGAAAGCATCTGAAGAATACCTGTATTTAGCTGAATCACTGTGCTGTGCGCCTGAAACTAACACGCCTTTGTAAATTAACCATACTTCAATTTAAAAAAAAAAAACACTCAAATTAAAAATAAAAGCTACAGGAAATAACAGACACAGTGGGGTGGGGGCGCAGTCATGGGTGACGACTGTGTGAACCCCACCTGGAGCTCTGCACTTTAGGGCACCTTCAGGCTTTGGGCTTCCCTGGTGGCTCAGAGGTTAAAGCGTCTGCCTCCAATGCGGGAGACCCGGGTTCGATCCCTGGGTCGGGAAGATCCCCTGGAGAAGGAAATGGCAACCCACTCCAGTATTCTTGCCTGGAGAATCCTGTGGACAGAGAAGCCTAGTAGGTTACAGTCCACGGGGTCGCAAAGAGTCGGACACGACTGAGCAACTTCACCTTCACCTTCACCTTCAGGCTTTGTGGAGATGGCACTAAGAGAACAAAGACCGGGGTGGAATCCTAGATTTGGTGCCAGGATTGGCTTCTCAGCTTTTCTGAACCCATGATCAATTAACCCATGAATCTAGGCTGCAGGTTTGACAGCCCCTCATTTTTGAGGTCGAAGGATTGTTTGATGAAACCCTGGGAAAGTGACTAGAAATCAGTTGTCATTCATTTTATAATTCTAGGGGTAGGACACTTTTCTTCATCAATCTGCATTGAGAAAGAGTTTTTTCTCAGAGAATTCTTTCTGTAAACTGAGAAAGAACTGGACAGATTCGAATATTTGACCAAAAATGAGATCCTTTTTTCAGGCCTCTCTGCTCCTCAGAAGGAAAAACAGATACAGAATGAGCTACTGTGAAACAGGTATCCTAGGAAGAGTCTAGAATAGTAATATATCTAGGCCTCCCTCCAAAAATCACTGCAGATGGTGACTGCAGCCATAAAATTAAAAGACGCTTGCTCCTTAGAAGAAAAGCTATGACAAACCTAGACAGCGTATTAAAAAGCAGCGACATTACTTTGCCAACAAAGGTTTGTCTAGTTAAAGCTGTGGTTTTTCCCGTAGTGATGCATGGATGTGAGAGTCGGCCTGTAAAGAAAGCTGAGCGCTGAAGAACTGATGCTTTTGAACTGTGGTGTTGGAGAAGACTCTTGAGAGTCCCTTGGACTGCAAGGAGATCCAACCAGTCCATCCTAAAGAAAATCAGTCCTGAATATTCATTGGAGGGACTGATACTGAAGCTGAAACTCCAATATTTTGGCCACCTGATGGGAAGAACTGACTCATTGAAAAAGACCCTGAAGCTGGGAAAGATTGAAGGTGGGAGGAGAAGGGGATGACAGAGGATGAGATGGTTGGATGGTATCACCGACTCAATGGACATGAATTTGGGTAAACTCCGGGAGTTGGTGATGGACAGGGAGGCCGCGCATGCTCCGGTCCATGGGGTTGCAAAGAGTAGGACGTGACTGAGTAACTGAACTGATGCTTCATGGAAGCCTCATTACAGCCTGTTGCCCAAAGCAGGAGCACAAAATTAGACAGGAGAAGTCAGCCTACCTGCACTTTTGCTTCATTGGGAAATTTAAATACTTTAATTGATTTGATTTTCAGTTGGATTTAAATCACTCTGTTACATGGTCCGGCACTGGGACAGGCAGCTGGCACATATCTGTCCAATCGCTCTCCAGGCAGAAATAATCTTCACGATATTACCTCTCACTCACAGCAGATGTCTCTGAGGAGCTCCAGCACCAAATTCCATTTAGCGGGTAGAAATACAACCTTTCATGCGCTCAGTGCATTGAGAAACAATTCAAATGTAACCATGATGATAGTAATCGTTTTATGACGTGGCTATTACATTATCTCCATTGTTGCAATGGTGTTTCATTGGCTACCACTCGTCAATAGACTTGTGTGGTTCACAGGGATCTAATAAATTGCGGCAGATGGAGTTCTGAGTCTCCTCGGGAGAGCTGACTAATCCTACAACCTGTGGAACTGCTCTCTTTACATTTAATGGCTTGGCCTTTTTCAGAGACAGAAAATGAATGCGACAGGGAAACGGATAGAAGGCAAACAGTGCATTGAGAAACAATTCAAATGTAACCATGATGATAGTAATCGTTTTATGACGTGGCTATTACATTATCTCCATTGTTGCAATGGTGTTTCATTGGCTACCACTCGTCAATAGACTTGTGTGGTTCACAGGGATCTAATAAATTGCGGCAGATGGAGTTCTGAGTCTCCTCGGGAGAGCTGACTAATCCTACAACCTGTGGAACTGCTCTCTTTACATTTAATGGCTTGGCCTTTTTCAGAGACAGAAAATGAATGCGACAGGGAAACGGATAGAAGGCAAACCAGTTGCCAGAGCTGAGACGCTCCTCTTTTGTCCCTACTCTTCGGGAGGTGGATCTTTTTCCAAACCACAGTAATTGTTTTCCCATGCCAGGCACACCCACTGCTTTTGTTTACACTGGAAATGAGAACTCTGTACAGTACCGTGATGAGCTAAAGTCAGTAATGGATATTCCTGGACCCTCCCTCTCATCCAAACCTAATTACCCTCATCACATCATTTCTCCCTTTCTGGTTAGTCCTATCAGACTACTCAGGCTGCCATAACAAATATCATAGACTGGTTGGCTTAAACAACAGGAGTTTCTTTTCTCACAGCTCTGGAGGCTGAAGTCTGAGGTCAGAGTACCAGCATGACCAGGGTTACCAGCAAGGGCCCTCGCCCTGCCTTGCGAATGCTTGCCTTCTGGCTGTGTCTTCACAGGACAGAGCGAGACACACAAAGCAAGCTCTTCAGTGTCTATTCTTCTGGGGCATCTAATTCCTAATTCTCTTAAGGGCCCCACCCTCATGATCTCATCCAAACCTAATTACCACCCAAAGGCCCATCACCAAATACCATCACACTTGGGGTTAGGGCTTCAACAATACTGATTCCAGGCAAGACACAATTCAGCTCAAATCACTAATATAATACAGGAGTAGGAGGACTCTACCCGTTTCCTAAGGAATCTCCTGGTTCCTCACCAGACCCTATAATCTATTCTCAGAGATAGATTTTTGAAAAATGCAAATTGGGTAACATCACTCCACAGTTCAAAAATCCTCCAGTGGCATCCAACCATGTTTAGAAACCAGTGTTCCGTGGACTACAAATTTCCGTAGATTCAGACCCTCTTCCTTCTTCACCTCACTGGCCTTACCAAGTCTTTTATCACTCCCTCATATACATGCGAAGAGCTGACTCATTGGAGAAGACCCTGATGCTGGGAAAGATTGAAGGCGGGAGGAGAAGGGGACGACAGAGGATGAGATGGTTGGATGGCATCACCGACTCAATGGACATGAGTTTGAGTAAACTCTGGGAGTTGGTGACGGACAGGGAGGCCTGGCATGCTGCGGTTCATGGGGTTGCAAAGAGTCGGACACAACTGAGTAACTGAACTAAACTGATACATATCTACTCACTTCTCCTTCAAGGATCCACAATTGCTAACTACCTGGTCTGGAGCCCACTTTTCTAGCTCTTTGAATGGCTTGTTTCCTATCTTCATCTTTCTCTTCTTGTCACCTTGAGGCACTCCTCTTGCTCTGCCGCTGCTGCTGCTAAGTCGCTTCAGTCGTGTCCAACTCTGTGTGACCCCATAGACGGCAGCCCACCAGGCTCCCCCATCCCTGGGATTCTCCAGGCAAGAACACTGGAGTGGGTCGCCATTGCCTTCTCCAATGCAAGAAAGTGAAAAGTGAAAGGGAAGTCCTTCAGTCATGTCCAACTCTTAGTGACTCCATGGACTGCAGCCTACCAGGCTCCTCCGTCCGTGCGATTTTCCAGGCAGGAGTACTGGAGCGGGGTGCCATTGCCTTCTCTGCCTCTTGCTCTAATTCTCTCTAACTGTATATTCTGGTTAATGTAAGCACTGTGCCTTGAGAGGACTTCATATATGAAACTTTGTTTTTGTTTTGTTTCTCTTTATAGTCTCAGTGACTAGAATAGTGCCTGGCATGTGGTAGGTACTAAGCATTTATGACAAAACCTAAATTAAATACGATGTACGTGCCAATAGCTTGCACATGCTTTGTCCCACTTGATTATTTTATAGACAACTCAGATTACAACTTTCCAAGTTGATTAATCTATCCCATGAAACCGAAGTCTTCTCCCATGTTCCCTGAATAGAATGGTTCAAGCAACATCTGGAGGTCACCTTTCATTTCTCCTTCTCCCTCCATTCCTTACATCCAGTCAATAAGCAGTCATCTTATTCTAGTTCTAAAACGTATCATGAATGTATCCTCTTTGCTCCATTTCTACCACTGCTACCGGTGGCTCAGATGGTAAAGAATCCACCTGCCATGCGGGAGACCTGGGTTCTATCCCTGGGTTGGGAAGATGCCCTGAAGAAGGGAACAGCTACCCACTCCAGTACTCTTGCCTGGAGAATTCCATGGACAGAGGAGCCTGGTGGGCTATAGTCTGTGGGGTCACAGAGTCAGACATGACTGAGTGACTAATCACAGCACACATCCTTGTCCAAAAATGCCACCGTCTCTGGGCTGGAACACAGCATCTGACAACAGATCTTCCATTTTCATTCTTGGCAGATCTTCTCACCTATATTCTAAGCAGTAGCCTGAGTGATGCTGGGTATTTCATAGCAGCAGTGAATGGGTATCTGATTCAATTATGTGCTACTCTGTTGGCCTTGAAGGTGAATCAACTCGACATGAGTTTTGTCTCCCATGGAGATTAAAAATGAAAATCTGTTCATGTAACCACGCTATGAAAGTGTTTAAAGATTTGTTCCCATTTGCCCTTTGAATAAAGAGCAATATGCTTACCCAGCCACCAGGCCCTCTGTGGTCTGGCTTTGCTGCTTTTACAGTTTCAGCTGGTATAACTCTCCTCCAGCCTCTCTGGGTTCTGGCTGCAACAGTCTCCCAGCCCTTTGAAACTGCCACTTGCCTCTCCCTTCAGCATTTTCACATAGGATCCTCTCTGCCTAGGAAAAATTCACTCTCATCTTCAAGTAACCACCGCTTCTTTTAGGCTTTGACTAAATGTCACTCTTCAAAGATGCCTCCCATGAAACAGCGCATCACAACTGATTCTCCCTAATGCACTCTCTTCGCAGCACTTACATTTAGCTTTATCATGGTTGATAATACAGATTTATTTGTAGCTGCCCAAGAGCTGCTAAATTCAGAAGTCATGGAAACATGTTAAAAATAACAGACCACATCTGCTGCATCCTCAAGGGTTGAGCTGAATGCCAGGTATACAGTGGGCATTCATTATTTATTATTATAGCCAAAATAAGTGAAACACTCTCCCCCACCCCAAAAAAGTACCCAGTGGACTTTTATCTCTGGTCTCTTGGATGGCTTAAAATAAAGTTCAATAACAGATTACTACAAAATATACAATATACCAAGTAACAGAGAAGGGAGGGGTGTTTCAACCATGACTTATATTGAAATTGCTTTCTTTTCTGTTCAAGAACAAAAGTGTCCTGTAAACAATATGAAAGAATCATGTTTTCTGGTAAGGAACTTACTTGCATTGAGTAATTATTTGTTATCAATTGTTAATTTGCAAAGCACACCTTTCAGATTTATTCCTTATAGTGATAAACTGCCAATTTATTAAGGGAGGCATTGGGATTTCACTATCAGAGTGAAATGATGCTACACAAAGTATGAACACACGTGTCTTCTACCCAGTGATTCAGTTCTTCACCAGCACTGCTTTGCCATATGTAACAGGCCTTTGACATAGACTTTTAAAGTCCAAAATACTATTTTGTTTTAATAACAACAATTATTATTATTACTACAACCACAATAGCCCTCACGTCTAAATGCAGGTGTTTTCAACCAAAACAATTTGAAGTAGCCAACCATAATAGGAGATATTCTGGGGCCAAGTTTCAGGCAATTGGTTAGGACAGATTGCATCAAGTTGAGAGTCAAAACCCAGAGGATATCTCAATCTGGGTAGACAATCTGCACAGGGATCATGGGCTAATAATGATTTAATATACTTAAATGATTAAAAAACACACTAGAAAATAATTTGTGATATGTAAAATTAGTATGAAATACAAATTTCACACAATGATGCCCATTCATTTGCATGTTATCAGTGTCTTTCACACTATAACAGCAAGGTTAAATAGTTGCAACATAAATTTTTAGAACTGAGCAGAACATAGTAGATCATGTTATAATTAGACAGTATTTCTAACATTATTTCTGATTGTGACACACTTAGGATTGCTACCCATAGTTCGAGAAACATTCATTTGAATTTGTTTTCACCATCCTGGTTGCATAATAAAGCACCTAGGAAGTTCTTGCCCCCCATCTCCAGACTAATCAAATCAAAATCTCTGGGCATCCGGATATTGGTCTCAAAAAAAAAAAGCAAACACCCAGCCCTCTCAGGGTGATAGAATTGAGAAGCCCAAGTTGAGAAAGAATCCCCTTGCCACTCCAAGCTTGCTCTTCAGAACAGCAGGCTCAGAACTTGGGAGGTTGTTGGAAAGGCAGAAGCTCAGGCCCCAACCCAGACCTACTGAATCAGATTCTACTTTTTTTTTACGAGATGCTCAGATAATTTACATGCACACTCATGTGTCAGAGGCACTGATCCAAACCCAGGGAAAGTTGGATTAAGCGCTGCAGCACTAGGTTGTACTCTCCTCATTGTTATGGAAAGGAAAATGAACATGTCTGTCTCTGGTTAGTATTGGATTTGGACCAGCAAGGGCACAATGTACAATGGCAAAGAGTAAGATGGTATCCAGAAAGAAAAGCTACTTCATGGCTGGGAGTTTCTACCTGTAGGCAGCCATTCGACTTCAAAACAGGGGGATCTGGGAGCTGGATTCCAAGAACATAACAAGAGTAACTTTGATGTACCAAACCAGACATCTCAACTGGGTCCAAGTGTGTTCTAACCCTGCCCTGCTCTCTCCTGCAGCTGCAAGGGGGCCCATGACACAGCTTTCTCTGATCTCAACCTCTGCACCTGGGCCAGAACCAGACTGATTTCTAGGAACCAGAGTATTAGCTATTTGATCAGAAACATCCATGTTTTAGAAGCCAAGTTCCCTGGTGCATCTCAAAGGCCGAGTTTGAATTCCCTCTGGTTGCTGAATCTGAGGCTTCCCAGGGACACAGTGAGTCACAGAGGAGCCACGGAGGGGTGAGGTCTCCAGCAACCTACACAAACTCCTTGGCAACTGGAACCTTGGATGGAAAGTTTTCCCTCTGTAATTTCCTCGGGCCTCTTCTACAGTTTAAACTATTTGTGTTCTCACAGCATTTCCAAATGCTGGTTTTACCCTCCACTGACCTGAGTGACTCTGTTTGGTGCTGTTGTTAACTTTTTAAGTGCTGGTTGGAGACAACATCCAGTTTGGATTTTTGCTTCATTTTTGTTCTGTTCTGGATGCAGGGAGAAGGTGTGAGGGGAGCTATTGGATTTAGAAGCAGGCTTTGATAGACATACAGTCAAATAATACCAGATCTAGATGTGAGTATTAGAAGCCACCTTTTCCCCCCTTAATAACTCCCTTCCAAAACAATATACAAAAGATAAGAAAACAAATAAAAACCAGACCTCATTTAAAATGACTGCATCTGAACCTCTCTGAGAAGTTTACACAACTTTCCTTGGATGTTTTTGCTCTCAGTCCCACTGGTCAGAGTGTACAATTCCCAGGGCGGTGGTTCTCAACGTGCCAGGAGAACCCACTTCGCCTCAGAACTTGACAGAAATATCTGGTCTTGGTCTTCATCCCAGACCGGCTGCATCCAAAGTTCTGGGGCCCCGGGCCAGCCCTCCAGGTGATTCGAGACATCCTAAAGTCCAGGACCTCTGTTCTAAGGAACAACTGAATTCACATCAGCTATCATTTAAACTGGTCTCAAATATAGGTTGAACTTTCTGGAAACACGATTTACTAATCCCCACTGCCTTTGGAGAAAAAGTTGAATTTATGGAAGGCAATTCTGATTCTAAGCATACACAGATTAAGATCAACATTTACGGTCCCCAAAGCACTTTTCCAATAAGAGCTTAAAAAGTTATATAAACATGGCCAAACCTTGTTAATCCTCAGAGTCACCTCCTGCGTTGGTCATCTTTTGTTGAAGATGATGTACTCCAACGGACATGAATCTGTCACAAGGAAGAGAACAGTCTGCTCTCATTCTGCAGTTGAATTTTAACTCCAGTCAATCAACTAGGTAAATTAATTTGGCGAGGATTAAAATACTTCCAAACAAGGAGGAGTTCATCTGTCAAGATTCAGTTCGCAGAAAGAAACCTGTTCCCCCGACTAGTGCTTTAAAAGTCAAAAGGCAAGAAGCAAGCCTGCAAACACATGCAGAGATACAGTCAGTGCCCAAGTTACTTTTGCCTGGTGAACCACAAAATACGGCCTAGCACGAACTTCTGAACAAAGTAAAGACTGAAGTTGCTGCCCAGTCCTTTGGGACAGTAGTATTTCCTAAAGGACAGTAAGCCCAACATCGATATAGGCTCTAAGCAGAAATATCTTGAGATTACACTTAGGTGTATGAAGGGCTGCTGAACAACAGCAAAGGGATTAGAGGCAAATGATTTCCCATTTAGAAAGCTGTAAGAAACGAAGGCTAAATTTTGAGTAATATTTTAAAGAAAACAAACTACAGGGGTTAGTGGAAAAGCAGGAAAAGTAAATTCCAAGTGGAGAGCATTTATTTCTTCTTAAATTCGCATACCAAGCATTCATTCATCAGTCTGTCATTTGTTCATTCCTTCCTGCACCCTCTTCACACTTTGAGCTCTCCTGGGACTGAAAAATCGTCACCAGTGGTAAGTATTCTAACTTATTATTGATCATCAAAGAAACACAAAAGGTTTGGTTGTTTTTACAAGTTATTTAAGTTTTTAAGGGCCTGATATTTCAGCAACAAAATTATAATATGTCCTTTATATGGTTCTTTTTTTATTGGAGGATAATTGTTGGCTTCTATCATACAACAACACAAATCAGTCATAACTAGGTATATATCTCCTTTCTCTTGAGCTTCCTTTATATGACTCTTTTTAGACATCCTGTATGTCCTACCAAGATATTTTTTTCTTAGTGAGGTGGAACACTGTAGAGAAATCCAGCAAACATTCATTTGGGTATTTTGTTTTCCTTTGCAAACTATATCAATATATCACATTTGTTGATTCTAGATATCCTTTAATCCAAAAATGTCCAAAGAGGAACTATTCCCTCACCTAACAAAACCTCTATTCTTTTGCCAGTGTTGACCAGTTTATCAGTATTGATGAATCACTATTAATCAAGAGAGTCATATCGAGTGCCTTCTTTACAACCTGGCAAACCCACAAAAGCATCACAATCCTATTGCTTCTCCCTTTGTAACATCTTCCTGACCTCCCAACCCCTTCCCTTTGCTTCATCCTCTTGTGTCTCGACTACTGCAGGAGTTAGTTACATCCTTTTCCTGCTCTCAGTGTTCTATCCTAGTCAATCTAGTCTGTATTGGAGAAGGCAATGGCACCCCACTCCAGTACTTTTGCCTGGAAAATCCCACGGACGGAGGAGCCTGGTGGGCTGCAGTCTATGGGGTCACTAAGAGTCAGACATGACTGAGCGACTTCAGTTTCACTTTTCACTTTCATGCACTGGAGAAGGAAATGGCAACCCACTCCAGTGTCTCTGCCTGGAGAATCCCAAGGACGGGGGAGCCCGGTGGGCTGCCGTCTATGGGGTCGCACAGAGTCGGGCACAGCTGAAGTGACTTAGCAGCAGCAGCTGCAGACATTTGGCTCATCTCCACCTTTTTATAGTTAGATGAACTTGCACAAGTTATTTCAATACAAATAGATCTTGTTTTTTCACCTGGAAAATGGGTGTTATAAAAGTATCTACTTTACATATATTGCTTGGAAAATTCAGTGATATAATCAACATGAACTGCTTGGTGCTCAGTTCAGAGCAAGCACTGTGTAAATGTTATTTTATTCATCGCCCAATCTTTCTAAAGCATATTTTACCACTCAAAATAATCCAGAAGAGCTTCTCAATGCCAACACATTAAATTTTAGAATGTTCATAAATAGGTGATCATTTGACTGGAAAACAGGTATTTTGGAAATCCCTTGAGCGACTATATCAGCTACTGCAAAAGTGGCAACTAATATCTGGATGCTAACACAGGGGAGAAAACGGGTAAATTAAAAATGCCTTGGGACTTCCCTGGTGGTCCAGTGGCTATGACTCTCTGCTGCCAGTGAAGGGGGGCCTGGTTTGATCCCTGGCCAGAGAACTAGATCCCACATGCTACAACAAAGGACTCTCAATGCTGCAACTAAAATCTGGAGCAGCCAAGTTAAATAAATAGATGCTGCTGCTGCTAAGTCGCTTCAGTCGTGTCCGACTCTGTGCGACCCCATAGACGGCAGCCCACCAGGCTCCCCCGCCCCTGGGATTCTCCAGGCAAGAACACTGGAGTGGGTTGCCATTTCCATCTCCAGTGCATGAAAGGAAAAAAAACCTCATAATCCAAACTGGAGGATCCACGCACAGGAATCCTCTTCATTCCTTGCAGATGCCATATGATTTTTGTCCCTAACTAGCCATTGCTTAAACCCCCACCCCATCCCAGCTTCCACATCCTTCACCACAACCCTGTGATTGTTTTTTGGTACTTTTCTTGACTCCAAAGAATTTGAGAAAGCCTACAGAAATGTGTACAGCAGGAGACAAAATACATAGCACTCTGTTAAATAAAATTTGAAAATGTAGCCAAAAGGAGCCCTTTTAAAATCTAGAATATTCAAACTGATATTCCCTGGGTGTTTGTGTCACCTAGGCCCAAAAGAATACATGTATCTATCTGTCTACCAATTAACCTACATTTTTGTCTCTGTATATCCATGTCAATATATAAATTAGGCAGGCAAGTGACTGATGGGGTAGGGGCTGGACAATTAGTCTATATCATTTGACGTTGGCCAGTAAATTGCTGATATAGTCAGGTACTCAAAGTTCTTCCCAAAGGGGAGTCCATTGCTCTACTAAAACCTGGCAAATTTTAGGGGAAAACTGACACTTTCCTTCCAAAACAAACTTTGAAGTTGTTCAAAATAAAACTAAAAGTCTTTGAAGAAATGCTGAAATCATGGGAAGGACTGTAGGTACTTTAAAATAATCTTCTGAAGGGTTCACAGAAACTTAGATATGTGGGAAACCTACAGCTCAGTTTCAGAGAAGTAGATTATACAATGAAGTTCAGAACAGATTAGCTGAGACTTAGAATATAAGATTATTTTTCAGGAAAGTAGAACAAGTCCACTTCTAAGTATAAAAAGTGAAGATTCTTGCTACGCTCTAATGTAATAAAACCATTATGAGAAACAGAGAAAAGCTGTTTTAAATATTCACTGATGGTTGGGTTGACCACATGTCCTATTTTGCCCAGGACATTCCAGGTTTTTATGTGTGGTCCTGCTGTGATTGTTAGTAGCCATCCCTCTTGATCTTAAGTGTCATCCTTTGTTTTTAATATTTATTTTTATTTACTTTAAAAATGTATTTGGCTGTGCCAGGTCTTCCTTGTGGCATGTGAACTCTCTGTTCCCTGACCAAGGATTGAACCCAGGCCCTCCGCATTGGGAGCATGGAGTCTTAGCCACTGGACCACCAGGGAAGTCCCTGAAGTGTCTTGCTTTAAACGATAAATTTTACATTCACTCTATGAAAGTAAATGTTTTATACTACTTATATTATTATACATTTTGTATGTTTACTTATTTGCCTGCTTAGCAGAGTTCAGATTGAAGTATCTCCTTGGGCTGGAAACAAACCAGTTTACCTTTCAAAATGGGTGTCACTTCTAGGAGTTGTGGGAGCTTCCCAACCTTGTTTTATATATAAGGATATTTCTGTGTGGATCTGGAGATTCCAGAGAGCCAATAGGAATTAACATTTTGTTCTTTCATTGATAAAACACTTCTAAATGACTTCTGGGAAGGGCTGGGATTGGTGGCAGAAGTGTAGGGCTGCTGGGAACAGAAAACTAAGCAGCAGGCCCCTTGAAGTAAGGATTAAGGGGAGTGCAATAACCTCATACCAATGCCCTTCACAGATCCTTGAGGCATCAATATATTGAAAGGCCACAGGCTGACTGTGAAGATAAATTAAACCCTTGGTTGATTCTCTAAATCCAGTTTCCCAGCTTTCCATTAAAAAGTCTTTCCAAGTCCTTGTCACCTGAGGACCTCTCCCATTCATGAGCTATCTAGAAAATCAATAGACACTTCTGCAAGGATACAAGGAGAGGCCTCACACCCAGCCAGTGGAGTCCAATATTTCAGTGGAATACTGCTGACTTGCTTATATGCAGTCATATATGCATAGCTCTTTACACAGATGTCCTCAGAGAGAGTTCTAGTTTGTGCCACCAAGTCCTGTCTGTGTTTCATGAACCTGCATCAGAAAACTATTAATGTGGACCGTAAAGATAGGATTTGTTTAAAATCAAAGTCTCAAGCTATTTTGAGGGAATAGCATCCTTACTTTAATCTCAAACTTCATACACTTCAATGAATAAAATATGTAAGTGATTATATGAGATGACATGTGAGAATATTCCCTGTAAAGAAGTCATGCAAAAGACATTATGGCTCGAATTTCACATGTCTGAGTCTCCCAGATACCTTGGGATGCTTGGCCCCCAGCGCTGAGAGCTAAACTGCAGCCACACCAGTAGAGGTGATGTTTAGCCTCCTGCTCTCTGAGTAAGTGGGTGGGAGGTGGGGCAGATTTTGTTGCAGGCTCTTGTCTCCACTTCGCCCTCCTCAGAAAGCTTGTTTCATCAGTTAGGTGAGCGAGCAGACCTCTTCTGAGGACAGGAATGCGGGAGGGCGTGGGTCAAGAGTAAATCCTTGCTCTGTTGACCTGGCGTTTTTCTCCTCTTTGCACAGCAGTTTCACCTCAACTTAGCTTGTACTTGTTTTCTCTTACGTGAGTTCAACATTTATGCTTCTAAAATTGAACTCTTGCTCCTGAAGCCCAGAGAAGCAAGTAACAGAGAAAAGAGAGAAGGAAAAGAACCCCACCCATGCCCACTACTCTCCACCCCGCAAAAAAAAAAAAAGAAAGAAAGAAAGAAAAAGCAGAAAAATTAAGGTGGAATAGAAAGAAAGCTAGAAGAGACTAGGGAGGAGAAAGCTGAGGTGGAAATCATTCTTGATTAAAGATTTCAATTATTCTGGGTTTCAGTTTCTTTTTCTGTGCTTCTGCTGCTGCTGCTGCTAAGTCACTTCAGTCGTGTCCGACTCTGTGTGACCCCATAGATGGCAGCCCACCAGGCTCCCCCGTCCCTGGGATTCTCCAGGCAAGAATACTGGAGTGGGTTGCCATTTCCTTCTCCAATGCATGAAAGAGAAAAGTGAAAGTGAAGTCGCTCAGTCTGTCCGACTGTTAGCGACCCCATGGACTGCAGCCCACCAGGCTACTCCGTCCATTGGATTTCCAGGCAAGAGTACTGGGATGGGGTGCCATTGCCTTCCCCCTCCATTTCTGTAACACAGGAATAATCAAGCAATTAGCTTTTAGAAATGTTGGGAGGATTCAGTAAGATTAAGTATAGGAAGACCATGATGCAGTGCCCAGAACATTCCTAGCAATCAATAATTATTATATTAAATGGTTATAAGAAGGGAATTGGAACATAAGGAACAATTTTTAAAAATAGCCTATGTACCAATCTATCTCTAGCTAAAAATAGCTCCCTAAAAAAAAAAAAAAAGCAAACCATAATCCCTACTCTTGCTAAAATGTGTGATAGAGAAGATGTACCTTCTGGCCACAATTCCTGGTGCCCAGAACCCAAATATACAGTGAGTATGTACCGATTTTCTTCCTCTGGATCCCAATTATGAACCTATGGTTCTTGTGTGTGTGGCCATAGGTCTTTTATCACCCTTGGTTTACTTTTCAATAAAAACGACATGATTCATCAAATAACTCAGGGCCTTTTGCAATGGAAATAATTAGAAAGTAGCCAGAGAGGCCTCATGGGTCACATCTGATTTCGCTAACGAGTCACGCCCTGAGTCCCAAGGGCTTTGGGGTGCCAAGCCTGAACAGCTGCCACCTGGGTTCTGGATCCAGCTGGTTTGATTTTGGATGGTGCAAGAGGCCACAGAAAAAAGATAGATCATAAAAGATCTTAACAAATCCTTTTCAGTTATAGGTGTGGTGTTTTC
Source organism: Oreotragus oreotragus (assembly GCA_006410675.1). NCBI lineage: Eukaryota > Metazoa > Chordata > Mammalia > Artiodactyla > Bovidae > Oreotragus > Oreotragus oreotragus. Next base: position 79,283 of record SJYX01004996.1, read on the forward strand.
AAAATAATGCTGCTTTCAGTGAGCTCAGCTCCACCCAGAGGAGAGAGGTCTGTAGCCAGTCAAAGAGAAATGACTTTGTAAAAGCTCTGCATATAGAAACACGGAAGAAGGAAGCTGACGCCTGTTACTCTCGGGTGGAGTCTTCATATGAAGCAGGCAATTACATGTTGAGCCAGCAAACCCCAAGAAATGTATCCCAGGCAAACTAGGTCCTCCCTTAGGATGAATCTCTGAGGGGCTCCTCTCTGGTCTCTTGAATCCTGTTCCTACTCCAGTGGAGGGAAATGCTGTGCATTTAGTTATAATCTTAGTTACAATCTAGCAACAGAAGCAGATGCAAGTGGTATCCCAGGCATCCTCTCAATCAAAGAAAGAGTTACCAAATGGGAATATGTTTTTCATATGTCTAAATAGCTAAAGACACACCATGTGCCAGGAAATGGTGAAATATCTATTATCTTGCCCTGTACTGTCTCTTGAACCTCATTCAGTACTACATGCATACTCTTGTATAGGTCTTATGTGAGGGACCTGCTATCAAGTCAGAAGATCATTATGGAAGGGAATAAATCATGGAAAATTGGAGCTGAAAAAGACTTCCAAAATTACTATCGGGCTGAGTGGTTCTTGTTGCTACCTGTATATTAGAATCACCAGAGGAAATATATAAAACTGCCAATACCAAGCCCTTCTCTAAGAGACTCTGATTTAATTGTTCTGGGTTAGAGTCTGAGCTCAATAATGAATTTAAAAGGAAAGGATAAATGTACTACCAAGTGTATAAGTAATCAATACATTTGATTAAATAGCATACATAGAAGCTAAACAACTTTTCTGGAAAGTTGAAATGGAAGCAAGTATTTTGAGCTACGATCCTTTTGGTCTTCTAAGAACTCAATTAGTAATGGGTGTGTGGGGAGGGGTGCCCCTTGCCACCACCAAGTCTCTGGGGATATGAGCAGAGTGTCCCACAAATAAACTCAATTTCGACATTTTATCTACCCAGAGATAGTACCGAATTCCACACAGTCAGTCCCACAAGACTGTGTCCCACCCCACCCCACCCAACCTTAGGCTCCATTCAGACACTACAGCAATGCCCGGCTGTCACCTGTGATTCAGACCAGTTGGCCACCCACTGGAGGTTCCAGTGATCCCCTCTTTCCTTGGGTAGAAAAAACTTGCTAGAGTGGCTTACAGAATGCAGAGAAACATTTTACTTACTGGATCACAGGTTTACTGTGAAAGGACATAAGGCAGGAACAGCCGAATGGAGAGACTCCCAGTGCCGGCCTGGGAGAGCGAGCAGAGCTTCTGCACTTTCCCCCTGACTCTCCCTGTGCCCAACAACCCAGGAGCTCTTCGAATCTTCTCCTTTTGGGTTTTTTAAGGAGGCTTAATTACAAGGCAAGATTGACTAAATCATTGGCCATTAGTGAATGACTCAACCTGGAGGCTCCCTCCCTTCCCTGCCTTAGGTGGTGGGGGTGGGCGGGGGGCTGTCACCCAATTAACTTANTCCCTGGGATTCTCCAGGCAAGAATACTGGAGTGGGTTGCCATTTCCTTCTCCAATGCATGAAAGAGAAAAGTGAAAGTGAAGTCGCTCAGTCTGTCCGACTGTTAGCGACCCCATGGACTGCAGCCCACCAGGCTACTCCGTCCATTGGATTTCCAGGCAAGAGTACTGGGATGGGGTGCCATTGCCTTCCCCCTCCATTTCTGTAACACAGGAATAATCAAGCAATTAGCTTTTAGAAATGTTGGGAGGATTCAGTAAGATTAAGTATAGGAAGACCATGATGCAGTGCCCAGAACATTCCTAGCAATCAATAATTATTATATTAAATGGTTATAAGAAGGGAATTGGAACATAAGGAACAATTTTTAAAAATAGCCTATGTACCAATCTATCTCTAGCTAAAAATAGCTCCCTAAAAAAAAAAAAAAAGCAAACCATAATCCCTACTCTTGCTAAAATGTGTGATAGAGAAGATGTACCTTCTGGCCACAATTCCTGGTGCCCAGAACCCAAATATACAGTGAGTATGTACCGATTTTCTTCCTCTGGATCCCAATTATGAACCTATGGTTCTTGTGTGTGTGGCCATAGGTCTTTTATCACCCTTGGTTTACTTTTCAATAAAAACGACATGATTCATCAAATAACTCAGGGCCTTTTGCAATGGAAATAATTAGAAAGTAGCCAGAGAGGCCTCATGGGTCACATCTGATTTCGCTAACGAGTCACGCCCTGAGTCCCAAGGGCTTTGGGGTGCCAAGCCTGAACAGCTGCCACCTGGGTTCTGGATCCAGCTGGTTTGATTTTGGATGGTGTAAGAGGCCACAGAAAAAAGATAGATCATAAAAGATCTTAACAAATCCTTTTCAGTTATAGGTGTGGTGTTTTCAAAATAATGCTGCTTTCAGTGAGCTCAGCTCCACCCAGAGGAGAGAGGTCTGTAGCCAGTCAAAGAGAAATGACTTTGTAAAAGCTCTGCATATAGAAACACGGAAGAAGGAAGCTGACGCCTGTTACTCTCGGGTGGAGTCTTCATATGAAGCAGGCAATTACATGTTGAGCCAGCAAACCCCAAGAAATGTATCCCAGGCAAACTAGGTCCTCCCTTAGGATGAATCTCTGCGGGGCTCCTCTCTGGTCTCTTGAATCCTGTTCCTACTCCAGTGGAGGGAAATGCTGTGCATTTAGTTATAATCTTAGTTACAATCTAGCAACAGAAGCAGATGCAAGTGGTATCCCAGGCATCCTCTCAATCAAAGAAAGAGTTACCAAATGGGAATATGTTTTTCATATGTCTAAATAGCTAAAGACACACCATGTGCCAGGAAATGGTGAAATATCTATTATCTTGCCCTGTACTGTCTCTTGAACCTCATTCAGTACTACATGCATACTCTTGTATAGGTCTTATGTGAGGGACCTGCTATCAAGTCAGAAGATCATTATGGAAGGGAATAAATCATGGAAAATTGGAGCTGAAAAAGACTTCCAAAATTACTATCGGGCTGAGTGGTTCTTGTTGCTACCTGTATATTAGAATCACCAGAGGAAATATATAAAACTGCCAATACCAAGCCCTTCTCTAAGAGACTCTGATTTAATTGTTCTGGGTTAGAGTCTGAGCTCAATAATGAATTTAAAAGGAAAGGATAAATGTACTACCAAGTGTATAAGTAATCAATACATTTGATTAAATAGCATACATAGAAGCTAAACAACTTTTCTGGAAAGTTGAAATGGAAGCAAGTATTTTGAGCTACGATCCTTTTGGTCTTCTAAGAACTCAATTAGTAATGGGTGTGTGGGGAGGGGTGCCCCTTGCCACCACCAAGTCTCTGGGGATATGAGCAGAGTGTCCCACAAATAAACTCAATTTCGACATTTTATCTACCCAGAGATAGTACCGAATTCCACACAGTCAGTCCCACAAGACTGTGTCCCACCCCACCCCACCCAACCTTAGGCTCCATTCAGACACTACAGCAATGCCCGGCTGTCACCTGTGATTCAGACCAGTTGGCCACCCACTGGAGGTTCCAGTGATCCCCTCTTTCCTTGGGTAGAAAAAACTTGCTAGAGTGGCTTACAGAATGCAGAGAAACATTTTACTTACTGGATCACAGGTTTACTGTGAAAGGACATAAGGCAGGAACAGCCGAATGGAGAGACTCCCAGTGCCGGCCTGGGAGAGCGAGCAGAGCTTCTGCACTTTCCCCCTGACTCTCCCTGTGCCCAACAACCCAGGAGCTCTTCGAATCTTCTCCTTTTGGGTTTTTTAAGGAGGCTTAATTACAAGGCAAGATTGACTAAATCATTGGCCATTAGTGAATGACTCAACCTGGAGGCTCCCTCCCTTCCCTGCCTTAGGTGGTGGGGGTGGGCGGGGGGCTGTCACCCAATTAACTTAACAGAAAACACCTTTGTTACTTTTACCACTAAAGGAACTCTATGCCAGAAACGGGATGAAGACCCAAAACATCGTTCTTATTGTAAATCATAATACCACTTCCACCTCACTTTGGTGAATTGTACGATGCAGTCAATCAAAAAATAAAAACTGAGTACTGGCTTAAAGGTTAACTCAGAAGATGTCCCTGAAAAATCCATGGCAGCTTTAAAAGCACGTTCACAAGCTCTATGATAGTCCTTCTGAAACAGGAGGGAAGGGGGTAGGGCACGACTTTGGAAAGATTGGCATAGTCACTGGACACAACATAAACTGATGAGAACCAAATGGGCCCAAGATGGCAAACAAGCTGACCTCCACTTGACCCTCATTGTATCACAGCTACGTTAACTGCTCAGTTGTGCCTGACTCTTTGCGACCCCAGGGGTTGTAACTGGCCATGGAATTCTCCAGGCAAGAAAACTGGAGTGGGTAGCGTTCCATCCTCCAGGAAACTTTCCCGACAGGTATCGAACCTCGGTCTCCTGCGTTGCAGACAGTTTCTTTACCATCTGAGCCACGGGGGCACCATTGTAACACAGCAGTAAGCTAAAGGACACATCCACAAGCACCATGGCAGCTCCAAGGCCAGCGTAAAGGTTCAAAAGGAGGCGGTGGCCCAGCTCCCGGAAGGGAATCACTACCCCTTCCCCCAAGAGCCCCCACTCACTAGCTTATGATACTGCTGCTGCTGCTCGGTCGCTTCAGTCGTGTCTGACTCTGTGCGACCCCGGAGAGGGCAGAGCACCAGGCTCCCCCATCCCTGGGATTCTCCAGGCAAGAACACTGGAGTGGGTTGCCATTTCCTTCTCCAATGCATGAAAGTGAAAAGTCAAAGTGAAGTCGTTCAGTTGGACCCGACTCTCAGCGACCTCATGGACTGTAGCCCACCAGGCTCCTCCCTCCATGGGATTTGCCAGGCAAGAGTACTGAAGTGGGGTGCCATTGCCTTCTCCAAGCTTATGATACTACCAACCCCTATAAAAACTGACAACACCGTACCCTGGTGCTTCTTTCCTTCTGAGCTGGCCCACACTCACTCTGTTGAGTGTGTTTCTCTCTAAATAAGTCCACTTCTTACCTACCACTTTGTCCTTGAATTCTATGATGAGACATCTTGAACCTGAACCTCATTAGGTCCTGAGACCAAGTGTAATCTCAGTTAAAAGCCTGCGGTGGGTTCAAAGCCCAATCTGAGTTACAGGGTTTCACTTCCTTTGTGAGGTGGAGCCTAATTTCCCTCTCCTTGAGGATGGGTTTAATAAATTGCTTCTAACCAACAGTATAAAGCAGAAGTTGTGGTGTGTGACTTTGGAGATGAAAGTCATAAAAAGGCCCTGTGGTGCTCTCTCCCTCTCATGAGTGCACGTCTTTCACTCTAGGGAGAACAGTTGAAATGGGTCAGGACACTCAGGCACCCCTGAGAAGCCCACGTTTTGATGAACTGAGGCCTCTGCCAGCAGTCATCTGAGGAAGCCATTTTGAAAGTGGAGCCTCTAATTGTGGCCAGCCCATCACTGACTCCTCATGAAGTTGCAGCTCTGCCTGGCAGCTTGACTGCAACCCCTTGAGATCTCTTGAGCCAGAAGCTCCTAGCTAAGCTGTTCCCAGATTGCTGACAGAAATTGTGTGATATAATAAATATGTTTTGTTTCAAGATGCCAAGCTTTTTTGTGTGATTTGTCATGCTTCAGTTGATAATATAACTGAAGAGGCTTCCCTGGTGATTTAGCCTGAATCTGCTGGAAATGCAGGAGATGCGGGTTTGATCCCTGGGCTGGGAAGATCCCCTGGAGAAGGAAATGGCAACCCACTCCAGTGTTCTTTCCTGGGAAATCCCATGGACAGAAGAACCTGGTGGGCTACAGTCCATGGGGTCACCAAGAGTCGGACATGGCTGAGCGAGTTTCACTTTCAAGCTTACTTTTCCAGGCTTTAACACTTAAAGTGTTCTTGTCGTTTATTACCGTATATCGTGTTTTCCTTGAACTGTACCAGCAGTGGAACTTTAATCCCCATTTGTATGAAGTGACCCAGTCCCTACCAAAGTTGACTGAATCAGAGGTTCAACCTTGATTCAAACTAGAATAACCTGAGATTCATTTGTAAGAATTAAGAATTGGGACTGGATTGAAGTATTCTCTTAAATGCAGGATAGGTTGGTACATGTTGTCAGCCACATTTTCTTCCATATCTACCTGCAAAGCACAGAAATCTCACCTAAAGGGAGAGAGAGAAGTAGAGAAGACAGCTCCATATTATGACCTGTAATTTTGTAATAAATTGTCAGTTTCCTCATATCATGGAATCTGGTTACACGTGGATCTTTCTGCAACCAAAGGACCTGTCACACTATTCATGTTCATGATTTTATAATTTAGATAAACTAACATTAAAAATGATTCAAACTTTGTCTGTTGCTATTATAATAAGGTTTTAATAGCAAAGCATCTTTTCTCTTGCACTTTAAATGATTTTCTTTTTCCTAAATTGAATAACTTTCCAGAGAAATGGCACAAGTGAAAGAATTTATAAACAACATCTGTCTAGCTCATGTTATTGGTTATTTGTGTAAAAATTTATCTTATTACTCACACAAGATTATTTTTTTACCCTTTAGAAAAGAATAATCTTTGATTTCCTGTAAGTAAAAGAGCCAGGGAATTTTTAAAATTTTGATCTAAGTTGTTTCTTCACTTTTAGTTATAGCTACTATTATCCCATTCAGTCAAGAAAGACTTTGTGTAAAGCTTTAGAATAATTTAGATTAAAAAAAAGTTTCAACAGCAACAATTTATTGTTGTTTAGTTGCTAAATTGTGTCCATCTCTGTGACTCCAGGGACTGCAGCATACCAGGCTTCCTTGCCCTTCGCTATATCCTGGAGTTTGCTCAAACTCATGTTCATTGAGTAGCTGATGTTATCCAAACATCTTATCCTCTGTCACCCTCTTCTCCTACTGCTCTCAATCTTTCCCAGCATCAGGGTCTTTTCCAATGAATCAGCTATTCACATCAGGTGGCCAAATATTGGAGCTTCAGCTTCAGCATCAGTCCTACCAATGACTATTCCGGGTTGATTTCCTTTAGGATTGACTGGGTTGATGCCCTTGCCGTCCAAGGGACTCTCAAGAGTCTTCTCCAGCACCAACAGAAAGTCAATTTAAATGAAAAGAATTATTATACTCCCATAAGTCATTGAAGAAATTAATAAGATAAAGCTAAAGAAAGTTTGAAAAACTGTAACATGCTTTAGAAAGAAAATGTAACATTATTATAATTAAGTCAAACAGGAACTTTTACATTTTACTGTATATGATTAATTTGACGGCTACAGGCAAAGGCTAAGAAATTTCACAGTATTGCCCTCTATTTATTTTCCCGGCAGTGTTTGGATGGTTTTGAATTCCAGAATTGCTGTGAGGTCTTTTCATTATTATTTTTTTTCTTTTGTTTCCGGTGAAGAAAAATATCTGGTTTTGCAGTGACGTCTGCTGTAAGAGATTGTTTTTCAGATTATTTCAACTCTTCTTTGGGTCACTGACCTCAGGTCTGAAAATTGCAAGATATTTCCTCATGCAGCTTGTTCTTTGGAGCACTTGTCTTTCCTAACTCTAGTTTCTACCCCCAGGCATTCTATGCTGGCACTAAGGGTTTACCTTTTCATCTCAGGGGATTTTGAAAGAGTGTAAACTTGTATCAGAGTATCAAGCATTATTGTGTGCGTCTTTTATGAAAACCTTTAAGTTCGTATTTCAGCTCCTTTCTTTTCTAGAATTTTCACCATATAGCCATTTTGATTGCTTCTTACTCTTGTTAATAGTTTCCTATGGTGGCTGGTGATTCTATTGGCTTATTTCTCCCTTATTTTTTCCTTGCTTGCAAATATTGAAGGGATCAGCGCAACTGAGGCAAGGATATCAACTTTGAAAATGTTTGATTCTTCCATGGAACTTGAAATACAGTGGGAAGGGTTGGCAGGGAGTAACTTACTGGAACTGTGCAAAGAAAAGCTCTGGATGAGTCAAAATGATACTGCCAGACAGTGAAGACAGCAAGGGCAACATGGTGGCGGATGGTAAGAGGAGGGTGTACATAAAACACACGCCTGGAATAAGGGTTGGTCACCTAAGATGTTCCATTCAGTTCAGTCGCTCAGTCGTGTCTGACTGTCTGTGACCCTATGAACCGCAGCACGCCAGGCCTCCCTGTCCACCACCAACTCCCGGAGTCCACCCAAACACATGTCCATCGAGTCGGTGATGCCATCCAACCATCTCATCCTCCTGCCTCATTCTCATCCCTTCTCCTCCTGCCCTCAATCTTTCCCAGCATCAGGGTCTCTTCAAATGAGTCAGCTCTTCGCATCAGGTGGCCAAAGTATTGGAGTTTCAGCTTCCACATCAGTCCTTCCAATGAACACCCAGGACCGATCTGTACATGGAGAAAATGGAGAGCCTCCATGTGGTACAGGTTCTCGGTCCTTCCCTATACGTGCTCCTTCACAGTGCTCCAGTCCAAGTATTTCCTGGCCCCTCTTATATCAGTCATGTGACTGAGCTCTGGCCAATGAACCTCTAGTGCTGACCACAATATATTTCAAGTAGATTTCCACTCTCTCTCTTTTTTTCCCGGGCCACTCTGCTAAAAATGAAGGATTCCAAGGGTTTGAAATATGCAACCACAGGAGAGAAGGAACTGGGACTCCTGAGTCATTGTTCGGAGGGGAGGTATATTAGATTTTGCAAAACAAGAAATACAGTATGTCACTGAAAGCTGCTATTTTTTACAGTAGCTAGCATCAGTTATCCCGACTAACATAGTATCTCTTTGGTTATGATATTGTCTTTGATATTGGTACAGTAGAATAAAAGAAGGACTAAAGAAGCAGGAAAAATATTACCCAGAGAGAGAAGACTCAGAGTATTCTCTGCAAAGAGTACAGAGAGAATCCTCTGAGAGAATACCCAACTGACGGAGGTGAGTGGGATGAAGGGCAGAAAACAGACGGCATTTGGGCATGGAGGGCCTCTAAGATGGAAAACATTCTGTGGAGGTACTGATCTAACTTCAGAACTGAGCAGGACACCTCTCAATGGACCTCAATTTGTGTCAAAGTAGACTGATATATTTTTAATAACTATAATTAAAGGAATATCTATTTCATACAACTGTAAATGAAGCACAATACATTAAGGGTGTTTAAAAATACAAGATAGGAAAACAAAATCAAAGTGCTATAAAGTGCTTAAATATAAAAAAATTTTCAAAAATGCTGAGGTTTGCTACATGGATTTCAAAATAGGAGAGGCCAGAAGCTCTGAGCTTGCTGAGTGGAAGGTGCTGTGAGGATGAGAACTGTATGTAGAGAATGTTTGGATTGTGTGCAATTAAATATGAAGCATGCTGAGCCTGGGAGCCCAGAGAATGTGGCTGGAGAGGACCAGCTCTTCCCTTTGTGTTTTAGTAAATACAGTGATTTAAAAGTCAGTTTCTATGCAACAAAAGAAATATTTAGTGATCAGATTTGGAACAGTTATTTGAAGTTTCCCAAACATCTGAAGTGTAAAAAATTAGAACTAACATTTCCTTTGAAATATAGCACGTGTTTTTTTTCTGAAACAGAAAAGAAATCAAACATCTGAAATAACACCCCAAATGTTCACTCCTCGGTGATTAACCACCAAATATATATCATTATCTTTAAAGTATGCTAACATGTGGCGCCCACTGATTGGGATGAAAGCACTCCTTTGTTCTGTCTATAAACTGCCAGTCACAGACCTTTCCTGCAGCCTGGGGCTTCCTTTTCTTTCCCCACTTCTTTTCCACACCAGGATTTGAGATTTCCTTAGCCTGAGTGGGCAGTCTAAGAGTTTTCTTTTTGTTGTTGTTGGCCTTTTAAAAAATTAAAAAAAATTTTTTTGGAGTGTAATCAATTAACAAATAATGTGATAGTTTCAGGTGAACAGAGAAGGGACTCAGCCATACATATGCATGTATTCATTCTCCCCCAAACTCCCCTCCCAGCCAGGCTGCTACATAACATTGAGCAGAGTTCCTGTGCTATACAGTGGGATCTTGGTTATTCGCTTTAAATAAAACAGTCTGTACATGTCCATCCCAAACTCCCTAACTATCCCTTCCTTCCATCCTTTCCCCCTGCCCCCCCANACATCCATACATGACCACTGGAGAAACCATAGCCTTGACTAGATGGATCTTTGTTGGCAAAGTACTGTCTCTGCTTTTGAATATGCTATCTAGGTTGGTCATAACTTTCCTTCCAAGGAGTAAGCATCTTTTAATTTCACAGCTGCAATCACCATCTGCAGTGATTTTGTTGGGTGTTTGCAAAGAAAACTTTTCAGAATAATCATTTAGTGAATAATTCTGTTTCTTAGTAAGACCACCTTTAAGTAAAATAGGCAGACGTTAGAGTTGTACCATTTTCCAACTTTTTAGTAAATCTTTTGTGCTCCAAGTTTGTCTAATATTTTACAATGCTTGACTTTGTATTGCAAAAGAAATAAAATCTATCTCACCTTTAAAACATGTTCAGTTCTTGATTTATTTCTAATACCTGCATCTACCTGTGGCATGTGAAAAAACACAGTTCTCCACCTGACTGAGATTCCTTTTGTTGTTTGGTCTTAAAGTTTTCATCCATTCCTTTTATGGTTTGCTTCATTATGAAAATCCAGTATATTGTTATATACATTTTTCTTTAGTTGTATAGAATTGGTTGTATTTATTTGTATAAGTTCCTTTCATATCCAGGAAAGTAATTTTCTTAAAGGATTTCCTAGTCCTTGGCAAGCAGAGTCTTCTAGTGTGAATGTCATAAGGGAACTGATCATTGTGTAAATAAAGTATTCTTAAACCATCAGCAGTTTTTTATATTTGGTAACTTAACCCTTAACAACTACATCTCGCTGTCTAAGGTTTTTAGGTTTTGTATATATGTGTGTATGTGAGAGAGAAAGGAGAAGACAAAGATAAAAAGAGGAAGGAGGAGAAAGGCAGGGGAGGGCAGTATCACAAACCCTCCTCCTTTGCTGAGGAGAGAGCCAGAAGGTTCATCCCATCTCCCCTCTTATCTATACCTTTGTTTGTTGTTATTGCTGTTTAGTTGCTCAGTTTTGTCCGGCTCTTATGATCCCATGGACTGCAACCTGCCAGGCTCCTCTGTCCATGGGATTTTCTGGGCAAGGTTATAGGGGTGGGTTGCCATTTCCTTCTCCAGGGCATCTTTCAACCCAGGGATCGAACGCAAATTTCTGCATTACAAGCAGATTCTTTACCACTGAGCCACCAGGGAAGCTCCTGTCTACATCTTATACCAAAATAATTCACCCACAAACAGGAAAAAACAAAACCAAAAAACTTTCCTGTCTTTGCCAAAAACACAAATTCCAAGGAGAACACTTACAGTTGAGTGTCCTTCTACCTTATCTACGTTGAAAACGCATTTACTTTGTTGATGATAATACCAGAAGGGAGAAAATATCAACTGCTTCCCATTTCCCTGAAGAGTAGAGCAGGTATTTGTTAAATAGAAGTTTTTAAAAATCCAGTGTTGATTATATAACCTGTGTTTCAGCACTCAGTGGGGAGGAGATAGGTAGGAATTGTGTGAGAAAAAAAAAATTACCTGGTATTTCCAGCTACAAAGCGGAATTGATGTGAGGTGAGAAGAATATGCTGACCATGTGGGTCCGTTACTTGTTCTGACCGGGATCAGCACTCAGAAATGGACCTTTCTGGCTCGGAACATCCCCAACCACAGGAGGCACAAATGCAGCTGCTGGCCTGGGGGCGGTGGGGAGGTGAGAGGTTCTCACTCTGGACTGCGGAGCTCCAACCTCAATCTGTTCTCTGTGGACAGAGAACTTGCCGTGAAGGTTACTAGGACTGAATATTCTAACAGGGCTTCTAATCCAGCGGCTATTCCAACCTCAGGGTCAACATCTCTGTGTTAGGGAGCAGCTGCAACAGTTCAGAGCTGCTATCAGCCTTAAACAAACCCTGATAAGATAAAACACCAAGCCTACTGTTCACTGCTCCGTCCTCCCTGCCTGGCTCTGTCTAGTCTCTGATCCGTGTCTTGTCACCTGTGCCTTTAGACCACCTCCAGCAGCTGAATTATTATCATCTGGGGACTGAGGCCCCAAGAAGAACTGACTGAACATCACACATCTCCATTTTTTGCCTGTTTCTCTTGTGATGAGCAGGCAGGTGTGCTTCATCTTAATACAAGCCAAACTTTGATCACAATCCTTATTTTTATTTCGCTTTTTAAAAATTATAGTTGATTTACAATGTTGTGCCAATCTCTGCTGCGCAGCAAAAGGACTCAGTTATACACATTTACACATTCTTTTTTATATTATTTTCCACTGAATATAGTTCCCTGTGCTATACATTGGGACTTTATCCTTCAGAATCCTTATTTATAATCAAACTTTCTCACATAGTGTGAAAAATGTGATATACTTTAGGTACTTTAATATAAATTTTCAGAGATTCTTTCTCATATAAAATAAGCATGCCTGTATGAGGAAAAGGGGAAATGGTCAATAGGAAGACAAAGGGTAAAGATCCCAAACCTTCCCTACTATGTGAGTAGTCTTACATGGTAAGACAGAAAAGATTTTGTAGAATTAAACAAATGTGTTTTCTTCCTTTAAGATGGGAGGGAGTTTCAAAAGGGAGGGAATATATGTATACCTATGGCTGATTCATATTGAGGTTTGACTGAAAGCAGAAAAATTCTGTAAAGCAATTATCCTTCAATAAAAAAGGCTATGGTTTTTCCAGTAGTCATGTAGGGATGTGAGAGTTGGACTGTGAAGAAAGCTGGGAGCCGAAGAATTGATGCTTTTGAATTGTGGTGTTGGAGAAGACTCTTGAGAGTCCCTTGGACTGCAAGAATCTCACATAGTGTGAAAAATGTGATATACTTTAGGTACTTTAATATAAATTTTCAGAGATTCTTTCTCATATAAAATAAGCATGCCTGTATGAGGAAAAGGGGAAATGGTCAATAGGAAGACAAAGGGTAAAGATCCCAAACCTTCCCTACTATGTGAGTAGTCTTACATGGTAAGACAGAAAAGATTTTGTAGAATTAAACAAATGTGTTTTCTTCCTTTAAGATGGGAGGGAGTTTCAAAAGGGAGGGAATATATGTATACCTATGGCTGATTCATATTGAGGTTTGACTGAAAGCAGAAAAATTCTGTAAAGCAATTATCCTTCAATAAAAAAGGCTATGGTTTTTCCAGTAGTCATGTAGGGATGTGAGAGTTGGACTGTGAAGAAAGCTGGGAGCCGAAGAATTGATGCTTTTGAATTGTGGTGTTGGAGAAGACTCTTGAGAGTCCCTTGGACTGCAAGAAGATTCAACCAGTCCATTTTGAAGGAGATCAACCCTGGGATTACTTTGAAAGGAATGATGCTAAAGCTGAAACTTCAGTACTCTGGCCACCTCATGAGAAGAGTTGACTCATTAGAAAAGACTCTGATGCTGGGAAGGATTGGGGGCAGCAGGAGAAGGGGACGACAGAGGATGAGATGGCTGGATGGCATCACTGACTCGATGGACGTGAGTCTGAGTGAACTCCGGGAGATGGTGATGAACAGGGAGGCCTGGCGTGCTGCGATTCATGGGGTTGNTCATTAGAAAAGACTCTGATGCTGGGAAGGATTGGGGGCAGCAGGAGAAGGGGACGACAGAGGATGAGATGGCTGGATGGCATCACTGACTCGATGGACGTGAGTCTGAGTGAACTCCGGGAGATGGTGATGAACAGGGAGGCCTGGCGTGCTGCGATTCATGGGGTTGCAAAGAGTCAGACATGACTGAGCGACTGAACTGAACTGAAAAAATAAATTAAGAAATAGTTTTATACTATTCTAGTTGATTGAGTTTTAAAATACTTGGACTGAAGATATATCCAAAGAAAATCTATTCCTCTCTCTGTTCATTCTTCCAATCTGGCGATTCTGCTGTATATTCTATAGTATCTACACAGGCAAACTGTGATTTTTGAGCAATTTATCAATTATTTTTGACTGACTCTAAAATGTTTATTTAAAAATTGGTTGCTTTTACAAACATATTTTTGGTCCTTTGCCAGTCGGACACGACTGAAGTGACTTAGCAGCAGCAGCAGCAGCCAGAAAGAAAGTCTCTTCTCCACAGTTCAGTCTTTATCTTAGAGACTAACAGGAAACAATGACTTTTGATGCATAATCTTTTGGGTTGTCTTGAGAAATCACAAAATGGCTGGATATGGGAGGTCTTGACTCTCATCCGCAATTAGTTCCTAATAGCACGGAGTAGAGACGTTGCTCAGTTATGAAGATGATAGCGTGTTCTGAGCTTGGACACTAACAATTAATCTAATAGACAATGACTTCTTAGCTTCAGAGTACAATTAGTCTTCTTCCCTTGGCTCACTAAGATTAGAAATTATACGTTATCTAGGTTTGAGTGTTACAGTGCAGACTGTTATTTCAAATATATTTAGTACGGGCATAATGAATCAGCCATGAAATGACACATACATACTTCTTTGACTTCCTACTGTGGAACCAGATAAACATGAGAAAGACTGCAGATTATAACCCTTCGGTTACAAAATAGTCATGCATATGCAATTTCCCACACAAAGCCCTTATGGCGAGCAGGTCATGGAATAATAATGAGATGTGAGGAGTAAATATCACCTCTTGTTGTCTATTTACTTTTTGTTTGGCCTCCTTCTTGCCCAGTAATCCTTAAAAAAACAAAAAAAAAACTATCCTAGTTTGAAACTTATATAGACTACTGCCAAAACGAAAATAACAAGTTTTTCACAGGTCTTCAGTGGTTTTCAAGACTCCATGGATGACTAGGAAGCAGAATGAATTACATATATATAATTCAACGAATTATAGCTTTGGAAATGAAAGCTGCTGGTAATGTGGAGATGATATGGCATCTGGTTTGTGCAATTGCCATTCATTTGGAGTCTTAAAGGCAAAACATCTGTAACTAAAACTATAAAAGATCAACAAAGATTATGCTCTAATTAGCTGTCCTAGTAGGACAGAGATCTTTTTTTTGGGGGGGTGTACAAATATTTATTGGTCATCAATTTTGTTCCAGACACTGTGCTAGGTGCTCAGGAAACCAAAACAAATTGGACATAGTTCTGACTCTTCAGGAGCTTACGGTCACATGTGGGTTTCTTTTGGGGGATTCTGCAGATGTCATTAGGGGCTCTGTGAGAGGTGAACTAGGAGTTCCAGAAGAGACTGGAAAACATTAAAAAAATTATTTGAACTTCCTTCTCCATGCAATGCTAACACTTGCAGTGGAGGACAGTGATCAAACAATCTTGTTAACAATTTAAAATATTGTTTTATTTTATTGGGATAAGGACACTGAACATGTGTTCTACCCTTCTGACAAAATTTTAAATGTATATGACAGTGCTGTTGCCTGTAAATACAATACTGAAGAGTAGCTCTCTAGAACTTACTCATCTTGTTAACTGTAGCTTTATGTCCATGGACTAGAGACCCCCCCACTTCTCCGTGCCTTCAGCCCCAGGCAACCACCATTCCATATTTTGATTCTATGAATTTGAGTATTTTAGATACCTTATGAGTGGAATCATGCAGAATTTGTTTTTCTGTCACTGTATTATTTTCACCTATCGAGAAAGTGAAAAGGCAACCAGTGGCATGGGAGAAAATATCTATAAACCACAAATCTGGTAGGAAAAATCTTTGTATGAAACTTCTGTAACTCAGCAGGAAAATAAGTAATTATCTAATTTAAAAATGGGCTAAGGACTTAAAAATACATTTCTCCAAAGAAGATATACAAACGGCCAACAGGTATATGCAAAACGCTCAATGTCACTAGTCATCAGGAAAATGCAAATCAAGACCACAGTGAAATATTACCTGTAAGGATGGCTAATGTGAAAAAAACAAAAAACAACAATGCTGGTGACTGTTAGTGGGAATGTGGAATAGCACAGGTGCTATGGGAAAAAGTATGAAGGGTCCTCAAAAAACTTAAAAATGATCCAGCAATCTCACTGCTGGGTATTTATGAAAAAGGACTGAAATCAGTGTCTTGAAGATACCACCCTCTCATGTTCATTGCAGCATTATCCATAACAGCCAAGACATGGAAACAACCCAAATGTCCACCAAGAGATGACCAGATGAAGAGCTTGTGGTATACACAATGAAACACCATTCAGCCGTAAAAGAAGGAAATTCTGCAATACACGACCACATGGATGAACCCTTACGATCAAGATGATCATTTAAAAGAAGCAGCCACTCATTTACTACACAAGTAAGTAAGTAAAGTCACTCAGTCGTGTCCGACTCTTTGTGACCCCATGGACTGCAACCCACCAGGCTCCTCAGTCCATGGGATTCTCCAGGCAAGTACACTGGAGTGGGTTGCCATTTCCTTCTCCAGGAGATCTTCCCGACCCAGGGATCGAACCCAGGTCTCCCGCATCAGAGGCAGACGCTTTAACCTCTGAGCTACCAGGGAAGCTGCCCATTTACTACATACCAGTGTGCTATTAGATAGGATAGAATGTTAAGGAAACGTAAAGCCCCTGGTGGTTCTTGAGTACCTTTCTAATTTGTTCTAACCTTATGCATGTTTTTTATTACATGATATACTTCCCTCCTGTAATGTGGCAAAAGTTTTCAAAATGACTTTGATGAATGAACAGACTATGGGTATGTACTCTGAGGCAGGATGATCAACATTTTCACATGCTTCATGAATCAGCTTTTAAAAATCTCTATCATGTATTGTAAAGTATAATGGAAACTGTTATTATCAAGATTTTCCTTGCTTTTTTCTCAGTTCAGTTCAGTCACTCAGTTGTGTTCGACTCTTTGCAACCCCATGGACTGCAGCACACCAGGCCTCCCCGTCCATCACCAACTCCCAGAGTTTACCCAAACTCATGTCCATCGAGTTGGTGATGCCGTTCAACCATCTCATCCTCTGTTGTCCCCTTCTCCTCCCACCTTCAATTTTTCCCAGCACCAGGGTCTTTTCCAATGAGTCAGTTCTTCGAATCAGGTGGTCAAAGTATTGGAGTTTCAGCTTCAGCATCAGTCCTTCCAATGAATATCCAGGACTGATTTCCTTTAGGATGGACTGGTTGGATCTCCTTGCAGTCCAAGAGACTTTCAAGAGTCTTTTCCAACACTCCAGTTCAAAACCATCAATTCTTTGGTGCTCAGAAGCTTTGACTTCTCAGAATTCTTTTATTCTTTTTTTCAACCTCTCTTTCCCTTCTTTCCTTTCTCTGTTTTTCTTTCTTGTGAGTATATATACACCCTTACCTTTGAAATTGTTGTTTTTGCCACTAAGTCGTGTCTCTTTTGTGACCTCATGGACTGTAGCCCGCCAGGCTCCTCTGTCCATGGGATTTCCCAGGCAAGAATATTGGAGTGGATTGCCATTTCCTTCTCCAGGGGATCTTCTTGACCCAGGGATTAAA
Organism: Oreotragus oreotragus; assembly: GCA_006410675.1. Lineage (NCBI taxonomy): Eukaryota > Metazoa > Chordata > Mammalia > Artiodactyla > Bovidae > Oreotragus > Oreotragus oreotragus. Next base: position 96,790 of record SJYX01004996.1, read on the forward strand.
ACCACTTCTCCTGCATTTCAGGCAGATTCTTTACCACTGAGTCACCAGGGAAGACTTACCTTTGAAATAAATATAATCATTTAAGGTAATGTTGAAATTATTTGCATTGTCTTTCCCCTTCATTCTTGTTATAAAACATTCCTGAATTAAAAAAAACATATTAAATTTATGATTTTACTCATAAAACTCCTAAAGGCTAATCACAGTAAAAAGCATAGTTTACTTTGTTGGATCCCTGGGTTGGGAAGATCCCCTGGAGAAGGGAAAAGCTACCCACTCCAGTATTCTGGCTTGGAGAATTCCAGGGACTGTATAGTCCATGGGGTCTCAAAGAGTCGGACACGACTGAGTGATTTTCACTTCACTCACCTTGTTGGAGTTGTTTTATCTGTTAGATGAGAACTTACCTTTCTCACTGGACTAATATACCATTTCATGCTCTGAAACTGCTAGCAATTTCCTTGAGCTGAGTCTCTTCTAGGGGTTCAGCTCTAACCTCGGGGCTCATGGCACAGCCTAAGTTGTTGGGTCCCAATGCTGAGTCTCTGGAGGGGTAGGCTGGGACCTGAAATGAAATATCCCATAGTACTCCTGCTGACTTATTTAAAAAAGCAAAAAGCACAACATGAGCCTTCTTACCTGGGGCAAAGGGAGGACTGTAGCCCAGGAGACAGCATTTCAGATAGCTCTGAGAAACTGCTCCAAAGATGCAGGGAGGAAGGTAAGCATAATGTGATGTTGGTGAAGGGAGAATACATGCAATCAAGTACGTGTTTTTTGGAGAAAGTTTCTGCTAGTCACGGGGAGCAGCTGTCACCAGGAAGGACTTTTGTACTTTTCTAGATATGAGGAGATACAAGAATTGGGCTCATAAAATCAGCTCCTGAAAATATCTTATCTGAGGACCTGCTTTGCCAGTTTTTCCTGGAGCACAGAGTGCCTCCTTTCTGCTCTCCACCCTGAACTCCTTTCAAGGGGTGTGAAAATCAGCAGCTACAGCAGCATACGAGTTAATCCTTATAGAGGTAGATGGCATGTGCCCATGGAAAGTGCCAATTTGTAGCTGACACTCCCAAGGGCCATGACAACGGTGTTTGATAACTGCATCCCACTGTTGTAGATGATGGGAAACAAGGTTAATCTCCATTTGCTTCTTTTCCTGAAACCATGTAAGTTTCTTAAGTAACAGATTTAAGTTTAGGCGGTTGCTAAACTTGTCAGATTGATGTGAATACAGACCACAATAGAAATAATGTTTCCCCCTGCTCCGGACTATTATTTCTTAAAAATACTGCACATGTATTCATCATATGAGCTAGGTAGTATGGGTTACAGTTTAATTAAGCATCTGGGGTTTTCTAAATTTTTGCAAAGGTGAGTTTGTTTTTCTTGTTATAGTGTTGAAATTATTTTAATAAGAGAAAAGTTTGGGTAGATAAGATGTATTGAATTATAACATCAAAGTACCAACTAAGTCTTATGAAAATCACTCACCTTTATTTCACTAGTTGGTTAATGAAACTAGAGGAGATTCAAGGTAATGGAAGAGTTCTGAGCCTTTGTTGCTTGGTCCATTCTTCAAACGTTACAGGCAACATGGTCCTCTTACTTACATCCTCCTAGAGCAGTCCTGGAGAACTGGGTCGTGCCATTAACAAAAATCACATGAAACACAGGATTTCCTTCATTGTTTTCTCTGTTCCCAATTAAGGTCAGGCTGCCTAGAGGTGATCCATTCTGCCACCCAGTTGGTTTGAAAATTCAACATTGTCTTCTCTGATTGAGATCTACCCTCAAACAGATCTACCCGGAGCACTAAAGGCTAAACTCAAAGTGGATCTTAAGTGCTGGTAAACACAAGACCAAGTTGTTTGGGAGCTAGGTTCCTGAATGGCATTTTTTTTTTTTTTTTTCCAGTCACAGCCCCATTACATGCTTAAAGTTCTATGGTCAGATTTAGGAACCATGGAAAGTACTAATTAAACCCTAAAACACCTCAAGAGATCGAAAACCAACTCAAAGATCCAGTTCCAGGGTGAAATGCTTTTTGTTTTGCTTACTAAGAGTTTCATTTGCCTGCTCTCCCCTCTTGGTTGAATTCTCCTGGCTCTATCACTGCTCCACATCTCAAGTGCACACCTACTGGCTGCTGCTGCTGCTGTTTACTCATTAAGTTGCGTCCAACTCTGTGCAACCCCATGGACTGTAGCCTGCCAGGCTTCTCCGTCCATGGGATTTCCCAGGCAAGAATACTGGAGTGGGTTGCCATTTCTTTCTCTAGGGGATCTTCCTGTATCTTCTGCTTGGCGGGTGGATTCCTTACCCATTAAGACCCCTGGGAAGCCCCATACCTGTCTGCACTTATATCCAAATTAGGAAAATTCTCTTTAAAAAAAAAATTCTAAAAAAAGTTGAGAAAGAACTAAAGCAACAAGAAACACAAATTTTAAATAATCACAAAAATGCAGAAGCAGAGACATTTCCCAAAGAAATTAAATAAGATGTCTACAGACAGAGGGAAGAAATATCAAGGCAATGGGGTGAATACAGAGTTTCTGAGGGTGATAAAGATGTTTTGCAAGTAAAGGTAATGAATATTCAACATTGTGAGTATAATTAATATCACTGAATTTAAAAACCACATTTTTTAAATGGCTGAAATGGCAAATTTTGGTGTTACACATATTTTACAACAATTAAAAAAAAAACAAACACCAAATGAGAACTGTCTAACACAGGGAATGCTCAATGCCCTGTCATGACCTAAATGGGAAAGAAATCTAAAGAAGGGGGAATGCATGTATACATATAACTGATTCTCTCTGTTGTACAGCAGAAATTAACATGGTAAAGCAACTATACACCAACAAAAATGAAAAACCCCAACAATGTCATACAGCCAAATACTACTGAATTACACATTTTAAATGGGTGAGTTGTATTGAATGTGAATATCTTTATAATAATAATCTATCTTAATAATTCCATTTTTTAAGTGTCATGGAGGGGTATCAAGCCTGGAAAAGAAAGATCACAAAGTGTCACACTTCTAGATTTTGAATTTTCAAGACCATGAATTGATTGCTTCCTCCTATGTCCTTCCCTGGCTGATGTCCCATTTTATTCTACATTGAGAGGAAACTGAATGGCAAAACATTGCCACTGTTGGAATATGAAGCTTATTTGTTTTAGGATTGTAGCTTCTCAAAATCTTGCCTTTCCTTTTAATATTTAAAGAATCATGCTGATCAGTGGCAGGAGGTTCTTCTGATTCTTTATTGAGATGGCATTTTGGATAGCAATAGAAATTCAGTGAGCTAAAGTAAGAAAGCTGTCTCTGATTGATAGTGGTTTTGGCCAGATTTTTCCAAATTCTGACAAGTAAAAATGAAAATAGATATGGACAATTGCCTTTGTTATTCATCATGGTGGAGTTATAATCCTTTTAGGAGCTTTAAAAATGCTGACAATAAGCTAACTTCACCTTAAGTGACAAATAAGAATCGAATTATCTGACAAAAAATGTTACAGTAATTATGACTCATGGATTCCACACCATGAAATCTCACATTTCTACAATCATCATCTAAGCCTCAAATTCATTAAAGCCTATTAACATTTTTAAAATGTTTTTTACCCATTTCAAAATTTTCATGCTAAATTTTTACTTTATAACCAATTTCATCAACTGTTTTTACCCTATTTTGGAAGACACTATTTAGTGTGATGCTGTAGATTGAGAGAGACAACAAATTTATTTGTCATTTAATGTATACTTCAATTGTATTACCACCATTTCTAAACTTCCTAAAAAGGACTGTGACTCTGCCAATAACGTTTTTGTTTTTTATGCTGTTTGATTTTGTTGTGCAGTTTTTGTTTCCTGGGCAGGTAAAAAAGACAACAGATTGATAAAAACAATATAATATGAGATGGAAGTAGGGGAGTACCAACAGGGAGAAGAAAGGAGAATCATTTTGTAATTCATCAAGATTAATACTGCCGCCTCAGGCTTTATAAAAAATAAAGCCATTTTTCATGGTGATGATAGAACACTTGAGTGATTTAATTATGGTTTTAAGGGAAATTATTAACAACAAAATTTCCCTTAGGTGGGTTTTTTTTTATTCAATTTTAATTTTTTCTTAAAATGACTACTGATTTTTCCCCATTTACTTGAGAACTCAAAAATAAAAGGCCAAAAAGTCTCTCTTAGAACAAACTTGTTCTGTCCTTAAAGGATTCTTCTGGAACTATAGTCAATGAAATCATCTTGAATATAATAGTGTTTGTTCTAGGACAGACTTTCTGATTTCTCATTCCAAGACAAAGACTGAAAAATCCAAACCAAGAAATAACTTCTCCCAAACAAACTCTGCACTGTTTGGATGATCCTCTTCTTAGCTGTGTTAAAATGCTTGGTGAAGTTATTTTTAACTGGGAACAGAACATTCATTCTGGAAGATGTTCAGTTCCCTAATTTTATAATGAGCAGAAATAAATACTTTTGATGAAAGACTATGTAAACTGCAGTACTCCATCAATACTCGGGTGCAAAATCAGCAGACAATACATTTTTTGGTTTTTAGGAATGAAGGTGAAGTCTTAAATCTGGATCACCTGTATCAGTGTGGGAAGAAACAGGGTGATGGACACTGTCTAGACAGAATTTGCTTCTTTGCTTGCACACAATATTTTCTCATAAACAACAAGCTTGGGTGATGTCAAATGGATTCTGTGGCTTTTATTGTTTGTTATTACTTTTATTAAACAATGTTAGCATTATTAAAAAACAATGAATACTCTTGGAATATGTACATTCTATTAACTGATATAAATCAGTCCTATTAACTGATAGAAATCAATCCAGGCTTTCACTGTAAGCAGTTAATTTTCAGGCTGCACAAAGGTAAGTAATTTATATTCCAAACACAACAATCACTTCTGGCTTCATCATCCAGTACAATTCACAGAATCCTATTATAGAACGTTTTAGCACAGAGCCAATACAAATATGAAAGTACCCTTGTTCTAATGATTACTGAGGTGCTAGAGGTGTGTGTCGGCAATGGGGATTCTTCTGAGTTCTACAATCTGGGAGTCAGTCAAGGTGCCTCCCTCCTGGCTGCCTTGACCGGATTCATTATCACTGACACTGAGACCAGCACCTGCAGCAGAAAAAGAATAAACACAAAACTCCCAATTCTTAGTCCAGCAAATTATCGGTCAAATTCCATTAAGTCAACACACGTCTATTTCCACTCTCTTAGTAGAAAGTAAGCTATACACTTAGAATACGTATTATTGACACCTAACAACTATTAAACTGTATTTTAAATTCCTTTTGGTAGTTTCCGTAAGTACAGATTAATTTCTAAAGACATGGATTTGTGTTCTCAATCTTTTTTTCCTGTTTCTACATGGCTGACAGGCATAACTTACTCCAGGAACATCATTTCTTAATTGGGGGTTTATTAAAGTACAAAAGAAGTCACGCAAGTTAATTAGAATTTTTCAGCGCAGGGGACGGGGGTAGGATTTGATGTTAGAAAGCATATATCCTCCGACCCTACCTCTACTGAACCTAGCAGGTCCCTCGGCCGACACTCGGTGTGGGCAGGGACCTGAGAAAACAGTGCATTAACACATGGTATCGTATCAGCGCCCCGAAGACACTGGCTCGGAATGACTCAGGTCTGATCCCAAGATAAAAATAATGATGTAACCCAGTGCCAAAAACAGATCTGCATAGGAATCCCACAAAGCTAGCTGTTAACTGCAGATAGCACCCAGAATCTTTGTATTGAGGAAGTGCCACTATTTACTACTTTTTTCCCAACTTGGAATGATTCAGAAAACCTGACACAAGGCTAGACTAACACCTTGCTGTTCTCTTCTGTAATGTGTAAACACACAAACTCTCTCTCTCACACACACACACACACAGACAGAATAGGGATGTGGTCACAGGGCGTGCTGTTGGCTGAATCATCAGAGATTACAGCTCCCAGCCCCACCCCCTCTGCTGGGCACAAGACTGCAAACAAGAAGGAAAGTAAAAAACCGGTTGCCTGGGCAGCTCCTACTTCCCTTTCTGTCTGAGGTGTAGGAAAGGCAGTTTTGCAGAGCTGGTAGCTATCGAAGACAGTGGATTAGCTTCTTCTCAACCTATTTGGAGATGGAAGCAGGAGCCTGCTAAGGATCTCCTTCTAGCCAAATCCTCCCTCTTTTGGTTCTCTGTCCTTCCCACCGTCTCTCTTTGAAAGGCTGCTGTTGAAACCCCACTGCCTGGCTTTGGTTCCGTGACACCACACTGGCCCATCTTATTCTGTGGACCCTTTTCAAAGCTCTTCTGCTTTCTTTTGTGTCTCCTCCTGCTGTCTGATCTCTGGAGGGCTTGTCTTCAGCCGAGCTTGAAGGCTGATCCATCTGACTCTGGCCTGCTCTCTTGCCTAAATGTCTCACTAGAGCCACTGGCCACTCCCTTTCCCCACCATGTCATTAATCAGCACTTCTGCCTAGAAGGCTCTTTCCCTGCCCCTCAACCCTTCTGCTTGGTTGCTTTCACTCTTCCTATAAATATCAACTCAGGTAGCATCTCCTGTGCTACCCAAGACAACATGTTGATTCTCTTTAAAATTTTCTGGTTCTTCCATTGGATTATGTCCCCCAGGTCATAGGACAGTGCCCAGCCACTGTGTGTATTCAGTAAAGGTTTGTTGAGTATAGTAATGAATTATGTTCTGCATCTTAGTTCTTGAAAATGCCTCTTTAATTTTTATCACCAGTTCATCGGAATGTCCCTCTGATCCATTCTGCATTCCACTGCCTTCTCAAGAACAAACATTAGCTCCTATTGTAAACTGCATCAAGCCTGGAACTTGCTGCATTGTCTTTCAAGATACTAACCTGACTGGACTTTACCAAATAGACATATTCTAGTCTTTTGCTGCTGTTGTTATCAGTCTTCTTGAATCCCTGATAGTGTTTGCCCCTACGTTTTAAGTAATATTTGAGTTTGCGACACTGTCTTTGAAGGACAAAGGGCCCACGTTTCTCTGCCAGGGAGGCAGAGGAACTGCCCAACTTAGAAGAACCTCCCAGTGGATCAGTGACACACTGGCATTTTATAAAGTGGTGACTGAGGCCCTGAGGCGTATAGCAGCTTGATCTGAGTAACTCAGGAGTTCAGTTGCCCAATATGGGATTAACTCCAGAGAAAAAGAAAGGACCTCAGCATTAGTGCCAGGGGAAAGTGGGGCTTAATGTAACCATCGAGCACCAGCTCCCTCTGACTTAGCCATCGTCTGTGCTCAGTCACGCCCAGCTCTTTGAGACTCCGTGGACTGCAGTTCACCAGGCTCGAATCCAGCTCTCTGCGACCCCATGGACTGTAGTTCACCAGGCTCCTCTGTCCACTGGATTTTTCCAACAAGAACACTGGAGTGGGTTGCCATTTTCTCCCCCAGGGGATCTTCCTGACCCAGGGATTGAACCCGAGTCTCCCCACTGCAGGTGGATTCTTTACTGCCGAGTCACCTGGGAAGCCCCTCTAAATGACACTAGGAATGTATAAGCATCTGCCCAGCATGGTGACAAAGCATGCTAGAAAGAAGTTTATGAACTGAGAGGCTGCTGAGCAGACTGTGAGTGTCGGGGCACACGGGGCTGAGAGGTTGAACGTGGGTGCAGCTGTACAAGTGACTGGGTGTTGCCTCCTTGTCCAGTAGCATGGAGCCCTGGACGATGCCAGCAAGTTCTAGCTGCAGCCTCCCCTGAGTCACCACATCTGTGTGAGCCACCTCGTCCTCCTTTTCAGTTTCCTTCCAGTTGACATAAATGCACACTACCCAAATCCTAATCCCTCGCCAAGACTCAAGACGGAACACATTCTCCACACAAGTATAACACGGCAGAACTGGGAACACAGCCCAGGTTTCTTGTTTCTTTGTAATTCATTCAGTGGTCTAGGAAGGTATTTGGTAATGCTGCTGCTGCTAAGTCACTTCAGTCGTGTCCGACTCTGTGCGACCCCATAGACGGCAGCCCACAAGGCTCCCCCGTCCCTGGGATTCTCCAGGCAAGAACACTGGAGTGTGTTGCCATTTCCTTCTCCAATGCATGAAAGTGAAAAGTGCAAGTGAAGTCACTCAGTCGTGTCCGACTCTTCGCGACCACATGGACTACAGCCTACCAGGCTTCTCCGCCCATGGGATTTTCCAGGCAAGAGTACTGGAGTGGGGTGCCATTGCCTTCTCTGATTTGGTAATCGGCATCCTGATATTCTGAAAAGCATTTTTGTGCTTAAATTTTAAGCTAAAAATTTATGAAAAAATCCAGTGTGATGATAGTCACTCTCCCTCTTGGTAGAATGAACAGGCGATGTCAAAGGAACCACAAGTAACAATTCACATTTATCCAGAGTCTCTCCTCGACATTTCAACATACTTTAGTTAGAAAGCATGACTAGTAGTACTGTTTTGTAGACACAGAGATTGCATGGGGATCAGAGGTGTTCACTGAGCGGCCCACGTCACACAGCAGGGAGATTCTAGAATGACGACACACAACTGGACTTCTGTTTTTGAATTTTACTTTGTTTTTGGCCATGCCCTGCTGCTTGTGGGATCTTAGTTCTCTGACCAGGGACTGAATCCAGGTCCATGGCAGTGACAGCCCCTGACCACTGCACTCCCAGGGAATTTTCTATTTTTTAAAAAAAAGTTAATTAATTTACTTATTTGGCTCTGCTGGATCTAAGCTGTGTCATGTGAGATTTTCAATCTTTGTTGCAGTATGTGGGACCTAGTCCTCTGACCAGGGATTGAAGGTGGGCTCCCTGCATTAGAAATACAGAGTCTTAGTCACTGAAAAAGCAGGGAAGTCCCTCCAACCGGACATCTGACACCAAATGTAGGGTGTTGTCTTTTAATACATCTTATGGTCTCTTATATTAAAAAGCAGAGACATTACTTTGCCAACAAAGGTCCGGCTATGGTTGGACTGAATCCAGGTCCATGGCAGTGACAGCCCCTGACCACTGCACTCCCAGGGAATTTTCTATTTTTTAAAAAAAAGTTAATTAATTTACTTATTTGGCTCTGCTGGATCTAAGCTGTGTCATGTGAGATTTTCAATCTTTGTTGCAGTATGTGGGACCTAGTCCTCTGACCAGGGATTGAAGGTGGGCTCCCTGCATTAGAAATACAGAGTCTTAGTCACTGAAAAAGCAGGGAAGTCCCTCCAACCGGACATCTGACACCAAATGTAGGGTGTTGTCTTTTAATACATCTTATGGTCTCTTATATTAAAAAGCAGAGACATTACTTTGCCAACAAAGGTCCGGCTATGGTTTTTTCCAGTAGTCATGTATGGATGTGAGAGTTGGACTATAAAGAAAGCTGAGAACCAAAGAATTGATGCTTTTGAACTGTGGTGTTGAAGACTCTTGAGAGTCCCTTGGACTGCAAGGAGATCCAACCAGTCCATCCTAAAGGAAATCAGTCTTGGGTGTTCATTGGAAGGACTGATGTTGAAGCTAAAACTCCAATACTCTGGCTACCTGATGTGAAGAGCTGACTCATTTGAAAAGACCCTGATGCTGGGCAAGATTGAGGGCAGGAGGTGAAGGGGACAACAGAGGATGAGATGGTTGGATGGCATCAGCAACTCAATGGACATGAGTTTGGGTAGACTCTGGGAGTTTGTGATGGACAGGGAGGCCTGGCATGCTGCAGTCCACGGGGTCGCAAAGAGTCGGACATGACTGAGCGACTGAACAGAACTAACGGTTTCTCATGGGGTCAGCTCTAACTGTGTGACTTCTTTGTCCCCCAGGTTTCAAGTGTTCACACCTATGTTTATAGAATACATTTCAAACTACTTGGCAGATATTCAGGCACCAACCTACCTCACTATTTTCAAGAGTTATGTTGCAGTGAACACTGAGGTGTTAACAGAACACATTATAAACATGTAAAACTGTTTTTAAGCATAACAACAAATACTTTATACCACATACTGAATTTAAATTCTGCCAGACACTACAGTAGATTCTTCACATAGACAAAGCTCTAAACTTCATGAAAACTAACAATGAGAATCCTTCTGTGATAAATGAGGAAACCGAAAGGTTGAGCTCCCTACTGAAAGTCATGCAGACAGAAGAGGGAAGAGCTAGGATCACAACACAAACGTCTCTGAACTCAAAGCCCATTCTTATTTCCTATGGCCTTCTGAAATGTGGCAGTGATACAGAGGTCACACTCCTTCAGTGTGCTTCTGAGGCAAAGAAATCCAAATCTTTTCAAGTTCTACTTTTCCACTTTGATCTCCATCTAACTTTGTTTAGTACACTGGAGTGCCTAAGTTCCTGGAGTTAAATAAGTCATTGTAGTTTTATGTGATGCCTCTGAAAGAGAAATTTATTAATGGGTTCTTTGAGGAGTTCATGAATTTGGACCTTGATTCTGAATGTTTTCATTTCTGTTCAAGGACTTGGTATTTATTTTCTTCTGACTGAAAAAGAAATCATTTAAAGGTTTCCAGGAAGGAAACGTCTACCATGACATTAGTGTCACTGGTCTGAGGTAAAAGAAGGAAGTTAACGGACTAAGGAAGATGGGGAGTCAGATTAGTCCCTCTGGGAAGAACCCCAGTGAAAAAACCCCCTGTTTCAAAGCCCAGTACGCTCCCAGCTTGATGTTTTCTAGAATCTCGCCAGCTTTGGCTGACATAAAGATGACAGTAATCGAAACACTTCTCATCAGGGATGTACACAGACTACCTGCCCCTCCATTCTGGACTCATGCTCTGTGTAAGCTGAGTCTGTTCTAGTTAGCTCAACACCTTCTTCTCTTTTTTAAATTGGAGGCTGCTCTAGGGTGATTGTTCTCTTTCTCCCAAAGTCCTGGCTGGAGACAATGAGGATACACTGGAAAGTTCTATTAATAATAACAGGACACCACTAGTCTAGAACTGAGTGTCTCATTTCCCTGTGAAGAACCTGATGGATTTCTTTTCTCTTTATGGTTGTGCAGTGCGGCATGCTGGGATCTTAGTTCCCCAAGCAGGGATCAAACCTGTGCCCACTACAGTGGAAACTTGGGGTCCTCCCCACTAGCCTGCCAGGAAAGTCCTGAGGGTGATGTATTTCAAGAACAACTAATTGAAAGATACTATGTCCTCTTTTTAGAGTGAAATGTGAATTTCTCCTACAGGGACAAATAATTTATTTTAAAAACGAAAATGGTCAATTGTATTTTCTTTTTCTTTGCGTTCTTTTTTAAAAAATAAATTCAATATGGTTAAAATTCAAATGGAAAAACAAATCCATGACTGGTTTGGGGGCCAGGGCTTGTATTTTATATCAATCAAATGATTTTCAAACATAAAATATATTAAATTAGGATAAAATTCTGTGATGTGAGTAGACTGGCAATACAAGTTAAAAGAGAAAAGAGAATGGTGTGAAATCTCCAACTGTAAAATAAAAGTTTGCTTTATATTTTTGAAATACAATGAATAACAGTGGGCATCAAATTGCTCTGGTACTTAAACCCTTAAACCCTAAAATTTATAATACAATAGAAATGACATTGTTTGATACTATTTAAACTCATGGTAACACCTTTAGATGCTTATTTAGATATATGCAAACAGTAACACAGTTTTTCAAAGTTGTTTAGGGGTTCCAATGAGAAAGACTTGGAAGATCCACTGTTCCCAGTACTTGACTTTGAGTGGCCCACAGTTAAGGTGGATCTAAGGTAGGTCAAGGTTTACAAACTTAAACATCACAGTTGCAAGGGAGGCTCGCGTGAGTCAGTGACACAGGGCTGGTGGGCACGGGACAAACAGGAGCTCACGTCCTATTAGAAGGGCAGCCATTACTCAGCTCCAATCAGGCAATGCTGTATTAGATTTTAAGCACTTTATTGGTAGATTTTTTTTTTTTAATGAAGAAATTCTGGATTTTTATGGGATATCTCTACATTTCTGGATTTTTATGGGATATCTTTAAATTTTGGCTCCAGAAAAATGTTAAAAGTGCAATGAGGTTCAAATAGAACTCCCGGTTAAGCCAAATCTGGCCTGTGTGTCAACTGTGAATTCCACTGTGGATGGAATGGCAGGTGGGCTGCCCCTTTGACTCGACCATATTCTATGAGAAAGCATCTATGGGGTAGGACTTGATTATTATGGTACCTTTCCTAAAAACAGAGGGAGCCAGTGTGAGAGACTGCTATTTTGGTCTTTTTAAGCATTTACTTCCTAAAAGAGTTTTGTGAACTCTAAGGAATGCTAAACTCAGTCTATAAGTAAGCAAGTCATTCCATGCATTCCTGAAGGGAATGCATTTAATACTTGTTATATATATAGGACCCAGATCTAATTTAATTATGTTGTAGGAATTCATTTCATGCTTCCAGTGTCATAACAGCAACTGTCTGCATTGCAATGCCAGGGACATAATCTACCCTGAGAATTATTTGTAACCTGAAAGCCCCCTTTCAGCCCTAACTCGGATGAGCATTTTACACATTTGCCCCTTCCTCCTTCGTGGAACTCTCTTCTCTCTAGTTCTCGTGACCTTGCTACAGTGTCCTTTGTGGGACCTTCTTCTATTCACTCTTAAGCATAAGTATTATCTTGGATGTTCTTTTTGTTTCCCTTCTTTTCTCATCATGCCTTCCGTTCTTCCCTCTCTGTTTCCTTCCTCACCTCTTTCCATCTCATCTCCTAGCTTCTGCTCTTCCAGAGTAAACTCATTTCTCCCCATAGTTTCACATGTAACTCTGCACGATGCCATTCAAGATCAATACCTCCAACCTTGATCTCTCACCAAAGATCCCAACTTGAATATTTAAGAGCCACCAAGCTGAATGATCAAATGATCCAAGTCTGAACTCACCAGTGTCCCCTTGAGCGAATGCTCTATGCACGGTTCCCCAGTCTCCCAGGTGAGAAGCAGGAGTCTTTGCTGACTGTCAGCTCTGCGTTTCCTCAGCATTTCCCTTGTCCTTTTTCTTGCCACTTCCCAGATTCGCGGTTTAAACCATGTTTCTCGGGGCTATGGGAATTAGCTCTCAGCTTTTCTGATTTTGCTTCTAAATTTATTCTTCAGACTTCTCTAAGAGTTACTTTGCCTCAAAACCAGTGGGAACATGCTGTTCTTCTCCTCAAAAGCCTCCATGGCTTACTGAGTTCTATAAAAACCCCACCCCATAGCGTGGCATCTGAAGAGAATTTTCTATCATGCAGAGTGTCAGTAAGTGTTCTGCTTCCCCAAATGAATCTGCCGCTAACCGTGTTCTGGAAGCCTCAGGTGAATGAAGTGGGTTTCTTTAGGACTTTTTAGATCTGCTAAAATGCTCAACTGAATACTGAATCTCTGCAGTTTCCCAAGTATATCTGGTCAGGGGGACCTTTTCACTGAGCATGCCTGTGAATATCCCAAACAGGGTGCCAGCTGAAACCCAGCTGAGGAACTACAGTGATTTATCAACAAAGCAGGTAAACTAGTTTCCAGGCTTTGCTCCTGCTGCCTGACTTCACTCACCCCACTCCCCACCCCCTGCAGCCCTGGGCTTTGGCTAATTCTGCTCTCTCAGCCTGTAATGCCTTTCCTCTATGCTTTACTTACGTAAACTCAACATATTCTTCAAGACACAATGGATCAGATTTTAAAAAAATTTCCTTGAATCCTCAATAATTAATAATAACTCTTTCCACTACTTACTACTCTTCTTAATGTCATGTTTGTGTGTCTATTCCGCCAAGCAAACTCTTAAGTTTTTACCTTTCTTTCTTTTCTTCCTTCCTTCCTCCCTCTCTCCTTCTTTCTTTTTTTCTCTTTCTCATTCATTCATTTTCCAACAACATCTACAAAAGGTTTACCAACTGCCAAGCACTGATCTGAACACAGGAATATATATAATAGAATGTACTTTCGAATAACTGTTTCAATAAATTCATCTGAGCACAGACATATCTTCTTGCATGTTTGTACATCTGGAAATGTAAAAGTTTACTGAACTTTTGGTAACAGTGACAGATCAACATTTTTCTGAGAGAAAAAAAAAAAGAAAAGAAGGAAGTTGCATATTTGATTGGAAAACAACTCTCCATGGGGGTCACAGACTGGTAAAGCTGAATATATAGGAAGATCCAATGAAATACTACATACGTATGATGGCACTTTAAAAATGGTAGAACTATACAAGAGACACATTATGTTGCCTTTGAAAGTATCTGCTTCAAAACTACTCCATAAGGAATTCTCTTTGGCAGGTCAGAGGCAAAACTCTCTCAGGGAGGTTGCTACCTGATTCTTACAGCACTGAATTTATCTCAATCAGTGTTCTATCCGTCAAGATTTCAGTGCACAGATATTTACATCAAGTTAAAATGTGCCTTTTTCTTAGAAGCAAATTGTCAATTATTTTTAGGTTGTCTCATATTTGGTGCCAAGAACAAAATATCCTAGAATTCGGCTGGGATTAGGAATGGGTCATGGGAATTGGGTGCTAAGGGTGACATTGTACTTCTGAAACTTCATGGGAAGAAGATATAAACCATAGCATAGCAAGAGTGCTTCCTTCTAATGGGTTTGTGGGTTCACATACCAGTTTTTAATGCAAATATCAAGTCATCAAACTCCTGGGACTCCTCATCGGCTACTAGTGACCCCTGGCCATATCCTCCAGAGGAAGGGAATGTGGCGCCATTTTGAGGGCCTGGCTTTAAGTCAGGGCTGGCCTGACTGGCTTGCTGGAAGGATGCTCTCTCCCAGTCAGGTGGCACCTTTGGGGTTGGAAGAAAAGGAAACCATAATATGAGTACATATATATTTATACTGAAATCTATCTGAGCTATTTATCTCTATAACTCATTACAAAGACCAAGTGAAAGGGCAGTTGAACTGTTTATAGATGTAAGACATTTAATTGTACCTGTTCTTCAGAAAAGTACATCTTTTCATAAGACAATCTAACCTGGTAACACTAAACAATTTCTCTATGAGAATTACTTGTAGATTTCTATGCTGTCGTGTGTGGAAAAAGAGAAGTATCTTTTAACCCAATCCATACATTAATTGTTTTTCACAGAATATGTGCAAAAAAAAAAAAAAGCTGTTAACAGTATAAGAACTAGAAAAGAACTCTCCTAATCTTTAAGATAAAACATAGAATTTTAAATACAGTAGCTATCTATGAGGATATACTGAATTGAAAAGAAAAGCTCTTTGATAGAATTCTAAAGTCCTCCTTTTTAAAATTTAAATGATGAAAAAGATAGTTCTATCTTGAAGTGAGTAAATATATTTGCTTCCTTTTTGGTTACTGCTTTTAAAAAAAAATCCCTTAATCCTTCCTTTCCTAATGCTTTCCCTTCTCTGCGTGGCTTTTCAGAATGTCTCTGCCAGTCCCTCGCTGACAGCTGGAGCAAGGCCAATTCCAAGCTTCTGAGGAATGCAGGGCGCACTTCAGGGTATGGCTTTGTGCTACACCCGAGAAGGCCCAGGCCAGGAACTGAACCGTCACAACTGCTGCCTCCCAATACAAAGTGCTCTGAGGGACTACAGAACGCCTCGCAACTGAGGAAGGTGATCTGAGGGAGGGACAAGTCAATCTGAGAGAAGAGGAAATCTTAAACATTTTCCTGAAGCAGCAGAACATCTGGGCTAGCACTCTTCAGGACAGTGATGGTTCAGTACGGTTTGGTGGAGCCCTGTGAGGCTACAAACATTTGATACCTTTGCTCTCCATGACGAGGGCTACTGAGCACTTGGACGTGGCCAGGGTGATGGATGAATTGAATTTTTACTGTTACTTAAATTTGGCTGGTTTAAATTTAAGCAGTCACATGTGGTTAATAGCTAGTGTATTGCATGGTTCAGATCTAGACAGATCTAAACTGGGTAACCAATCAAAGAGACAAAAAAAAATTTTTTTTAAGATTTATTCCTGCACTGCTGATTCTGGCAATATTTGTTTCTATTGTTATCAGCTGTGATGTGAAAATAATTCAGTTTTAAGAACTTCTGGGATATAGAAATGGTACTAGGTTGCTAAACATTTAAGGGTACTAAACATATATCCCAGTCTTTAAATATGATACTCTATTCGTGATCACTACCTTAATTTTCACCTAACATGAATAAAATTACTTTCAAAATATAACAGGAAAGACAACAAAACATATCACTGAACAGGCAGATTACCTATTTATCTACCCACCTATCTATTACCTGTTTTCTTTTCAGATATATGCACTTTGATTTCTTGATTTTTTTTCTGGACACACACACAAATACTGTTTCCCTTGGCTCTTTAATATAGAGACACTGATATAAGCTCTGTAAGGAATGGTAGGCAGGCACATCTTAGGCACTGCAGAAATTGTCAGCGTAACCCTCCTGACCATGTCTTCCTGGACAGATAACTTCAGGTACATTTTAAAATATGAGCAGTGGTACCAGTGCTCCAGATGACACTATTGATGGGTTGGTAGCAATGTGATTTAGACATAGGAACCCAAAACCATGTGGTCAGGAACAGTGGGAGGTTTGTTTGTTTGCTGAGATTGAATGGTGAATGGGGATGGGCAAAGGAAGAGAGCCGTGAAAATATTTTCATGACGGAACAGTATTTGAAACACCATTTCTGAAGCAGATTTAGTCACCACAAGGACAGAGGAGCCTGGCGGGCTGCAGTCCATGGGGTCACAAAGAGTCGGACACAACCGAGTGACTACGCACAAAGGTCAAATTAGGAAGCTTCTGAAGAAAGAAATGACAAATTACATGCTGACTTCCCAGTACAAACCACTGGTGAGTAGAGCTCACAAAGCACAGAGGAAAAAGAATTAGATAATAGACATGGTACCGCAGTAAGCACAGCAAATATCAGAGATCAGAGAACGTCAGTAGGAAAAGGACCTGAAAGTTACGTGGCACCTTTTAACTTGTACTCTATAAAATGGAAAGGTTGTGTATGAGACAGACAGACAGACGGAGAAGGAGAAAGGGCGAGAGGCACCTCCTCCATAGCACTGATAAGATTCTGGGTGGACTTGCTGATCTCGCCCCCAGCAGCAGGCATTCCACTCCCGGGGGTGAAGAAGGTGGTGCTAGGTCCTGGGTGCCCGTTCATTTCCACTGTGTAGCTGGCCTTCATAGGGCAGCACGTCTGGTTGTGTAGAATGAAATAAACCACAAAAACGTAAAGTCCCTGCAAAAGAAGAGAATACTAGCATGTTAAAGGGAAGCCTGCTACCGTAGCTAAAGAATAAACATGATTGCAAGCATAGCTGCCTTTCTGCAAGTGTTCTCCAAATTCTCCCCAAAGCTGGGAATGACAGAACATGTTTGGAGCAGGAGGCCGTTGCAAATTTTGAATGGCACAAAGGTTCTTCAATGTCTTTTGAGAAAACTGCCCTCTCGCTAACAAGTCATTTTTTTCTTAGTTAAAACATCAGAACTCTGAAGTCTAGCTCTACTAATACCTGAATAGAGATTTGCAGAGAAATGTCTGTCTGATTCACTGTGTACATTTTGTTTTACAGGGCAATCTCTTGCCTTTGAAAAAATTACTGTTTTTTTTCTTCCCACACCTATTGCACTCTCTTTTTTTACCTTTTTCTCAGCAAAACGGTGAGTAATGCTTCAGCCACCTTAGAGACTGAGGCAAGGGCAGGGCTAATTAAGCATTCTGCTTTTGTTTTCTATCTCACCTACTTATCTCAGTTGGAATAAAATCACTGCACAGGGATTCAGTATGGATTGCTTACTACTTAGCATGCTTCTCAGTGAACATTACATGAGGACGACAAAACTATCTCATGCCTTCTTAAACATCTGCTGGCCCTTTAAATTCTTTTGCAATCTAGTCAAACTCGACAATTGCTCTGCTTCCGTCACAGGGAGCAACTCACATTTTGCAATTGTGTTTCAGACATTGCCTACACTGGCTTTCCTTCATGATTTCTACAAGGGGTCTACTGTATACTTCTAATCATGCTTCTATAAAGCTTGGTAATTTTGACCTTTACACTCAGCCAATAAAATATGTTAAATTGTGCCTTTTGTGTCTATTAATACTGATGTTTAAGTTTTGGAAGCAAATAAGAATCTCCTTAGTTACTAAAATTCTTATATTAATCCATAAAAATGAAAGTAAGACACACAGCCTGTTAAAGAAAAAAAAGGAGTTAATGTCAAAACTTCATAAAACACAAGTAAGTATGGTCAGTTTTGAGGTCTGTATTCTCCCATGGCCCCTAATATTTCTGGCAGTGTAGAAGCAGGAAAGCAAACAATATTGTGGACTTAAGACTTGTACCTGCTGGAATAAATAGTAAAAAGTCTTTTAGAAAATCCTCAAGGCACAAGAATCACAACTAACTTTTAATGGAAAATGAAATTAGAGGACAGTCTGAAAGGTAGGAATACTAGCATTTGATCCCTGTTGCCATTTCTGGAATATTGTTATAAATTAGGATTGTCTCCTCTTTGTACTGAAATAACCCCATCCTGAGTTGGCATCCAGTCTACATAATTAACAACTCTGTTTTGAAATCAGTGGTTTATCTGCTAAAATATTTTAAAATGCAATTACTCTAACCATAATACAAAATTAGTAACTGAAACATTAATTTCCTTTTGAATTGGGCTTGTTTTGGTTTTTTGGAAACAACATTAATATTCTAAATTACGTAGAGTAAGCGAATTAGTTTCACGTGCAAATGATGTCATGCACATTAGCAGAAACAAATCTTCCTGAAAACACACACGTCCAAGATTTTTCTTGTACAAGTAATTTTTCACATGGGTATGACTTAACTATATTGGCCACAGCAATAGACAAAACAGGAAAAAAAAATTAAACTGTCAGCCTTGAGAATTGTGAGAATGTCACGGATTTATTTCAGGATTTCTCTAAGTGTGACTAAGTGATGGGGTAAAAGCTAGATTGGAAAAAAAAAAGTCCTAAAAATTCATCTCCAAGGACCCATTTGTTAAAACAGCACATTCTCTCTTGTTTGTTTTTATATCAAGCCTTTTGTGCTTCAGAGGAGGAACTATCTGCTGAAAATAACTTGCATGTGAAAACTGCATATGCTGCGTTTTTTTTTTTTTCTTAAAAGCATATTTACATATACAGTAAATACTCTGAACCTTTTAGATGTGTATCAGGAAATATAAACACTGTTAAAATGGAAAGAAAAGAATGTTTAAATGCAGATTGTATGACATTTGCCTGTGTCCAGTTCAGGCTGGGCAAATATAGAAAAAGGACTTTCATTATCCAAAGTACTCCGCTGTGGAGGTTTCTGACCTCAGAGTAGAAACAAGTCCCTGTTTCAAAAGCTCTATGTTAAATCTCAGGTTCTCCTTTGAATGCATGTGTGTGGTGTGTGTGTGTGTGTGTGTGTGTAGAAACAAGTCCCTGTTTCAAAAGCTCTATGTTAAATCTCAGGTTCTCCTTTGAATGCATGTGTGTGTGTGTGTGTGTGTGTGTGTGTGTGTGTGTGTGTGTGCATGCACTCAGCCGCTCAGTCATGTCTGACTCTTTGCGACCCCATGGACTGCAGCCTCCCAGGCTCCTTTGTGCATGGGATTCTTCAGGCAAGAATCCTGGAGTGGGGTGCCATTTCCTCCTCCAGGGGATCTTCCTGACCCAAGGATTGAACCCATGTCTCCTGCATTTCCTGCACTGGCAGCAGATTCCTCACCCCTGTGCTGTATGGTGTTCTGTAAAAGAATTTTATGAGAGCATCTAGCATCTCAGTTACTCAGTCCAATGTGTTGACTACCCCTGTGTGCACTGCCAGGCAATGAGAGGCAAGGACAGGACATACGGCTCCCACTCCAAGTTGCTAACAAAGACAATATCCTACCAAATAAGAGGTTAACTGTTTCTGAAGCAGTATATATATAATGCAGCTGTCCTTCCTAGTCTTTATTTAGCGAAAGTTTACAGAGAAGGAGATTCTTTCTGTGTATTGCTGTTTTGATTATTTTACTGGATCTCCTACTACAGTGATGAAAAAATGCCTTCAAAAAATCTTTAGTTGGATTACATCTGGATTGGCCAGCTCTGAATTTATTTTGATGCGCGAATTTAAATTTATTAACAAGTGCTCAGTGAGACACAAAAGAGACCATAATGATCTGAAGCAGCAGTCCCCAACCTTTCTGGCAGCAGGGACCAGTTCTGTGGAAGACAATTTTTCCACAGACTGGGGCCAGGGGGATGGTTTGGGCATGAGTCAAGTGAATTACATTTATTGTGCATTCATTCCTATTATTATTACATCAGCTCCACCTTCGATCATTAGGCATTAGATCCTGAAGGTTAGGGACCCCTGCTCTAAAGGAGTTAATAAATACTCTTAACATCATCAGGGAGCAAGTAAGTACAGGAGATCTTGGCTGCTTATCTCAGTTATTTATGTCGGTTCCACATGAGATGGGAAAGACTCAACATTGCTATTTAACAAATTCACCCGGAAGCAGTGGCAGAGGAGACGCGGGGAAACGGGAAGTTGACTCAGCTGCTTGTCTCTGAAGGAAGCGAAGTCTCAGGGTTTCATACTGATTCGGAGACCTCATCAAAGTGTCCTCTGAGGCCTAGGATGCAGCCCTCAGCTAAGAACAGTTAAGCTTTTAAAAAGTTGTAAAAAGATCTCAGAGGAGGGCTTCCCTGGTGGCTCAGTGGTAAAGAAAAGGCAGGAGACGCGGGTGTGATCCCTGATCCAGGCAGATCCCACGTTGCTCCCCCGTGCTGCAGAGCATCTAGTCTGTGTGCCACAACGACTGAGACTGCACTCCAGAGCCCAGGAGACACGACTGCTGAAGCCCTGGAGCCACGCTCCGTAAGAAGAGAAGCCCGCAAGGGGAAGCCTGCGCATCACAGCTAGAGAGAAGCTGCACAGCACCAAAGGCCCAGCACGGCCGAAGATAAGCAAGTGGGGGAAAACGAAGATCTCAGGAGGGTAACACCAGGTATCAAGCCATAGCTAAAGGCACTCTGCCTTAGTCAGCAGTCCTTTTTGTCTCTGCCTTTTCATTCCATAATTTCTTCAGGTTACAAAAAAAAGTGGTTAGATGGCCAAGAGGCATGTGAAAAGACGCTCAACATTGCTCATTATTGGAGAAATGCAAGTCAAACCTACAATGAGGTACCACCGAACACTGGCCACAACAGCATCATAAAAAAATCTACAAACAATCATCGCTGGAGAGGGTGTGGAGAAAAGGGAACCCTCTTACACTGTTGGCGAGAATGTAAATTGTGGAGACCCGTATGGAGGTTGCTTAAAAAGCTAAACATAGAACTGCCATATGACCCAGCAATCCACTACTGGGCGTGTACCCTGAGAACACCATAACCCCAAACAGACACATGTATCCCAGTCTTCGCTGTAGCGCTATTTACAATAGCCAGGGCATGAAAGCAGCCTAGACGTCCATTGACAGATGAATGGTAAAGCAGATGTGGTACATATATATGATGGAGTATCACTCAGCCACAAAAAGGAACGAAATCGAGTCAGCTGAAGTGATGCGGATGAAACTAGAGCCAGTCATACAGAGTGAAGCAAGTAAGAAAGAGAAAAGCAAATGTTGTATACTCACATATATGTACAGAAAAATGGTAGTGAGGAGCCTATTTGCAGGGCAGGAATGGAGGTGCAGACATAGGGAACAGACTTTCGGACACAGCGTGTTGGGGAAGGAGAGGGAGGGATGAATTACGAGAGTAGCATTGAGATATACATACTGCAATGAGTAAAATATTAATAGACAGTGGGAAGCTGCCATGTATGGCACAGGAAGCTCAGCTCTGTTCTCTGTGATGACCTAGAGGGGTGGAATAGGAGGGGGAGGGAGGATCAAAAGGGAGAGTATACCTGTACACATATGACTGATTCACAACGATATACGGCAGAAACTAACACAACACTGTAAAGCAATTGTATTCCAATTAAAAAAAGAAAAGAAAAATCAAACACAGGAAATGAGCCAACCCACGTAACAGCTGCCCAAGCTCACACCTTTAATTTTATTTGGCTCTAAATAATGTGACACATGAGTTCATTATTTTGTCTGCGTTCTGAATGCTGGCCTGCACGCACAGCCAGTTGGAGTGAGTGTGACAAACCCCATGCTACGTCCTCCACCTGTGAGCATGGACACACCCACACAGCAAGAGCTCTCAGCAATCCTGAGCTAAATGTGTCCCACATCCTGACATATTGATTCCATGTGGCCTCTGTTTCTAATATTTATTTTAGTTTCTGGCAAAAAGCTATTATGTATGATAAAAATATACCAGTGACAGTACCTAGCAAGCCATTGAAACACAAAGAACTGACTCAGTCTACATATTAAAAACAGGCCTTTTCTGGTGGCGCAGATGGTAAAGACTCCTCCTGCAACATTATAGTTTATATTAACTTTATAATATAAAATACATATTTCATATTAAAATGTAAATTTAAATTTTATATACAGCACTTAAATATTTGAGGAATAAAAAGCTGGACAACTATAAGCAATGAAAGATTGGACTTACAGACACCACAGATCTCATGGATGCCATGAGAGTTGATGAACAACTGAGCTATCAGTAGCTGGAACTGATTATGATGAGGCATATCATGACTCAGAGAATTTGAAAATACAGGAAGAGGTTTGGCTCATATAAAATTCCAGTGGATTAAGATGAAAAAAAGACCGATTAAAGGGATAAAAGAAGCTAATCGGTAAGAAAAATACTCAAGAATTGGTAGTTACTATCCGTGAAAAAGGGAATTCAATGAATGTAACGGAAGAAGAATGAAAATATATAACATTAACACAAGAAAAGGTCCCTGGAAAAAAAACCAAAAACTTTAATCCACAGATTGAAAGTATTAACTATAATACCATGTTCAGCTCAGTTCAGTTCAGTAGCTCAGTTGTGTCCGACTCTTTGCGACCCCATGAATCGCAGCAAGCCAGGCCTCCCTGTCCATCACCATCTCCCGGAGTTCACTCAGACTCACGTCCATCGAGTCCGTGATGCCATCCAGCCATCTCATTCTCTGTCATCCCCTTCTCCTCCTGCCCCCAATCCCTCCCAGCATCAGAGTCTTTTCCAATGAGTCAACTCTTCACATGAGGGGGCCAAAGTACTGGAGTTTCAGCTTTAGCATCATTCCTTCCAAAGAAATCCCAGGGTTGATCTCCTTCAGAATGGACTGGTTGGATCTCCTTGCAGTCCAAGGGACTCTCAAGAGTCTTCTTCTACACCACAGTTCAAAAGCATCAATTCTTCGGTGCTCAGCTTTCTTCACAGTCCAACTCTCACATTCATACATGACCTCTGGAAAAACCATAGCCTTGACTAGACAGATCTTTGTTGGCAAAATAATGTCTCTGCTTTTGAACATGCTGTCTAGGTTGGTCATAACTTTTCTTCCAAGGAGTAAGGATCTTTTAATTTCATGGCTGCAGTCACCATCTGCAGTGATTTTGGAGCCCAAAAAAATAAAGTCTGACACTGTTTCCCCATCTATTTCCCATGAAGTGATGGGACCAGATGCCATGATCTTCATTTTCTGAATGTTGAGATTTAAGCCAACTTTTTCACTCTCCTCTTTCACTTTCATCAAGAGGCTTTTGAGTTCCTCTTCACTTTCTGCCATAAGGGTGGTGTCATCTGCAATATGTGAGGTTATTGATATTTCTCCCAGCAGTCTTGATTTCAGCTTGTGTTTCTTCCATTCCAGCATTTCTCATGATGT
>SJYX01004996.1:126094-173937 GCA_006410675.1 Oreotragus oreotragus
CTTTCATCAAGAGGTTTTTTAGCTCCTCTTCACTTTCTGCCATAAGGGTGGTGTCATCAGCATATCTGAGGTTATTGATATTTCTCCCGGCAATCTTGATTCCAGCTTGTGTTTCTTCCAGTCCAGCGTTTCTCACGATGTACTCTGCATATAAGTTAAATAAGCAGGGTGACAATATACATCCTTGACGTACTCCTTTTCCTATTTGGAACCAGTCTGTTGTTCCATGTGCAGTTCTAACTGTTGCTTCCTGACCTGCATACAGATTTCTCAAGAGGCAGAAAGTGACTTTAAAAGTTTTTAATCTTTATATTTTTATTGTTTGTTTCAATTCCTATAGTAAATCTTTATCATTTTTCTAAAAACAATGATTAAAATATAGTCTTAAGCAAATTTGTCAATATATTAGTAGTGATCAAATCTACATAAACAGTATATAGACACAAGGACCATTTATTAATACTGCTTTTTTTTTTGTTTCTGTTTTTAACCTCTGAGCTACCAGGGGGAAGATCCCCTGGAGAAGGAAATGGTAACCCACTCCAGTATTCTTGCCTGGAGAATCCCATGGACAGAGGAGCCTGGTGGGCTACAGTCCACGGGGTCACAAAGAGTCGGACACGACTGAGTGACTTCACTTTCACTTTTCTGTTTTTAAAACTCTGAAGCACAACAATATTAAAATAATAGGAATAATGGCTTTGGAGACCTAAGGAAAATGTGCAATTTCAAAACCCCAGGTATATGTTAATTCTGTTATGAAAAATAGTTAAGAAATAGGCAGTACAGTCCTGGAAGTGGCCTAATCAAAACCACCTATCTTTTGGATAGCCTAAGAAAGAGCACAGAACAATGCAGCCTAAAGAACTTGGAAGAATGGAATCTCCAATAAAATTAGGCTATATTTTTTCAACTCAAAAATTACAAATTTGGGATTACAAAAAAAAAGAATATCTTTGATTCAATGGTAACCTCCTAGAAAGCAAGATATTATGTCCAGTTAGTTCACTGATGTAATTTTTAGTTCATAGTAAGGTCCTTGGCACCCAGAAGGAGCTTAAGAAATATTTGTTAAATAAGAGATTCTGGCTTTGAATTTTCATTAGTGACAGAGAGTAGGACGGGGTGGGGACGGGCAGGTGTTGGTTCCAGTCCTCTAATTTTCTCACTATAGTTAGGTAATTTGGGAGTTGCTCAACACAAATTTGCGTTGGCTCAGCCTTTGTGTTTCTCACATTCCATGTGCCAAGACTCTCTTCCAGGAGCGTGAACACCCACTGATGGCTGGTCTCTGCTCTTCTGGGCCTGTGCCCCTCTGGCGGTGGGCTTGCTTGGCACTGAACCTCCAGGTGGCCGCCTGGCTGTGTCTGGCCTCTCTGCTGGGCCTGAGCCTGCACGCTGCTGCTGCCTTTTCTTGTGACACAGGGCTTCACAGCTTCTGCTTTTGCTCTCTGCTTGGCAGACACCCCTGTGCTTCTGGCGTCACACAGAGCTGCTGACTTACTGCTGTTCTGCATCACCAAGTGACTTCGCAGCAGAGACAAGGGATTTCATACCAATGACAGAACTGAAAAGACCAATACCGTATTTATGCATCTGGACATTTTCTTCAGGTGTGAGAAAACTAGGAACTTCATCTTTCATTGATTCACATTTTTTTCAACAGCTCTTTTTCGCAATTTAACTTGCTTTTGTTAATGTTCCTATTTACGATAAGATTCTTCAATCTGACGTGTGCATTAAATATATAGAGAAAAGGAAAATAAGTGAGTCATCTTGATGGCCACTGGCTCTCAGTGCAATTGAAACATTAAGAATGCTTTGGGAACAACTATCACTCAAATGCTCCTAAAAATATTTGGATGGGATCAGTAATCATCTAGTGTTCACCATGGGTTATATCAAGTTCTTCTAAAATTCCTTACTAATTTAAGGGCCACTATTCAGAACAAAGAGAGTCAATGGAAGTTCAGTTAACTTAGTCTGCTGGCTTCAGAGATGGTTGTAACTAAATTATCTGGGTCGCATGGCTTCACTTTCAGGGTGAGACCGAGGTCTATTCTAAATTTTGTAAATCCTAGGGGCAACAATTCTGTTTGTTTTTTTAAACCAGAAATATCCAGATTATAGATAAGATACCTTTTGCTTTATACAACTAAAGTTTCTATCTTCAATTTAAGAACCTTTTTCTCTGTGTGTCACTTATGGGCAGGAGAAACATTTGGTCAGTCTTTTTTGGGATGGGTACTCATGACTCAAAAGACAATTATTCGGTTATGCCTCAGCCATTTCATCTCCAGATGGCATGGTCCCCGTCCTTCAGTTTTTCCTCTTGAACCTTGTCCTACAGGCCCTTATCGCAGAGGCTCTCAATGTTCTTTATGCTTCTGTTAAGTTTCAAAGCATGGCATGGTAATCAGTTGTGATACTACTTATCAGGAGCCAGACTATTTCTGACAAGATATAAGGAACTGAAAATTAAAGTTGTTTTTTTCTGTAAAGTTGCAACAACACAAACCCCTTCCCCCACCAACACCCTGCTTTGAGAGTTCCCAGATAACATGTTCAGAAGGACATACTGAGTTGGGTAGCAGGACTGAGAACAGACAAGACTAAAGGTGATCCTAAGAATACTCAGATGGAACTAAAGACTGGCGGAGAGGTTTGGAATCTGAGGGTAATTTTTAAAGGTTTTAATAGAAAGTGCAGAAGAGATTCGAGTTGGATTAAGCTTTGACCATGAAAAATAGTTTTAACTGAAATTACAAAAATTGCCAAACTGTACCATGACTATTTAAACACTGTTATATTTACAAGAACCTTAAAACATAGTTTGAAATCATTTTTGGTTTACTTTGAGAAATCTCTGCCATAGGGAACTGGAAATACCCAGAATCTGTAGACTAAAATACTATTTTTAATATTAATAATAACAATGACAATAATAAAATAGTTAAAGTGAGTTGTTTCCTTGTCTCTGGGGTGGTTTTTCTATGCAGAACAGATTATGCAAAAGTTTACTATTATTAATAGTCTTGTCTAATAGTAAAGTCTGTAGCGAGTCCAGCAAAATCGGCCCTTTTGTACACCTAGAGCAAATCACACACATGGCAAATCACCAAGACTAACACTTTAAACATCTTACAATTTTATTTGTCAATTATACCTAAACAAAGCTGAAAAAAGCCTATAATAACAAATAGGACAAATCACTGATACGTGTAACAACATGAATGAATCTCAAAATCAGCAAGCCAGATAAAAAAGTCAGTCATAAAGAAGTGCCCACTGTATGATTCTATTTATACAAAATTCTAGAAACCACAAATTACTCTCCAGTGACAGAAAGCAGATCAGTGGCTCCCTGGCTGTCGGAGCAAAGGGAAGGATGGTCTGCAGAGCAGCCTGGGGCATCTTTTGGGGGAGATGGAAATGTTCTCTCTGTTGACTGTGGTTTCACGAAGTGTGTGACCACCCGGTTTTTTAAAGGCTGAAGAACAAAATAGGGTTTTGAATTTGCTGTTTTAATAAAGTGAACGCTTATCTTTTAAACCAAGGGGTCAGTAAACTTTTCCTGAAGGCAGTCACATAGTAAATATTTTAGACTTACGAGGGCATATGGTCTCTGTTGAAACTACACTGAAATTTGTCTCATACAATTTTCCCAGGTCATAAAATAGTATACTGCTTTCTACTTTTCCTAACATTTATAAATGAAAAAGCCATCTTTAACACTATAAGAGGACTCCCCTAGTGGTACAGTGGATAAGAATTTGCCTGCCAATACAGGGGATACAAATTCAATCCCTGATCTGGGGAGATCCCACATGCCATGGAGCAACTAAGCCTGTGTGCCAAAACTACTGAGCCAGCTCTGGAGCCTGGAAGCTGAACTACTGAGGCCTGAACATTCTAGAGCCCATGCTTCGCAGCAAGAGGAACCACTTCAGTGAGAAGCCCAAGCCCTGCAATGAAGAGTAATCCCTATCTGCCACAGCCATGACCAACCCAGAGAGCATATTAAAAAGCAGAGACATTACTTTGCCAACAAAGGTCTGTCTAGCCTAGTCAAAGGTATGGTTATTCCAGTGGTCATGTATGGATGTGAGAGCTGGACTATAAAGAAAGCTGAGCGCCAAAGAACTGATGCTTTTGAACTGTGGTGTTGGTGAAGACTCTTGAGAGTCCCTTGGGCTGTAAGGAGATCCAACCAGTCCATCCTAAAGGAAATTAGTCCTGAATATTCATTGGAAGGACTGATCCTAAAGCTGAAACTCCAATACTTTGGCCACCTGATGTAAAGAACTGACTCACTGGAAAAGACCCTGATGCTGGGAAAGGTTGAAGGCGGGAGGAGAAGGGGACGACAGGGGATGAGATGGTTGGATGGCATCACCGACTCAATGGACATGAGTTTGGGTGGACTCCAGGAGTTGGTGATGGACAGGCAGGCCTGGTGTGCTGCAGTCCATGGGGTGAAAAGGGTCAGACACGACTGAGCAACTGAACTGAACTGAGAGAAGGCCTATGCACCAATGGACACCTAGCGCAGCCAAAAATTAAAAACAAACAAAAAACATGGTGAGAACTTTTCAACACAGTTTTTGGTCAGAATCCTTTAAATTGCCTTTTCAACAGTCCTCTAAAATTTAGCATTCAGGTGTTTGTTAACAACTCCATGGATTCATTTTAATTGTTTGGACAGTGATAGGTGACCAAAGAACAGGGTTGATGATGATGAAAAGGAAAAATTGACTTAGAGCCCATAAAAGTAAGAGAAGAAAGAGAAGGGATCATTCTGCTGTGGAAACTAAATGAAATATCATCCACGGTGATGTAAAAATAAGTACGATCATTGTAAGTACTGGACAGGAGGTCAGGTAAAAGTTAGAGAGAAAGTTAGAGACTTAAGTGCAGAGATAGCTGTGCACTGTTAAAAGCTGAAGCCATTATGGGTGTATGATTTTTTTTAAGGAAGACACTGAATGTAGAGGAAAATGCTGAGTGCTCAGGACTCAGCACAGCTGCAGGACATGAACGGGGAGAATCACTTAAGTAAACAAGGAACTGCCGACTGGTGAGGCAGGTCAGACGAGAGGACAGCCACAACTGACTACACTGGGGACCCCAAGACAAGACTCAGCTTTAGGAGGGCGAGGGGGTCCACATCACTATAAACAGATGTTAAGAAGACATGAAAAGAGCCATTGTTTTTCCACTGCAGATGCAACCGTTGTCTGGGAAAAACACAAGCAGATCATTCCCTCTCCTAAGAGGGCTTGTCCCTTGATAGCACTATATATTATATATTTCAGTCTATTGTCACCCCATCCAGAGAGCAGTAAGACGAGATTTAAATACCTAATACACAGAGTTGTCAAGAAAAAGGGTAACCTGAGGTTAGAGAATGAGCTGACTCATGACATGAGATCAGCCAGTTTGATATCTACATGCTGACACTGGATGGGAGTTTTCTTCCCTCCACTTCACCCACTTCATTATTATTCTCATTCAGAGCAAAAGACCACAGAGCACAGTTTAATACCTTTAAACTATGAACTTCAGGCGTTCCATCTGAAGACACTGAATGAATGTTGACAATTTCACATTTGCTACAAGGGGTGTTTCTTCCCACCAATTTTAGGTCACCTCTGATACCGAGGTCCCTTTGGGAGATGCCCAATTTTTTGTACTTTTGACTTATTCCTGTCCCACAGGTTGCTGAAGGCAGCCAGCCAGCCAATGACTCATAACTACTGGGCTTCTACATCTTTTATGCTGGTTTTGAAAGGAAAAAAAAAATCTAGTAAGCTTTGAAGAAATTATGCATTTCATCATAACACAGTTAGTCAAATATCAAAGATTATCTAAACGGCCTTGTTTTAGAAATATTTTTGCATGAGTCAATTCCAAAATAAGGACACAGTCCATG
The DNA here is from genome assembly GCA_006410675.1 of Oreotragus oreotragus. NCBI lineage: Eukaryota > Metazoa > Chordata > Mammalia > Artiodactyla > Bovidae > Oreotragus > Oreotragus oreotragus. The sequence goes on from SJYX01004996.1 coordinate 132,027, forward strand.
TAGACTTTTATAGAAATGTGGAACTCAACATCTTATGATCCACTGTACTGGAAACAGGTATAAATTTTGCACTGAGGAGATAGAATGAGATTTATCACAGTTGGTAAGACTGGCAAATTCTGAGATATCTCATCAGCAGATAAAAACTCCGAGTTACTACACTTCTGGGAATCTTTACATTTACAGATTTGAGTTAATACAACATGTAAACAGAAATCAATAATTCCTGATGTGTTGGAGAAGACTCTCGAGAGTCCCTTGGACTGCAAGGAGATCCAACCAGTCTCCAAAGGAGATCAGTCCTGGGTGTTCATTGGAAGGAGTGATGCTGAAGCTGAAACTCCAAAACTTTGGCCACCTCATGTGAAGAAGAGTTGACTCATTGGAGAAGACCCTGATGCTGAGAGGGATTGGGGGCAGGAGGAGAAGGGGATGACAGAGGATGAGATGGCTGGATGGCATCACTGACTCGATAGACATGAGTCTGGGTGAACTCCGGGAGTTGGTGATGGACAGAGAGGCCTGGCGTGCTGCGATTCATGGGGTCGCAGAGTCGGACAGGACTGAGCGACCGAAGTGAACTGAACTGAACTGAAGAACTAGCTAACATATTGCTGTCGTTATTGTTATTCAGTTGCTAAGTTGTATCTGACTCTTTGTGACCCCATGTACTGTAGCCTGCCTGGCTCCTCTGTCCATGGGATTTTCTAGGCAAGAATACTGGAGTGGGTTGCCTTTTCCTTCTCCAGGGGATCTTCCTGGACCAAGGATTGAACTCAAGGCCTCTGCATTGGCAGACAGATTCTCTACCACTGAGCCACCAGGGAAGCCCATATTACATATTATCAAAATATTGTTACTATTTTCAAATACTCTTTTCTGATGATTACTGAGCTACTTAGCAGGGAGAAATCATTTTGTACTTTTTTGTTGCAATTTTCTAGAAACCAGGATACTAAGATATCTCCAGTAATGCTCTATAGAAAATCCAATTTTCTAACAAACTTCTAATATGTATGGATATTTTAATTTTAAAGAGCAATCATTTAAAGCAGCCCATTCATTGTTAATATTTATTGCAGAAGGGGGAAAAGGAAATAAAATACAGAGAAGCCACTCCTCATCCCCAAATCTTAACACTCAGAAATCACCACGCTATCTTGGATATAAACTTTCTTAAAACTACAATTTCTAGAGAGGGTTTATTTTTCCCCAACCCATTAATTACGTAAGGACATGTTTCCATATGTAAGCATTTTGTTGGGAAAAAGAGCTGAAGGTTGGATTTACAGTTGGGCAATAGCTGAAGAAACCTTAGATCTTGGTTTGCCTGAGACAGCCCTGGTTTGTCAGAAATTCCTGGTTTTGCCTGTTGTCTCAGCATTTTTATCAACATCATCTCCCTTACATTAGGGCTCAAGAAGGATCCAGGCTTCCCTGGTGGCTCAGTGACAAAGAATCTGCCTCCAGTGTGAGAGATCTCAGTTTGATCCCTGGGTCAGGAGGATCCCCTGGAGAAGGGCATGGCAATCCACTCCAGTATTCTTGCCTGGAGAATCCCATGGACAGAGGAGCCTGGTGGGCTACATATGGTCCATGGGGTCGCAAAGAGTCGGACACAACTGAGTGACTAACACACACAAGAAGGATCCAGCAGTGAGGAATAAATCCTGACTGAATCAGCAGAGCATTGAGCGCATCTTAAATCTTAATAAAAATCCAGATTCTAGCCAGCCCTCTTTATGTAAGGATGGTCTGAAATTTAAATTCTCTCCTAACCATCTTTGATTCATTCATTAAGTTCATGTGTCATAGCTGAATGCCCACCAAGAAGTGCACTTAGGTTCCATGCAGGCAGTGGACAGACAGGCTGGAGTGCTTCTCCCGCATTTCATGCCCAGTCTTGTGGTTCAATGCTTGGAGCTCCAGTAGGAGTTCCTCTGCTTCCTAAATCTCAGAACGTTGCCTGAAGGGGAAATAAGTGAAGTGAAAGATGGGTCCAGTGACTGGCTTTACCTAAATTGGGATATTCTTCCAAATATTTTTACCTTTCTTCAACAAAATAAGGTTGTATACTATTCTTTGAAAAGTTTTTGAGTGTCTAGTACATGGAAAATTCTGTGAGTAATAAAATAAGATAAACATGGGATATCTATTTCAAAGATCTTACCCTAGAGTGAAAAATATGAGGCATCTAAATAAAATTAAGCCCTGTGGCTTAAAGTACCTCCTAAGATGCAGGTCCACACTCCCAAAATCTTTCACAACAGAAATTTTCAACTCTGCAATAGTTGGTATGTTTCACATATGGGCATATATTATCTCTTGTGATGAAAGTCAAAGGAAAGAAGAAGATTAAATTTCACATGTTGATTCCATAGTCAAAATTTCAGAATACAATTATATATATTATACTGGTAGTAACATAAATTTTCTAGTTGGTGCCTCTTTGAATAACCATATCGTCAAGTCAATTAATTATTTTCCTTTTCTTTTTTTTTAAAGAACACTTTAAATAGAGCATTTCTTTTCTTAGACCAAAACAAATGTAAAAATCAGCAAAATGGGTATTATATTGTTTTATATTTGGAGCCTAAGAACACTTAAAAAGCAGAGATATTACTTTGCTGACAAAGGTCCGTCTAGTCAAAGCTATGGCTTTTCCGGTAGTCATGTATGGATGTGAGAGTTGGACCATAAAGAAAGCTGAGTGCAGAAGAATTGATGCTTTTGAACTGTGGTGTTGGAGAAGACTCTTGAGAGTCCCTTGGACTGCAAGGAGATCCAAGCAGTCCATCCTAAAGGAAATCAGCCCTGAGTATTTATTGAAAGGGCTGATGCTGAAACTCCAATACTTTGGCCACCTGATGCGAAGAGCTGACTCATTAGAAAAGACCCTGATGCTGGGAAAGATTGAAGGCAGGAGGAGATGGGGATGACAGAGGATGAGATGGTTGGATGGCATCATTGGCTTGATGGACATGAGTTTGAGTGAACTCCGGGAGTTGCTGATGGACAGGGAGGCCTGGTGTGCTGCAGTCCATGGGGTCGCAGAGAAGGACACGACTGAGCGACTGAGCTGAAGAACACTATTTATTATCTTCTGTTCTTTTAGGAACTGCTCAATTCTTAAGACTGATACTTTAACAAAAAATATAAATAAGGATTTCATTCTATCCCTAAACTTAATTTTCTTGACTGGCTATAACCATTCTCTTGTAGAGAGTGAAATTTACAGTCATATATCTTGGAACTGAATATGCAACTATGGTAGTATTAGCATAATAAGTACATACTAATTAGTTTAGTTAGTATGATAAAGTGCTTTGCTACTTGCTAAATACCGTTATACTGAGCTATATTTATATGTACCCCAGTTGCTTCATCTATAAAATGGGAAGCAATATCTGTCACCTCAATGGATTACAAGGCTCTGATAAAACAAATGCAAGGTGCTTTTGCAAACTGTAAATGTGCTTCATAAATATAAGGAGATACTGTTTTTATGCTAAAAGGGTTTGCAGAAAGCTAGTCTCATCCTTAACCTGGTTGGCTTCTTTCTTTGCACAGCACATTCCTACCAGTTGAGGTAGCTTGCCACAAAGTCGTGTTCCGAGAAATAATGTAACATTATGAAGCCAAGCAGGATCTTGGTGGTTGAATATTTACCATGGCTAAGAACCACTTCTTTCCCAGAACTGGTAAAGAACACAAACCAAGGTGCTCTTCTGCCTTAGTGTGATTACAAACACAAGTCTTAACCATTTTTCTTAAGACCTGAGCATCAGTGTTTGTTTGTTTTTTTTTCTTTTTTACTGATATGGTTTATTCTGCACTGAGTCATTTCACAAAAGGGAGGTGTCACTGCTTCAGTGGTTCCCAGTACCTTCAGAAGAGAGAATACAACTTGAAACTTGGCTAATAGTAAAGCCTTTTGTGGTTTGGTCCTGAATGTCACCACTCCCTGCCTCAGACTCCACGCTCCAGGCAAAATGAACCACCAGGCACTTTCAGCTCCTCCAAATGAGCCGTGCTTTTCTCAGGTTTGCCCTGTGGACTTGCTGTTCCTCCTCCCCTAGGCTGGCTGGCCCTTCTCTTTAAGTATAAGTTTCCTCCAGGGCACTGAGATGTTTCTGCAGCTACCCTTCCGCTTCATCCTGGGTTAGGTAACCCAACACCCTGTCCCTGCACCCTAGACTCCCCGCTTTTATAGCATTTATTATGCTCTATGCTCACGGCCAGTTTTCTAGCTGGTGTCCTACATCACACTGCAGATGGTCAACTTCTCAAAATCAAGACAACTGGATTTTTTTCACTGCTAATAAGCCCAGCACAGCACCCTGTGAAGACCAAGTTCTTCATAAATATTTGTTGAGTGGATGAAGGAATATATAAAGTTTTCCCCAAATCTGTATCATCTGGGGCCTTGAAAAATAAGGGCAAGAAGAATCAGGATCCCACTATGAACAGCACTGATGCCTCAGCTTACTCTTAACTAAGAAATGGGTATAGCAGTACTATCTGTGCCATTTTTAAAAATACACCTTACCAGAAATTCTAGAAGACAAATTGGAGTGCTCTCTTTGGCAGCTGCTCCTGTGACTCAGATCCCAAGTAAGTAAGGGTAGGAGGGAATGTAATCACAAAATTTTATAGGTTATTAAGTTGCAACAAAAACTGAACCCTCTGCGTACATGTTTAAAGCCCTTGGGTGTATATGTGAAAGCATGATACATTTTTACTATTCTATTGGTTTAAAACATTTTAAGTATATGAAGCAATAGCTATGTCTAAGAAGAAAATTTGCTAAAATTAAGAAAAAAACTCCAAACAGCAAATTTTGTATGTTTGCAAATCTTTCAATGCAGAAAGCAGTTTCTACTTTAATTTCTTCATAAAATCAGAATGAGAGTCTTTCTGGGTAGAGTATTCTTGGTTGTCGATTTTTCCCTTTCATCACTTTAAATATATCATGCCATTCCCTCCTGGCTTGCAGAGTTTCTGTTGAAAAATCAGCTGGTAGCCTGATGAGAGGTCCCTTGTATGTTCTTTGTCATTTTTCCCTTGTTGCTTTCAATGTTTTATCTTGGTCATTAATTTTCATCAGTTTGATTGCTATGTGTCTTGGTGTGTTCCTCCTTGGGTTTATCCTGCCTGGGACTATGCCCTTCCTGGATTTGGCTATTTCCTTTTCCATGTAAGCTATTATTTCTCCAAATATTTTCGCGGTTCCTTTCTCTCTTCTCCTTCTGGGACCCCTATAATGTGAATGTTGGTGCATTTAGTGTTGTCCCCGGGGTCTCTTAGGCTGTCTTCCTCCCCGCATCCCCCACTTTTTTTCTGTATTCCGTTTTGCAGCAGTGAGCCCCAGGTCACCTATCTGTTCTTCTGCCTCAGTTAATCTGCCTTTCATTCCTTCTAGTGTACTGTTTGTCTGTTTCTTTGTTCTTTAGTTCTTCTAGGTCTTTGGTAAACATTTCTTGCCTCTCCTCCATTCTTTTTCTGAGATCCTGGGTCATCTTCACTATCATTATTTTGAATTCTTTTTTTTTTTTTTTTTTCATGGCAATCCACTCCAGTATTCTTGCCTGGAGAATCCCATGGACAGAGGAGCCTGGTGGGCTACATATGGTCCATGGGGTCGCAAAGAGTCGGACACAACTGAGTGACTAACACACACAAGAAGGATCCAGCAGTGAGGAATAAATCCTGACTGAATCAGCAGAGCATTGAGCGCATCTTAAATCTTAATAAAAATCCAGATTCTAGCCAGCCCTCTTTATGTAAGGATGGTCTGAAATTTAAATTCTCTCCTAACCATCTTTGATTCATTCATTAAGTTCATGTGTCATAGCTGAATGCCCACCAAGAAGTGCACTTAGGTTCCATGCAGGCAGTGGACAGACAGGCTGGAGTGCTTCTCCCGCATTTCATGCCCAGTCTTGTGGTTCAATGCTTGGAGCTCCAGTAGGAGTTCCTCTGCTTCCTAAATCTCAGAACGTTGCCTGAAGGGGAAATAAGTGAAGTGAAAGATGGGTCCAGTGACTGGCTTTACCTAAATTGGGATATTCTTCCAAATATTTTTACCTTTCTTCAACAAAATAAGGTTGTATACTATTCTTTGAAAAGTTTTTGAGTGTCTAGTACATGGAAAATTCTGTGAGTAATAAAATAAGATAAACATGGGATATCTATTTCAAAGATCTTACCCTAGAGTGAAAAATATGAGGCATCTAAATAAAATTAAGCCCTGTGGCTTAAAGTACCTCCTAAGATGCAGGTCCACACTCCCAAAATCTTTCACAACAGAAATTTTCAACTCTGCAATAGTTGGTATGTTTCACATATGGGCATATATTATCTCTTGTGATGAAAGTCAAAGGAAAGAAGAAGATTAAATTTCACATGTTGATTCCATAGTCAAAATTTCAGAATACAATTATATATATTATACTGGTAGTAACATAAATTTTCTAGTTGGTGCCTCTTTGAATAACCATATCGTCAAGTCAATTAATTATTTTCCTTTTCTTTTTTTTTAAAGAACACTTTAAATAGAGCATTTCTTTTCTTAGACCAAAACAAATGTAAAAATCAGCAAAATGGGTATTATATTGTTTTATATTTGGAGCCTAAGAACACTTAAAAAGCAGAGATATTACTTTGCTGACAAAGGTCCGTCTAGTCAAAGCTATGGCTTTTCCGGTAGTCATGTATGGATGTGAGAGTTGGACCATAAAGAAAGCTGAGTGCAGAAGAATTGATGCTTTTGAACNGAACACTTAAAAAGCAGAGATATTACTTTGCTGACAAAGGTCCGTCTAGTCAAAGCTATGGCTTTTCCGGTAGTCATGTATGGATGTGAGAGTTGGACCATAAAGAAAGCTGAGTGCAGAAGAATTGATGCTTTTGAACTGTGGTGTTGGAGAAGACTCTTGAGAGTCCCTTGGACTGCAAGGAGATCCAAGCAGTCCATCCTAAAGGAAATCAGCCCTGAGTATTTATTGAAAGGGCTGATGCTGAAACTCCAATACTTTGGCCACCTGATGCGAAGAGCTGACTCATTAGAAAAGACCCTGATGCTGGGAAAGATTGAAGGCAGGAGGAGATGGGGATGACAGAGGATGAGATGGTTGGATGGCATCATTGGCTTGATGGACATGAGTTTGAGTGAACTCCGGGAGTTGCTGATGGACAGGGAGGCCTGGTGTGCTGCAGTCCATGGGGTCGCAGAGAAGGACACGACTGAGCGACTGAGCTGAAGAACACTATTTATTATCTTCTGTTCTTTTAGGAACTGCTCAATTCTTAAGACTGATACTTTAACAAAAAATATAAATAAGGATTTCATTCTATCCCTAAACTTAATTTTCTTGACTGGCTATAACCATTCTCTTGTAGAGAGTGAAATTTACAGTCATATATCTTGGAACTGAATATGCAACTATGGTAGTATTAGCATAATAAGTACATACTAATTAGTTTAGTTAGTATGATAAAGTGCTTTGCTACTTGCTAAATACCGTTATACTGAGCTATATTTATATGTACCCCAGTTGCTTCATCTATAAAATGGGAAGCAATATCTGTCACCTCAATGGATTACAAGGCTCTGATAAAACAAATGCAAGGTGCTTTTGCAAACTGTAAATGTGCTTCATAAATATAAGGAGATACTGTTTTTATGCTAAAAGGGTTTGCAGAAAGCTAGTCTCATCCTTAACCTGGTTGGCTTCTTTCTTTGCACAGCACATTCCTACCAGTTGAGGTAGCTTGCCACAAAGTCGTGTTCCGAGAAATAATGTAACATTATGAAGCCAAGCAGGATCTTGGTGGTTGAATATTTACCATGGCTAAGAACCACTTCTTTCCCAGAACTGGTAAAGAACACAAACCAAGGTGCTCTTCTGCCTTAGTGTGATTACAAACACAAGTCTTAACCATTTTTCTTAAGACCTGAGCATCAGTGTTTGTTTGTTTTTTTTTCTTTTTTACTGATATGGTTTATTCTGCACTGAGTCATTTCACAAAAGGGAGGTGTCACTGCTTCAGTGGTTCCCAGTACCTTCAGAAGAGAGAATACAACTTGAAACTTGGCTAATAGTAAAGCCTTTTGTGGTTTGGTCCTGAATGTCACCACTCCCTGCCTCAGACTCCACGCTCCAGGCAAAATGAACCACCAGGCACTTTCAGCTCCTCCAAATGAGCCGTGCTTTTCTCAGGTTTGCCCTGTGGACTTGCTGTTCCTCCTCCCCTAGGCTGGCTGGCCCTTCTCTTTAAGTATAAGTTTCCTCCAGGGCACTGAGATGTTTCTGCAGCTACCCTTCCGCTTCATCCTGGGTTAGGTAACCCAACACCCTGTCCCTGCACCCTAGACTCCCCGCTTTTATAGCATTTATTATGCTCTATGCTCACGGCCAGTTTTCTAGCTGGTGTCCTACATCACACTGCAGATGGTCAACTTCTCAAAATCAAGACAACTGGATTTTTTTCACTGCTAATAAGCCCAGCACAGCACCCTGTGAAGACCAAGTTCTTCATAAATATTTGTTGAGTGGATGAAGGAATATATAAAGTTTTCCCCAAATCTGTATCATCTGGGGCCTTGAAAAATAAGGGCAAGAAGAATCAGGATCCCACTATGAACAGCACTGATGCCTCAGCTTACTCTTAACTAAGAAATGGGTATAGCAGTACTATCTGTGCCATTTTTAAAAATACACCTTACCAGAAATTCTAGAAGACAAATTGGAGTGCTCTCTTTGGCAGCTGCTCCTGTGACTCAGATCCCAAGTAAGTAAGGGTAGGAGGGAATGTAATCACAAAATTTTATAGGTTATTAAGTTGCAACAAAAACTGAACCCTCTGCGTACATGTTTAAAGCCCTTGGGTGTATATGTGAAAGCATGATACATTTTTACTATTCTATTGGTTTAAAACATTTTAAGTATATGAAGCAATAGCTATGTCTAAGAAGAAAATTTGCTAAAATTAAGAAAAAAACTCCAAACAGCAAATTTTGTATGTTTGCAAATCTTTCAATGCAGAAAGCAGTTTCTACTTTAATTTCTTCATAAAATCAGAATGAGAGTCTTTCTGGGTAGAGTATTCTTGGTTGTCGATTTTTCCCTTTCATCACTTTAAATATATCATGCCATTCCCTCCTGGCTTGCAGAGTTTCTGTTGAAAAATCAGCTGGTAGCCTGATGAGAGGTCCCTTGTATGTTCTTTGTCATTTTTCCCTTGTTGCTTTCAATGTTTTATCTTGGTCATTAATTTTCATCAGTTTGATTGCTATGTGTCTTGGTGTGTTCCTCCTTGGGTTTATCCTGCCTGGGACTATGCCCTTCCTGGATTTGGCTATTTCCTTTTCCATGTAAGCTATTATTTCTCCAAATATTTTCGCGGTTCCTTTCTCTCTTCTCCTTCTGGGACCCCTATAATGTGAATGTTGGTGCATTTAGTGTTGTCCCCGGGGTCTCTTAGGCTGTCTTCCTCCCCGCATCCCCCACTTTTTTTCTGTATTCCGTTTTGCAGCAGTGAGCCCCAGGTCACCTATCTGTTCTTCTGCCTCAGTTAATCTGCCTTTCATTCCTTCTAGTGTACTGTTTGTCTGTTTCTTTGTTCTTTAGTTCTTCTAGGTCTTTGGTAAACATTTCTTGCCTCTCCTCCATTCTTTTTCTGAGATCCTGGGTCATCTTCACTATCATTATTTTGAATTCTTTTTTTTTTTTTTTTCTGCCTACCTCCACTTCATTTAGTTGTTTTTCTGAGGTTTTATCTTGTCCCTTCATCTGGGACATAGCCCTCTGCCTTTTCATCTTGATTAACTTTCTCTGATGCGGTTTTCTTTCTGCCTGCAGGATTTTACTTCTTGCTTCTTCTGTCTGCCCTCTGGTGGGTGAGGCTAAGCTTGCTGATGGGAGGGATTGGTGGTGGGAAAACACTGGGTCTTGCGCAGGTGGGCAGGGACAGGCTCAGTAAAATTTTAACTCAATTGTTGGCTGATGGGTGAGGCTGTGCTCCTTCCCTGTTAATTGTTTAGCCTGAGGCAACCCAGCCCTGGAGTCTATAGGCTCTATGGTAGGGCTCACGGTGACCTCCAGGAGGGCTCACTCCTAGGTGGACACCTCCAGGACTTCTGCTGCCAGTGTCCCCATCTCTACAGTGAGTCACTGCCGATCTAGGCTGTCACAGGAGACCCTCCAGCACCAGCAAGTAGGTCTTGTTCAGTCTCCTGTGGGGTCACTGCTCCTTGCCCCTGGGTCCTGGTGCGTGCAAGACTTTGTCTGTGCCTTCCGAGTTTCTGTTTCTCCCAATCCTGTGAAAGTCCTGTAATCAAATCTCGCTGGTCTTCAAAGTCAGATTCCCTGGGGAATCCTAGTCCTTTTGCCAGATTCCCAGGCTGGGAAGCCTGACATGGGACTCAGAACCTTCACAACAGTGGGAGAACTTCGCAGTTTGTGGGCTGCCTATCTGCAGTTACGGGATCTGACTTCACCATGACCGCGTCCCCCCTACCGTCTCGTTGCGGCTTTCCCTTTGCCTTTGGATGTGGGGTGTCTCTCTTTGGTGGGTTCCAGCGTCCTCCTGTTGGTGGCTGTTCAACAACTACCTGCAGATCTGGTGTTCTCACCAAAGGAGATGAATGCACGTCCTTCTACTCTGCCAGTCTGTACCCTGACTTTGAATTTTACCACCCTTATAAGAGAAGGCATATTTTACAACATTATTCTAAGCTAGCCTGTAATTTTCAGAACAGATGAATATGTGGGGAATTCCCTGGTGGTCCAGTGGTTAGGACTCAGAGATTTCACTGCAATGGGCCCCATGTTCAATCCCTGGTTGGGGAACTAAGATCTCACAAGCCATGCGGCATGGCCAAAAAAAAAAAATCTTATAAACAAATGAAAATGTGTGATTTATAAGACAAAAAAATGAAACCTCATATTCTCCAAAAAAAAAAAAATCTAAAAAATATTAGAGAAAACTCTCAGTTTGTATAAAGAAATGTCTGCGCAGTTAATAAAAATAATCTAGAAATATTTACTTACATGTTATTGGTGAAAAATAGTGAATTTATGTATTCTATCACATGGAAAAAGGATGACTGAGATCCTTTGTTTCATTTGTCAATAATAACAAAATCTGGACCCCAAGAAACATCATACCATTCGTTGCATGTTACATGGGGTAAAACAGATTGCTTTATGTTCGCCTATTTTTTCCCCCCTCAGGAATTTTGGACACATATCTCTGTAGGGTACCTATTATTTCCTCTTTCCTACATAATTTTTGCACAGATGTGAAATACTAGTAATTCCAATCATAGCAAGTGATGATAGAATTCACAGGAAAGGAACAGCTATTGGTGGTCTTTTCCACTTTATTAAATCTTCAATATAGAAGGCTGGAGTAGTGGCTTCCTGAGCATTTATCTTTTGTTTTTAAAAAAGTGGTAGCTACATTTTAAGGAATGGACCTTCCTGGTGCTGCAAGCAGAGTTATTGCCTATGATACTGTGATTTATATTAAGAAATACATATTCGGTCTTCACTCCCATTCTGGCACAGACTTCTAAAAGCTCTTGGAGATTTGTTTAGTGAGGAAAGGAATAATAGTAAAGGTGTTTGTGGTTAGGTAAATGAAGTGACCTTTGGAAAGCACCAGGATGGGGGTGAGATAACAGTGGTGCCACTTTCGGTCCCACCTCCTGCCCTCCAGGGAGGGGAGAGAAGCTGGTGGTTGAATCAGTTGCTAATGACCAGTGATTTCAACAACCATGCCTATGTAGTGAAGTTTCCATAAAAACCCAAAAGGACCTTTCTAGGGGGAGACTTTCTAGGTTGGCGAACACACTGAGATTCAAGGAGAGTGATAGACCTGGAGGAGGGGTGGGCCTTCTCCCCCTTTCCCATAACTTGCTCTTGCATCTCTTCCATCTGGCTACCCCGATATCCTTTTATAATAAACCAATAGTCTTGTAAGTAAATGCGTCTTTGAGTTTTGCTCTAGTCAGTTAATTGAACAGGAGAGGGTCTTGGGAATCCCGGATTTGTAGTCAGTTAGAAGCGCAGGTAACAACCTGAGCTTGCAACTGACATCTGAAGTTGGAGGCAGGTGCTGAGATGGGCAGTCATAAGATTGAGCATTTAACCTGAGGAATCTAACGTAATCTCCAGATAACAGTGTCAGAATTGCGGTAGGATATCCACCTGGTGTCCTAAGAATTGCTAGTTGATTCTAAGTGGAAAACACTTCCCTCCCCGCCACCCACACACATTGGATTCTGGCCTCAGAAGATCCATTACTGCCTAACTGACAACAAGTATGTATCTTTAATAAGCTGTGTGGTGGAGCTGACCTCTGCACAAGAACCTGATAAAATAAGTGCTGGATTAAAAATATACTTATTTACTATAGTAGCAAATCAGACAAGGTTAGTGGGATTCCCTGAAGTGTAAATATAAGAAACAGCACACAAAAGAGGAAAGGCAATTTCTACCTCACTGCGGGCCGGCGCACTCAGCGCGGGCGAGAGGAGCTACCCCACGTCCGAGGTCAGGGGCAGCAACCTAGAGTGCCAGGCTGCGACGGCGCAGGAACGGCCGGGAGGAGCTACCCTGTGTCTGAGGTCAGCGGCGGCCGGGAGGAGACACCCCACGTCTGAGGTCAGGGCGGCGGCCGGGAGGAGCTGACCCGTGTCCGAGGTCAGGGGCGGCCAGGAAGAGACACCCCACGTCCGAGGCCAGGGGCGGCAGCTGGGAGAGGCCACCCACGCCCGAGGCCACGGCCGGCGGCCAGGAGGAGCCACCCGAGGAGCAGGGGCTGCGCAGGCGCAGGAGGGCCCAGAGGAGCTGTCCCATGTTGAAGGTCAGGAACTGCGGCGGTAAGGAGACACCCCTCGTCCAAGGTAAGGAGCAGCCGTGAAGAGACAACCCACGCCAAGGTAAGAGAAACCCAAGTAAGGTGGTAGGTGTTGCAAGAGAGCATCAGAGGGCAGACACACTGAAACCATACTCACAGAAAACTAGTCAATCTAATCGCACTAGGACCAGGGCCTTGTCTAACTCAATGAAACCAAGCCATGCCTGCAGGGCAACCCAAGGCGGGCGGGTCATGATGGAGAGGTCTGACAGAACGTGGTCCACTGGAGAAGGGAATGGCAAGCCACTTCAGGATTCTTGCCTTGAGAACCCCATGAACAGTATGAAAAGGCAAAATGATAGGATATCAAAAGAGAATCTCCCCAGGTCGTTAGGTGCCCAATATGCTACTGGAGATCAGTGGAGAAATAACTCCAGAAAGAATGAAGGGATGGAGCCAAAGCAAAAACAATACCCAGTTGTGCATGTGACTGGTGATAGAAGCAAGATCCGATGCTGTAATAAAGATTGAAGGTGAGAGAAGAAGGGGATGACAGAGGATGAGATGGTTGGATGGCATTACCGACTCAATGGACATGAGTTTGGGTAAACTCCAGGAGTTGGTGATAGACAGGGAGGCCTGGCCTGCTGCAGTCCGTGGGATTGCAAAGAGTCAGACATGACTGAGTGACTGAACTGAACTGATATAATAAATCAAAAGGCATTCCTTATTTTAAATACTCTTAAATGCTCAGTGAAATCTAAGGATTTCCTAATCAAGATACTATTATTTTTAAAATAACCCATCCCTCACATGGAACTCTGCTCAGTGTTATGTGGCACCCGGGATGGGGATGAGGTTAGGGGTGCATGGAAACATGGGTATCGCCAAATCCCTTTGCTGTTCACCTGAAACTGAAAGGTGGTTGTTGAATCACGCAAAGATGCTGGGATTCTTGGCCCCTGGAGGAAGAATTCAATCCGGGGCCAGAGACAAGGCTTGATCACTCAGAGCTTTTGTGTAATAAAGTTTTATTAAAGTATAAAGGAGATAGAGAAAGCTTCTGACATAGGCATCAGAAGGGGGCAGAAAGAGTATCCCCCTGCTAGTCTTCAGCTGGATGTTATATAGTCACTAGCAGTCTGTTAATGAAAGAAAGGAATGTCTTAAAACTCAGAATGGCACCAGGCCCCTCACCCATAAGATGCATTTTGGGATAATCTTGGCTGAACCAAATGGTTCATCCTGGGCCATAAAATGATTAACCTGAATCCTGAAGAAGGGCAGAGCACCATACAAATAGTTTCATTTACATAGATTAGGGGAACAATAGCTGAGTATAACATACTGGTTTGTCAAGTAGGTTCTGAGCCAAGAGGCAGAATCAACTTGAAGACAGAGTTTGGGGTAAATGCATAGTATATTAGCATAGCTTAAGACAAACATTTCCATAAGAAAAAGGCATTGGTTATCTCTAGGTTTGAGAATAGTTAGCTTCAGGTGAAACCAGGTGTTATTATGGCAACACAGTATTTTAAGAGAAACCTCCTTTTAAATTTGTATAGAGAAGGAAAAAATATCGCTAGTTTGTTTCCCCCTGCCGCTTAAGAGAGATAAAAATGTCTGACACTTGCAGGCTATTTCCTCCATTTGGAGACCCCTGGCCTTCCTGCCTGTTACCCTCTCAAAACTATGACAACTTTGTTAATCAGCTATACTCCAATACAAAATAAAAAGTTTAAAATGAATAATACCCCATCCTACTGTCACTGGGAAGTTAACTCAAGCTTAAAATTATACGCATTGTACAAAGTTTCAGTTCAGTTCAGTCACTCAGTCGTGTCCGACTCTTTGCGACCCCATGAATCGCAGCACCCCAGGCCTCCCTGTCCATCACTATCTCCCGGAGTTCACTCAGACTCACGTCCATCAAGTCCGTGATGCCATCCAGCCATCTCATTCTCGGTCGTCCCCTTCTCCTCCTGCCCCCAATCCCTCCCAGCATCAGAGTCTTTTCCAATGAGTCAACTCTTCTCATGAGGTGGCCAAAGTTTATGTATACTTAATAGTTATGCTTAAATATCATGGTTATATTATCTTACTTCCCTTAATGATCTAGCTAATGACCTTACTAGGATGAGATGGCTGGACGGCATCACTGACTGGATGGACGTGAGTCTGAGTGAACTCCGGGAGTTGGTGATGGACAGGGAGGCCTGGCGTGCTGTGATTCATGAGGTTGCAAAGAGTCAGACACGACTGAGCGACTGAACTGACTGACTGAATGACCTTACTACTCCACTTTACTTTGCCTAAAGCCCTGTGTCTAACTCTAAAAGCCTATCCTGATTTTTCTGTCTAAAGAAGTTCAAATAAAATTATTCTTTCAACAATATTTCTCATACAATACACAGTCAGTCATTCAACAACACTCATTCAATAAACATTTATTGAGCACCTTCCATGGGGTTGCAAAGAGTCAGACACGACTGATCAACTTCACTTTCACTTTCACGCATCTAGCACTGTGAAGGACACATGGGCTAGAGGGGAGAGCAAAAATACACCTAACTGCCACTTTCATGGACCTTACAGTCTAGAGAAAGGAAGGCATTAATCACACACTCACAAACTAAAGGTATCCTTACAAATAATGTCTGGTTTTACGACGGTATGTCATAAGGGAATCTGAGCTAGGTTAGGAGAGCACAAAGATAAAATGTGGGATGCCACCTGCAAGAGATGAAGGGTGGTCACTAGGCAAAGGACAGGGGAGAGGCCCAGAGGGTAAACACGGCTCAGGGCAAAGGGTGAGAGTCACACTTTTGACCAACAGAAGAAAAGCAGCGTGGACAGAACGGGGAGCCCGGAAGGCAGCTGAGAGACAAGACTGCAGTGACGGCCACCAAAGGGGGCTTTACAAGCCAAAGAAAGGATTCTGGTCCTAACCCAAGAGGCACGGGAAGTCACTCAAGGATTTTCATAGGAAGTGGTGCAACATTAACACATTACATCTTGCAAAGCTTTCTCTAGCTCAGCGAGGAGATCAAAATAGAACAGAATAGATCAGAATAGAATGGAGTGAATAGAAAGAGCTATTGCTGTGGTCCAGGCAAGAGACAACAGAGATGACAGAAGCAGGGGCCAGTGTTTTGACAATGATGGAGTGGGATGTAGAGAGAGCAAGGGAGGTGACGTCTATTTTTTGTGTTAGAACTGGTGCCATTCACTGAGTAGGAAATATCAGAAGAGCAGATCATTTGGGTTTACACAGGCTGAGTTTGAAGTATCGTCAATGTTAAGTAGACATTTTGAATGCCATTTTTAAATAGGAGTCTAGAAATCAAAGGATACACTTGGGTCATAGATAGAACTTTGAGAAATTTCATGGTATCATGGGCAAGAAAGAGACGGGTTAATCCAGTCTGTCTCTAGGTATTACAAATCCCTGCAACAGAATCTGCTGGCGCTCTCTGGTTAAAATGTAGATTACAGGCCATCTCAGAACTACAGAATCAGCTGGTGGGAGTAGAGTTCAAGGAATTTTGATTTTTAAGAAGCACCCCAGAGTGTGGACATGAACTTGGGTAAACTCCAGGAGATAGCAAAGGACAGGGAGGCCTGAGGTGTGCTGCAATCCATGGGCTCGCAAGGAGCCGGACACAACTTAGTGACTGAACAAGAACCCCAAAGTGACTTCTCAAGCAGTCTATATTTGAGCTCCACTGGCCTAGAGACAGAGACACCTCTGAGGAGCTCTGAAAGTGAGCTTGCAAAGAGGTACGTGCGTGCATGCTCAGCCACTTCAGTTGGGTCTGACTCTTTGTGACTGTGTGGACTGTAGCCTGCCAGGCTCCTCTGTCCGTGGGATTCTCCAGGCAAGAATACTGGAGTGAGTTGCCGTGCCTTAATGCATTTATTCTCCTTACTTAACAATAATAATAAATAAAACAGATTTCTCTTTATAGCTGATTTCACTATCTAGATTAATCTCACAATTCATGTAAGATTAAAACTCCAGCTTTCCAGGTTCCACAGGAAAGTCAGCTCTGCTCAGCTAACTCATGCTGGTCATTTCAGCTCTGGCCCTTGGCCTTTGTCTCACAGGCTCCTGCCCTCCCTCTCCCGGGCACTGACATTTTGACTCTTCTCTTTCCCTAGAAATATAGCATTTCCAGTGAGCAAAATGTCACATTCATTACCTTTGCTGAACAGGACATTTCAAATAAAATATTACCAATAACAATTACCTCTAAGCCACTAATCCCTCTGAAGCTACTTTAAACCACCAAAGGATTTAAGGCAATTCCCTGAAAATATCTCAGGCTTAATAGATTATGGTGCCGAGCAATGAAATATATTGGCTTGTGTTGCCTTAAGTTGCATTATGTGGCATTTTCACCTATAAAAAGAAAGTCATGATACAAACTGCTTCAACTATTATTCAATGTAAAAAGATCATGGGACTATAAATGATAATAACAATAACAGTAATAATCCCACAGCACACATCACACTGTGGGTATGGATATTTCCATGATCAGGATATTATCGGCAAGAAAAGCCACTGGAAAATAAAGTAAATATTCAAATACTCATTTCCCTGGGCAGGGTGGAAATTTTAAGTGGTTCATATGTGCAAGAGAATTTTGAAGCAATGTCTTTCCCTGGTAGTGCCGGAGGGGGCACGGATTAGAGTTATTCTTAACTCTGAGTTTTCATCACTCAGGCTGGTTTCCTTTGCCTTGGCTGAATTTCTGAAGACAAGACTGTGCCACGTGCAAACAACAAGCTTTCTGGGGGGGAAAAGTGTCATGTAAGACTTTTACTCTTAGAATTACTTTGTGAATTCATTTTTTTCAATTCATTTAACAAATATGTATTGAATGCCACTATTACCGGGAACCATGCTGGGATGGAGGAACTGAAAATGAAACAAAACATAATTCCTAACTACCAGAAGGTCACAGGATAGAAGAAGAGACAGACAGGTAAACAAAAAACACCAGTGCAATAGGGGGAGTATTACAAAAAGCTTAAGGAGAGCAGCATGAGCTCACATAGGAAGGGCACCTAGCTCGTTCTGGGAAGGTCAGGAAAGGCTTCCCAGAGAAAGTAGAACACACAAAGTGAGATCTAGACTTAATCTCTGCACTTATTGACATTTGGGGACAGGTGAAATGCTTTTCAACTGTGGTGTTGGAGAAGACTCTTGAGAGTCCCTTGGACTGCAAGGAGATCCAACCAGTCCATTCTGAAGGAAATCAGTCCTGGGTGTTCCTTGGAAGGAATGATGCTAAAGCTGAAACTCCAGTACTTTGGCCACCTCATGCGAAGAGCTGACTCATTGAGAAAGACTCTGATGCTGGGAGGGATTGGGGGCAGGGGGAGAAGGGGACAACAGAGGATGAGATGGCTGGATGGCATCACTGACTCGACGGGTGTGAGTCTGAGTGAACTCCGGGAGTTGGTGATGGACAGGGAGGCCTGGCGTGCTGCGATTCATGGGGTCACAAAGAGTCGGACACAACTGAGCGACTGGACTAAACTGAACTGAATTCTTTGTTATAGCGCTTTTCCAGCTGGCACAGTGGTAAAGAATCCATCTGCCAGTGCAGCAGATGAGTTTGATCCCTGGGCTGGGAAGATCCCCTGGAGAAGGAAATGGCAACCCACTCTACTATTCTTGCCTGGAAAGTCTCATGGGCAGAGGAGGCTGGCGGGCTACAGTCCGTGGTGCTGAAAAGTGTCAGACATGACTGAACAATTGAACACACAATTCTTTGTTGTACGTGTCTTTGATGTGGGCGGGACTGTAGGATACTTGGTTGCATCCTTGGCTTCTACCCAGGTTCTACCTGTAGTACTGTCTGCTCAGCTGTGACAACTCCAAATGTCTCCAGACATAGCCAAACGTCATCTGGAGGGCAACATCATCACCAGTTGAGAGCCAGTGATCAAGGCTGAGACTGGGGAGGAAATGGAAATTATTAGGAAAACTGGCTTAGGGAGAGAGTAGTTAGGGAGGCATTCTAGGCAGAACCAAGAATATACACAAAACCCACAAGAGAGGACACGGTTGGACTGTGGAACTGGAAGAAGCTTGCCAGGGCTCTGTTGGAAAGCAGCAGCTGGAGGGGTGGGGTTTAACCTTACCTCTCCAGCAATGGGGCACCACTGAACAGTGGTCAACCTTAAGGTGGTCTGACAGGCTGTCAGAGGTGAGGGAGGGAGAAACCAAGCATGCATCCTAGTTCTTACTTGGCCAACACTGTTCACAGGGTGTTATTTACCAAGGACTCTGATGAGGATCGAGAAGCATCAGCACAGGATGAGCAGAGAAGTTAACAAGCTCAGTTTGGACTGCTGGGTTTAAGAGTCTATGCCTATCTATGTAGAGACTGTCAAACATCCTGGTTTGTTACTTCAGAGAAAGCTGTGCTGGGAGACAGAGCCTATAAAATGTGATTTGCTAAGACTTCCCAGGGAGCGTACGTGCAGAGAGAAGAGGGCTCGGGACACAACACTGTGAGGCATTGATAGTTAAAGGATGTCCAGTCCTGATACACAGTTTCTCGGGTCCAAAGAAGCCATAGCCCAAGCCTTAAAACTGGTCAGGTTCACTACTGAGTTTTGAAGTCTTCTCTGTCCAAACCCACTCCCTTCCCATGAACACATCCTTCAGTCACCACCCAACTCCCTTTTAGTCAGGCCATTTCCTCTCCTGCCCTCCTCTTTCTCCCTCCAATATGCTCTCCAGGAATGGACATAAGAAGTCCATTCTCCCTAAGGCAGGAAACACAAACAGAGTTTTTTCCCCCCTCAACTTCTTCCAGATAGGTGTATTTTTAAAGAACACAACGCCAAATGAACAAATCCTTTTTTGCGTAATTTTAAGTTGTTAGAAAAACATATTCTGGTCAGTTTGTGCTGTGTAACAACCTCACAATGCCAGTGGTTTGCAACAAATGTTTGTTTTGCTTGTTCCTGGGTCTTCAGGTCAGTTCTACTTCTGGGATTAGATCTGTTCTATCAGCCTCTCATTCTCCTTGGACCAGCAGCCACTGGGGACTTGTTTTTCTCAGGGTGAAAGTCAGGAGTGCACAAAATCAGGTGACATGATGCTAGAAGAGTTAAGACCTCTGCTTGTGCAGCACAGCTGGCAGCATCCCACTGGCCAAGGCAGGTCAGTGGCCAAGCCCAACATCCATGGAGCAGAAAAAGCTCTCTGCTTACAGCAGAAGGCACAGGAAGGCTGCCTGAAAAAGGGTGTGGATCTTAAAAACAGCTGATGCCATCCAATCTATCAAATAAGCAAATAAAGTATCTTGGTCGCTATTCTCCCTTTTTAGAAGGTTTCCTGGTCATAAGTTGGGCACAGCAAATTTGTGCTACTAGCTAAAAGTAGATGTCCTGAAGAGAAACCACAATGGATAAATTAGAGCAGACCCTTATGTGCAGTTGAAAGCCCACTCAACAGCCATATTCTAACCTGTAACAAAGCAAGAGTGTCTCATTTGGGCATCCAGGGCAGCGTCAGTAAAGTGTCAGTTGCTCAGTCATGTCCAACTCTGTGAGCCCATGGACTGTAGCCCTCCAGGCTCCTCTGTCCAGGGAATTCTCTAGGCAAGAATACTGGAGTGGGTTGTCATTCCCTTCTCCAGGGGATTTTCCCAACCTAGGAATCAAACCCGGGTCTCCTGCATTGCAGGGAGATTCTTTACCATCTGTGGCACCAGGGAAGCCCAATGGCATGGTAATAAGTAGAATGTCAGAAACGGTGATTAAGAGCAAATCTGTCTTTTATGAAATTAAAACACACTTACTCCTTGGAAGAAAAGTTATGACCAATCTAGATAGCATATTGAAAAGCAGAGACATTACTTTTGGAAACAGTGGAAACAGTGTCAGACTTTATTTTTTTGGGCTCCAAAATCACTGCAGATGGTGACTGCAGCCATGAAATTAGAAGACGCTTACTCCTTGGATGAAAAGTTATGACCAACCTGGACAGTATATTCAAAAGCAGAGACATTACTTTGCCGACTAAGGTCCGCCTAGTCAAGGCTATGGTTTTTCCTGTGGTCATGTATGGATGTGAGAGTTGGACTGTGAAGAAAGCTGAGCGCCGAAGAATCAATGCTTTTGAACTGTGGTGTTGGAGAAGACTCTTGAGAGTCCCTTGGACTGCAAGGAGATCCAACCAGTCCATTCTGAAGGAGATCAGCCCTGGGATTTCTTTGAAGGAATGATGCTAAAGCTGAAACTCCAGTACTTTGGCCACCTCATGCGAAGAGTTGACTCATTGGAAAAGACTCTGATCCTGGGAGGGATTGGGGGCAGGAGGAGAAGGGGACGACCGAGGATGAGATGGCTGGATGGCATCATGGACTCGATGGACGTGAGTCTGAGTGAACTCCAGGAGATGGTGATGGATAGGGAGGCCTCGCGTGCTGCGATTCATGGGGTCGCAAAGAGTCGGACACGACTGAGTGACTGAACTGAACTGAACTGCATTTCTGTATGTGCCACGGACTGTATCAGGAGCTTTGCAAACACTGTCGTTAAAATCTTTGAACAACTCTATGAAGCCTTCCTTCAGAGGGGTTTGGGAATCTCTTCAAGTACACAGTTTCCCTTAGTAGGCTCGGAAACCTAGGTGTGAAGTGGCTGGGAGCAGAACAGTCTGTGCTTCCCTTACCTTGGAGCAGTGGAATCATCGGAGGTGATGGTAAAGTCCAGATGGCACCAGGTGGGCTGCAGAGCACCAAGAGCTGCCTAGGATGGATCATCTACACACACTGCGGTCCCCAGGAGGGGGACCACCTTGGATGACCATTCTCTCTCCTCCTCCCCATCCCCAATCCAATCCATTACCAAAATCCAGTCAATTTTACCTCCAAAATATTTCTTGAACCTGGGACTTCTTTCCAAATCCATTGCTCATACGCTAGCCAAAGTTACCACAATTTCACACCTTCGTCATGGCAAGAAACTCCATATCACCCTGCACCTACTCTCTTCCCCTCCTGTCCTACAATAATTAATTCTCTATAATACGAAGTGTCACTTCCCTCCTTATGACCCTTTAAGGCTTACCACTATTTTTAAGACAAAGACCCCAATCCTGCTATGTTTGATAAGTATGACGTGGACTATCCACTTTTCCAAGCTCACTTGTCACCACGCAGCTTGCACTCTTCAAATTCAGCTATATTAGTCTGATTTCAAGGCCTTTGCTGGGTCATTTTTTCAAGGGCTTCTCTTGTAGCTCAGCTGGTAAAGAATCTGTCTACAGTGCAGGAGACCTGGGTTCCATTCCTGGGTTGGGAAGATCCCCTGGAGAAGGAAAGAGCAACCCACTCCAGTATTCTTGCCTTGAGAATCCCATGGACAGGGGAGCCTGATGGGCTACAGTCCATGGGGTCGCAAAGAGTCAGACACGACTTAGTGACTAAACCACCCATGAATGTGTATCATTAGGTATGATGGCCAGGCACAGTTCTAAGAGCCGCTTCATTACACTGCTCCTCCCTCCAGAAAACTCTTCCAAAACGCATAGTCCCTTCCGGGTTTACTGGTACCACTTACGCCAACATCTGACCTTTCTTCCTCAGGAATCCCCCCAATTTAGATAACTTTCTTCTGTTTATACTTTTTTCCTTTTAAATAGCACCCTGCAGCATTCTCTTGTAGAACGTATCCAATTTTTAACAAGGTCTGTGTTAATATGCCTCCCACAGTAGCAGCAGCCTCTGTGATTTTTCACGTTTGGTTTGGGACCATTTCTGTCGTGCTCAGAACCTGATGCAGTGACCTACATAATAAATGTCTCTGAGTGAATAAATGATGAGGGAGGGTGCCTGTTGAAATCTTTTCACTTATAACCTAAAATATGACTTGGAAATGTGTTACTTATGAAGGTAACAAAGAGACTCAAATTTATCAGAAACTCTAGAGAATCTTCTAATTAAAGACACACTGATCTACAATGTAGTTAAAATAAATTTAGCAGTTTGTTCTATGAAGACAAAACATTTGGAAAACCAATGACAAAGGGTCATTGAGGTAGCCAGAGACAGACAAGAATCTGTCAGAGATTCTCCATCATTAATCAGTGACCCAGGCACTTTATTTCTTGATGTCCTCGGCCATCCTTAAATTTAGAAATTTATTGGTCCCTCCAACCCCAAGTAGAGACAAGGTGCTTTATCAGATGATTTCAGCTTAATGGAAATATTATTTTTGAGTATTTTTTTCCAGCTTAATATATGGTCACTAAAGAATCTGAACCATCTCTTGGTCCAACTGCTGACTATTCATCTGACTCTAAGATCGGGGAGACAGCAGGGGCTGTGAAAAGTACACAGATCTCTACCCAGAAGATCTGGATTCTAGTCTCAGCTCCGTCACTACGTAGGGTCCCAGTTTCTCATGTACAAAACCAAGGTGTTCTGTAGACTGGATTTTATATGAATTTTTCTAGAATTAAAGTTTGATTTTTTTTTTTCTATACTTGCAGAACATAACATAGTAGCAGATATTTTGTGTTCTCTTAGAGCCTATCACAAAGAAGGTTACCTCTACAAATTTACTTTCTGTAGACAAGTGGTCTATTTCCCAGCCACACACAAATCTCACTGTCAATTAACACATCATAAATACTTAATAGTGAATTAGCTTTCTGGAGCTTTGTTAAGTGTGAATTGTTGAGCCTGCAAAGTTACGTATCAAACTTTGATCTATGGTGCCCCCAAAGATCGGAGAAGGCAATGGCAACCCACTCCAGCACTCTTGCCGGGAAAACCCCACGGGCAGAGGAGCCTGGTAGGCTGCAGTCCATGGGGTCGCTACGAGTCAGACATGACTAAGCGACTTCACTTTCACTTTTCACTTTCCTGCATTGGAGAAAGAAATGGCAACCCACTCCAGTGTTCTTGCCTGGAGAATCCCAGGGACGGAGGAGCCTTGTGGGCTGCCGTCTATGGGGTCGCACAGAGTCGGACACGACTGAAGCGACTTAGCAGCAGCAGCAGCCCCCAAAGATAAAAGCAGTTTCTACAATTTTCAATGGAGAAGGGCACGACAACCCACTCCAGTATTCTTACCTGGAGAATCCTGTGGACAGAGGAGCCTGGCAGGCTGTAGTCCATGGGGTCAGAAAGAGTCAGACAGTACTGAAGTGACTTGAGCACAATATATTCAATAGTGGAGAAAAAGCAAATAGTTCCACCTCCTACACATCATAAAGATACTACTGAATCCAACCACAGCAAGTGATGACAGAATTCACAGGAAGGGAAGAATTATACCTTCTTTCTAAAGTACTTTCTCATTTAGCCTGGCTCATGGCCTGGATAAGTGAGAGTGGTAACAGGAGGAAATTAAGAAATAGGTCTTTAATAGTAATTTTTGTTCTTCTTGATACAGAGAGCTGAATTTTATGTGTCAGAGAAGACAGAATATCTCTAGTAAATATTAACTGTATTTTTTTATAAATAAAGGAGATGAATTTTAGGGTTAGTTCTAACTCATAAATTAAATAGCAAAACATTCTGTACATACATACATCTGTCCAAATAATTGGGATCTTAAAACACCCACAACAGTCTGCATCAATTTCTTAGTCCAGAGAAAATTAAATATTTTAAACTCAGGCTTTTTGTATTTTAGGCTGATTACTGTTTTTCTTCATCTATACTATAACTTTTGGTTTTCATTACAGATGTCTCATTTTATTTTTTTAACATTAAAGAATCCTTGCCTCCTTGTTTTCATAATAATCTTCTAGGAACTGAAACAGAAATTTTATTTCCCAATAAATCCTCTCAGATTTGCCCAAAGTTGATTACTCAGTTTCTAAGTCCTGGGAACACAGGATAGACCATTCTGACATCGGTGGGGTCCTTATCAATTCATTTTAAGAACAGCAGAGTGGATTTCCCTGTCTTTACTAGCTTTTTCCCCAGTGTGTGTACCTGTGGGGGCTGGGGGGTGGGGGTCGTGTAGAGAGTCATTTAAATTTAGGATACACCAGTATAAGTCAACATGTTGAAAAGGTACAGTAAATCTTTCATTATTCTTAGCATTCATTCATGGGTCCAATCATTTATTCAATATTTACTGGGAAGAGGCATTGTTAAGAGTTTGGAACAAAGAGATAAGACACGTAACACTTATTTTCAAGTGGCCACCAGGTGAGTGAGAGAAAAACGAAAGTAAATGATATTATAGCAGATGAATCAGGAAAATAATCATATTGCAGGAACTCAAAGGAAAGACATCAAAAAGTGGTTGGGGGTAAGAAGATAAGATTCCTTGTAAGAGTTGACTTCTAAGTGAGTTTTTAAAAACAACTAGGAAGCCACGTGGCAGGCAGGAGGAAGTAGGAAGGGGCAGCACAAGAAGGTACCCAAGAGGACCAGACAGCATGTGCATGCTTTAACAACCCACTGGTTGCTGGAGAGGGCAGAGATGCTTCAGATGTCAGACTGAATCGAATCTTCACGCAACACATTATTTTTACCCCACAACTAAAGGGAATCACAGATGGTTACTAAATGGACCTTACTGTTCCCAATGAGAACTTCAAAAATCCCCAAATGACTCCTGTAGATTGTTCAAAATTGTAGTACCAAGAAGTGTGATTAGATTTTACACTCTTGGGTTGGTCAGAAAGTTTGCTTGTGGTTTTCCCATAAGATGTTACAGGAAAATCCAAACAAACTCTTTGGCCAACCCAAAACATTGTAGTGCTGCTTTAGGGGGTGGGGCTGAGGAACTCCGAACACTCTAAAGCTAGTATATTTTCAGTGAGTGCAAGAATCAGAGTGACTTTAGTGAAGTGAAGTGAAAATCGCTCAGTTGTGTCCAACTTTATAGTCCATGGAACTCGCCAGGCCAGAATACTGGAGTGGGTAGCATTTCCCTTCTCTAGGGAGTCTTCCCAACCCAGGGATCGAACCAGGTCTCCTGCATTGCAGGCAGATTCTTTACCAGGTGAGCCACAAGGGAAGACCCTTAAAGAGTGACTTTAAAAAAGGCTTGATAAAGTTGTTCAGGTGGTGAATCAACAGCAAGACAGTCTGCTGGTTTTGAAAACAATCCAAATTTGTATTATGAAAACAGAAAAAAACTTGAAATGGTTCAGGCAAGGGCTGGAGTCAACCTATGAACTTAGCTTCCTAATTTCTTACCCAGGATTCAAACTGTCAGTAAGTCTTGCTTTGGTTTTATCTACTGGGCAACTACATGGACTATTTATCCAGCTGAGGGCTTTTCTAAGCTATAAACTGTTAAGCAGTCCCTTTTGTAATAAATCAAACATCTAATAAGATTATTATTAGTTAACAAACAAAGTCTCAAATGCTTTACAGGATGCCTACAGAGTAAGTTCAAAGGGTCATAATAGCCCCGATTGGGCTTCCCTACTGATGATGGCTGGCTCGCTGAGGGAGTTTAGAAAAACAGTCAAACCATAATAGCTACAGGAAAGTGCAAAAAAGTACTCTGTCCAGGTTATTGGGAAGTCTAAGGAGGTGACCCCATGTATTACTCGGTTACTGTAATTCTGGAAATAAGTGAAAATAATCTACAAGATGGACACATGACTCTTCTGTAAGGTTGGATGGCTCCCTTCACATGGTGGAAAACCAAAATCTTGGTAACGTGAAAAAAAGATTTAGTAATATTAGCACATTTCTTGTTGAGAGACACAACTGTTCAAACACCAGGCATTTCTCCTGTTGCTTCTGTGCACCTTCCCTACAAAAGTGACCCATAAATGACAGAGCCAAGTCCCATAACAAATCCTCTT
The DNA here is from genome assembly GCA_006410675.1 of Oreotragus oreotragus. Classification (NCBI taxonomy): domain Eukaryota; kingdom Metazoa; phylum Chordata; class Mammalia; order Artiodactyla; family Bovidae; genus Oreotragus; species Oreotragus oreotragus. The sequence goes on from SJYX01004996.1 coordinate 158,710, forward strand.
TCCAGTTCAATGCTGCAAACATAGATTAAGTCACATCTTGGAATACTTCCACCGAGAAAACTTACAAGAAGCAAAGCAACTTTTCAAAGCCTAGCAAAATAAACATTTGCTCCATGACTTACTGAATTTGGCACGTGGAAAATATGCACTTCCAGTAAACTGAGTGAGTTAGCTGAGGCACCGACTTCACCTTCCTGGTTGCTGAAGGCCACCCGACTGCCCTGGAAAGCTATCCTTCCTTCTTCCCCTGACCCCGCCACGAAGTCGATGATTTGCGGCTAAGCATGTAACCTTCAGCTATTAAAACAGCTCTTAAGTGGAACAATGCTGCTGGCTATCACACACGTCTTAGGGCCAATGCACGATAATTAAATGTTCTTTTAATATAAATGTTTTGGTAGTACATGCTGGAAAACTATGAAGCATGTAAATAATTTGAAAAGGTCAGCTTGGGATGAGGTGCTAAAAGTTGTGAGTCATTTCAAGAGACTCCCTTAAATTGAAGAGGTCTGTGGGAGAGAAGTGGAGATATTGGAAATTTCAAATAAAGAGATTTAGTTCGACAAGAATTTACCGAGGACTTTCTGCCAGCCTCGTAATTAAGCATCCGGCAGTACAAAAGAAGTGTAAGTGTGGGTCTTCAGGGAACTGGTTGGGAAAGAGTTCCAGGTGGTGGAGGATATGCCAAGAGAGTGAAAATACAGAGCCGAATGTGGGGGCTGGCACCAGGAGATTACAGTAAACCAGTGAGGCACAGAAGGTTTCAGGGAAGTGGGACATTTAGTGCTGGATCCTTTAAGAAAGGTAAGATTTGGGAGAAAAAAAAAAAAATTTAAAGGGGAACATGCTTACACATGAACATAGTAGTGTGGTGGGAGGCAAGGAGATGGGAATGAAATAAAACCCCTCTGTACTGTAAAAAACATAATTGCTGTATTTGTTCATTCTAGCCAATGTGCCCTAGCAAAGGTGCTTTCCATGTTTCGGTGACCTGGTTACCAGGAAAAGCTTTAGCACAAAATGCATTTACTCAAAATAAATCTGGAGACTTATTTAAGGCTATGCAACCCTTCTCTTCTTCTCTCTCTCTTTTTTTTTTAAAATAGTAAAACTACCCTTTTTTTGAGTGTCCACTTATGTGCCAAATGCTGGGCTAAGCACTTTATGTGCGCTATTTCATTTACTGGGACTTTGGGATGGCATTGAACCTGGAATTCAAACTTGGGCCTGATTCCAAATCCCCAACTCTTCACTGTAATTTATCAAGACTAGTGTTGCTTGACGTGGAACTCTGCTCAGTGTTAAGTGGCAGCCTGGATGGGAGAGGAGTCTGGGGGAGAATGGATACATTTATATGTATGGCTGAGTCCCTTCCTGTTTACCTGAAACTAACACAACGTTGTAAATCGGCTATACACCAACACAAAATAAGAAGTCTTTAAAAGACTTTTTTGAAAAAGAGTAGTGTTGCCTGACTCTCTCTGGACCTTGGGGATTTTCAGTGCGTTCCAGATTCCCCATCTCCTACTGCTGTGTTGTGATGCTCCAAAATTAGAGCTTCCACTGTCTCTTCTAACTACACTTCTGATCCAAGCAGAGAGCATGGTAAAGCCCGCTTTGGGGGCCAACGGTGTTACACAACAGGACCTACTCAGAGAGAACGACAGGCACTTTTAAAGGCCCATGTTTACATATCATGTCAGCGGCCCACAGTTGAAAATGCCTGAGAAGTAACATACTCAGGGAGCATCAAGGGTTGCTCCTCTCCTCCCACAGACTCAGGGGAGGCGTGTCTTGAGAGTTACCACCTGAACAGGAAGTACAGAGAAAAGCAGTGTTGTGACGCTCCTTCCTCTCTGTTGGTTTTATCTACAAAGTCTTGTTCACTCTGAGGTGTGCACTGCCCACCGCAAAGAGGCTGAAACTCCACATCTCTGGGGGACTGTCCCAGTTGCAGACACTTGCAAACTTCCCATTCGAAGAGAAAGTTAATTTTAATATAAAACAATGAAAATATCCCTTTTGATGTTCATTTATCTAAACTCACACAAACTCAAATATAAGAGAGTTGTATGGAAAACTCTGGAGTCAAAGTTTTTTATGTACGTTCCCCTCCATCTAAAATTTTTCTTCCTCACTGAATGTCAGGAATGCTGACGTTTGTAATGAACAGATTTTTTTTTTTTTTTTTTTGAGGAATACTCGATCTTGCTTTTGTTCCTCTGTCATCTTTTCTATCCTGAAGTTAACCTCAGGCATCTGCTGCTGCTGTTAAGTTGCTTCAGTCGTGTCCGACTGTGTGCGACCCCATGGACTGCAGCCCACCAGGCTCCTCTGTCCATGGGCTTCTCCAGGCAAGTGTACTGGAGTGGGGGTGCCATTGCCTCCTCCTTCAGGCGTCGGCACTAGAGGAGAAAACGCTTTCTAAACAGCCACGCTGAAGTCGCCCCTGGAACTTCCTCAGTCTCCAGATCCAGTTATTTTTGCCCCAGTTTGGCTCACGGTGCCCTTACCTTGGTAAGTGATGTGAAGCAAACAAGTTTAAACTTCCTTTGGACGCAGAAGTACTAGACTGGCCTAAAGTGAAACTGAAACTTTACACTGTGAACCTAATATGAACCCCACTTACCTGGGAGAGAAAAGCAAGACACACAGCTTTAAAGATTAATTTTGTGGTGCTTTTGGAGGGATGAACTCAAAATAAATGCACCAGAAAATAAATGCGATGGGAAATTTCAGGATAAAGGCCCAAAAACTACATCAAAAGAACTAGTCTAAGAGACATTCAGTTTGCAATGCTAATAATATAATGGAACTCACTGATGGCTACTCAAAAAATACAGCTAAAATCTTCTACTTTCTAAATTTTAAAAAATACATAGACAAGGAAGTAAAAGCAAAGGAAGCTGGACCTTCCTTTGTTAACTTTAAATGTAATCATCACTTCTCTTCTCAATGAGTTTCCATGACCACTTGTTTAAAACTGCAACCCACTGACCTGCCCCTCATTCTCCTTAACTTACATTTATCATCTGCTAATATGCTACATAATTTCCTTATTATGTTTATTTATAATATATAGCCCCGCCCCTGCCCCCCCAACACCCAATGTAGGAGCTGCAGGAGATGCGGGTTAGATCTCTGGGCTGGGGAACGCCCCTGAAGGAGGAGGATTTTCTGTCTGCATTTCTTTTCTTTTCTTGAATTTCCACCCAAACGCAAGTTTCTCAAGGGCAGGCATTTTGGTCTGTTGTGTTCATTGGTTTATCTTAAGTACATATAAGAGTTCCTGAAACAGAGTAAATTAATTAATCAATCAATTAAGCATCTTCTAGTGCTAACTATAGAAAGGTCACAGCTCAGGAACAGAGAAGCAATTACAGACCAATTCACAGATGAAATAAAATTTGTAAAATGGGAGTGGATAACAGTAATAACAAAAGATGAGCATTTACTGAATGCTTACTAGGTACTACCACTCTGAAATGCTTTACATATATATTGCCTCATGCAATCCTCACAACAGCACTGTGAGATCTGTACCATTACCATGCTCACTTTACAGATGAGGAAACTGAGGCACAGGGGTATGTTAAGTGCTCAGTTGCTTCAGTTGTATCCAACTCTGCAACCCCATGGACTGGAGTCTGCCAGGCTCCTCTGTCCATGGGATTCCCCAGGCAAGAATCCTGGAGCAGGTTGCCATTTCCTCCTTCAGGGGATTTTCCCAACCCAGGGATCTAACCCGTGTCTCCTGTGGCCCCTGCATTGGCAGGCGGATTCTTTACCACTGAGCTACTTGGGGAGCTTATTATGTTAAGTAACTCAGCTTAAATCATAGAACTAGCAAATGGCAAGCCAGGATTAGAACCCAAGAAGTGTGGTGAAGAGCTTGTGCTTGCTATTTGCATACCCTGGAAGGTGGATAACGGAAGCGAATGGGTTTTACTACATTCGCTTTCTCTCCAGGAGTAGGAGAAATGGAAGGAGGTCTGGACAGTCCCTTTTGAAGATTTCAATATCCTGGCAAGAGGCACAGCTGAGACTAGCACCTCGAGACTGTCATGGGGGATTTAGTGGCACTGCTGCTGCTAAGTCACTTCAGTCGTGTCCGACTCTGTGCGACCCATAGACGACCTGAGCCCCACTCAAAAACAAAGCACGATTAAGGGGTGGGGTAAGTGAGTCAAGAGAAGGAAAAAGACATAGGAAGCTGAGTAGGGAGTTACTAAAGATACACTTTCACATACAAGCTGGGACCAAGATTGCCGGGAGAAATATCAATAACCTCAGATACACACATGATACCATTCTAATGGCGTAAAGTGATGAGAAACTAAAGAGCCTCTTGATGAGGGTGAAAGAGGAGATTGAAAAAGGTGGCTTAAAACTCAACATTCAGAAAACTAAGACCATGGCATCTGGTCCCATCACTTTATGGCAAATAGGAGAAAAAGTGGAAACAGTGACAGATTTTATTTTCTTGGGCTCCAAAATCACTGCAGTTGGTGACTACAGCCACAAAATTAAAAGATGCTTGCTCCCTGGAAGGAAAGCTGTGACAGACCAAGACAGCATATTAAACAGCGGAGACATCACTTTGCCGACAAGAGTCTGTATACTCAAAGTTATCGGTTTTCCTGTAGTCCTGTGTTGTCTTTATGGATGTAACAGTTGGACCATAAAGAAAGCTGAGTGCTGAAGAACTGATGCCTTCGAATTGTGGTGCTGGAGAAGGCTCTTGAGAGACCCTTGGACTGCAAGGAGATTAAACCAGTCAATCCTAAAGGAAATCTACTCTGAACATTCATTGGAAGGACTGATGCTGAAGCTGAAGCTCCAATACTTTGGCCACCTGATGCGGAGAACTGACTCACTGGAAAAGACCCTGATGCTGAGAAAGACTGAGGGCAAGAGTAGGGGGTGACAGAGGACGAGATGGTTGGATGGCATCACTGACTCAATGGACATGAGTTTGAGCAAGCTCCTGGAGATAGTGAAGGACAGGAAAGCCTGGCGTGCTGCAGTCCCTGGGGTCGCAAAGAGTTGGACATGACTTAGCAGCTGAACAGCAACAATCTTGAAAACGTTACTAGTAGGTGTTCTGTCACTGACAGCAGTGATCGTTTCCTCACCTGGATTTTGCCAGACTACTTTCAGAATAAGATTAGAAGAGGTAACTCAATGGAAAGTCATGGTTTCTCACTGTTAAATAATGTTGTTTTATTATTTTTCCTTTTTTTTTTTTTTTCCAAAAAGAGGTATGAGGTGGTAATGCACCATGACCAGATCAAACAGTGCCAATAAATAACAATAGTTCTTTGGAACTAACCTAGAACAAACAGTGCTTTCTCTCTTTCTGGCCCTGTGTGCGTATGCCCAGTTGTATATCATCAGTTATAAACAGGAGACGGCTTCTCTGCTTGAGGAGCAAGGCCCTGGTTAGCATTTGGAAAATGCCTATGAAATATTTCAGTAAAGAGAATTCTATTTCCACAACTATATTCTGTTCAGGAACATCAAAGTGTAGAAAAACATAAGGGAACAATTACGACACCTGACCTATGCATCATAATATATATCCCATACATATGTGCAACACAGAGTAATCATCAACAACTTTCCCTGTCAAACCAGTTTTCTCCTTGCTTTTTCACTGAAAGGCCCAGAAAGAAGAGGAAAGTCACACAAAGTCATTAACTTTATTGCAATCTAGTCTCTCTTGTTTCAGAGCCAGGAAAACATTTCTTGATTTAATTTTACTGGTAAATAAAACACTTCTGAAGTTCAATAACAAGTGAATGGTCCAAGTTTCATTCTTTCCCTCCTCTCTCAGCCATACTGACCTTTATAGAAGCAAAAGAACAACATTTGACATTTCGTGGAAAATAAAGAAACATAATTTAGCAATTCCTAACCAATGGCCGCACGCTACAGCTTTGGAGTTGCTCAACTCTTTCCAGACACAAATGTCTCACAAGCATCCTTCATATTCTTTTTCAAATAACAAGTAAATAAACACAACTTTAATTAGATGAGCCTGTCTCACATATTTGGCTGATGTCATCCTTGCCTCTTTGGGGGGTGGGGAATCAATTAAAAAAAGAAAGAAAGAAAAAACCACAAGATACAGATGACATTGTCTCAAACGCTGAGCTGCATTTCTTGCAGTGCAACTCCATCAAGCTGAAACTGCAGGTCCTGACGCGGTTAATCAGATTGCTTGCCCAACTCACATGCCATAAAGAAGAAATACAACCGTGAACCTGGGGGCGGGGGGTGGGGGGTGCTGACATGTCTTTTGCCTTGCTCCATGTCATCTGCTCACAGGCCCTATTCCTCCACGTGGAACAAAAACTGTCTCTTGTCTCCATCCCAGCCACGGGACCAACTGGCACTGCTTCTATTTTTGGTGAAAATTTCCAAGAGCCTGGAGAATGGATGGGCATGCTCAAGGAACTCAGAGAGAAGGTGCCCAGAGCATTTCCCACGGGGACTGAACTTTTCTTTTGATTTTTCACGGCTTGTTTTTAGTTCCAGTTGGGGAACAGGGAGCAGCACCATTCCCCATGCTCCTATCCGCTGGCTGCTTTCTCTCCTCTGTCTCCGGGAGCACCTCGTTCGCTTCTGCATGCAGGTTGCCACGCGCAGCCGAGGAGGTTCTGATCTGACTTGCCAGGCGTGTGCTTCCCCCCATCGAGCACGGCTAACTGGATCTCCGCCTGCTCTCAGGCTGTCGATCCGAGCAAGGCTGAAGCCCGTTTCGGAGTCATCCAGAACATCCCGAAGGGCCAGCCTCTCCCCTCTTCCCCTCTTGGACGTGCCGCAGACTGGAGGTCACTTGAGGGGATGGCTCATCCTGGCGGCCACCCTGGGAGTTGGGGTTCGTTCCAGACTATGTTCAGAAAAGGGGTCCAAGAACTCTTAAAACGGCTGATTTTTTTTTTAATGTTTGGTATTTAAAAAAAAAAATGTGTCAGTGACAGCAAAGCCGAAAAAGAGTTTCTTGCACCCAATCCATACGTACGATGACAGAGGAACCCCTTCAGGGAGGACCCACCTGCTGGGTAAGCTGGGGGCAGGGGGGTGCCCACACTGGCAACTTGAACACTGCCTGCCAACAGGTTGTGATTGGCCTGTGCGCTATTTAAAAGCTGTCTTTTAATGGTTGCCAACATTAACACATCAGGAGCTTTCACATAAAAATCTGGTTTTAGGCTTCTCTAGAAAAATCAGAAGACCTGGCTGACACCGGCTCTGCTTCCCGTCTAGCAAACGCTGAACTGGAGCCACGCAGCTGCTGGCCCTTTCGCCAAGGGCCTCCTGACCACCAGCCTGTGCTCATAGCCCCTGGCACTTGGGGGGAGTCTGCGGCTGCTGGTGAGGGCACCCCAAGTATTGAGAAGAGAGCTTGGTAGGAGCATTAGGTGGCTGTCAGTAGATACTTGGCAATTTGCCTGATACCTCCTCTACATTTCCATCTCCATTTTTTCCTGCCTCCAGAGCTGCCCTGAAATAGCATGAACACTTACTCGTAAGAATTATCGTCCTTTGCCAAAGGGCCAGAAGTTCAAGAAAGGCCCAGATACCACCACTCACTGATGGCCTTCTGTCTCTGAATCCAATTGCTTGAGTAGGGAGAGAACTTGGTGAGGAAGAGAGATAACTCATAATTGAGCCAACTATTTGTCGCTAAAAAGTTGTAACGTCACGCCAAGGGAGAGAGTCCTAGGGGTGTGTGTGTGTGGGTGGTTTTATGCCCTCACGCGGGCCCCAAATTAGAATGTAAAGTTGATCAACATAAGGCGTGATGTCTGAAGTCAAGCTCAGAGCAACTCAAATATTTTCTTTGCTTCAACCTGAAACTATGGAGATTACACTGAGACTGTATTCAGGACACTTGCCAACTCTCTGCCTTAGAAAACAGCAGAGGCTGGCTTCTTGAACCCAATCCACACGTACAATGACACACAGCATGCAACCCACTGCAGGGCTAGGTGAAAAGTTGGTAGCACAGAGGCAGAAGACCATTCGGGGTGATTTTCAAAGTGCTTCGGGGCCTGCAGCTGCAAGACGCCGCTGACTGCACAGCAGTGGGGCAGCTACATTTCTCTCTTTCACGCAGCTCTAAAAACATAAGCAATCAACTTTTGGCTGGCTTCAGGAATCCAGTTCCTGCCTCAGATTCCTCACAGCACCTGCCTTTATGAACTGCTCCTAGGAATGCGCCCTGGCTTTCTGAAAATCGCACAGATCTGGAGCTTTTCGTCTTTCATTTTACCCCTTCTGAACTGGGAAATTCACCGTGTCTCCTAAAACAAACCAAAAAAAAAACACCCTGCGGGCCACAACCAGGTGGATCTCCAGGCAGAGGGGGTCCTTGCAAGCAGCAGGCTTGCTGTCTCAGATGATAGCACACAAAGTTATCTTGAGGACTACTGACGGAACCCTGAAGGTGTGAGAATTATCGAGACAGGCAAAAAAACAACAGGGTGCAATTGACAACAGATGTTGAGAGGGAAAGAGAAAGGATAACAGATTCCAGCTGATGGAACAGAGACAGAGATAGGAAGAGGGGAAAAAAAAAAAGAACGGCCAGGGGTCTCAGATGGATACAAACAGTGTCAGGTTCCAGGGAACCCCTCCATCAGGTTCCAGGTGGCCATTCTCTGCCTTAAGGATGTGACAGAGCTCTTTCACTGCAGGGCCCCTTCGTTCAGTGTCCAAACCTGCGCGTGCTTTCTGGATTCCGTTCAGCAAGTTCTCAGCACTGCAGCAGGGGCTGTGATCATCAGATGCACGGAGGATTCATAAATCACGGCCCCTGCTCTCAAGCTTACACTCTGGGTCACAATTTTATTTGATGCATTTACGATGCATTCTTTATTTATAGTAAATTCCTGTCACACTGCTCAGAGCGCACTCCAAGTCAGTGACAGTGGGTAGAACAAGAACACACGTGATGATGGTGACTGTCCTTGAATCTGTCTTTACAGACAGAATGCAAAAGAACTGAATGAAATATTTACAGTGGTTAAGGTATTTAACAATACCTCAAATACTGGACTTTTTTAGAAGTTTTTTTTTGTTTTTTAAGTTCTTGAAACTGTCCTAGGATCTAGTAACAATGTGGTGAAAAGACTTGGCTCATGTCACCTCCCCATTCCCACCCCAGGGCGTTTTCCACGGTATTTCTCTTTCCTCTCCTACAAAAGTGCCAGCCAGATGAAGATGCCCATGCTCTTTCCTCTCTTTGTGCCTCTGTCCCTCTAGTTCATTCCGAAGAACTAGAAGAGACTTTCTCCTCTTCCAAACTCATTCAAATCTGGAATCTTTTGCAGCCCAGCTATAGGCGACATTTTTCATGAAGTCATCTATGCCTTCTCTAGACCTTTCAGTGAATTTCCCTAATTATTACTATCGTTGCTAAGAGTAACCACAAATAGGGTTATATCACAACCATCACCATCACAGTAACAGTAACTAGTATTTATGAGCTTCTTTCAGCTCCACAAACTTGGTCATGCTTCATATTTACTACTCATATTACTCACTCCCAAGGTGGGTACTGTTATCATCCCCATTTTTCAGAGAGAGGGGGAGAAATTGGGACTTAGGGAAGTGAAGTACATTTCCCAATGATATGTAGTAAGTGATAAGAGTATTCTGGTCAGTGTCAGCAGTTTAGCATTTAACTATGGATATCTTTGTCTCTTGAGTTGCTATTTACTACACAGTCATCAAACTATTTTAAAGGTACTGTTTGGGGAAGGGGCTTTAGTGAGTAGCAAAAGTACGGTTTCAAATACAAAAGATACTCTCTGTTAGTCCTGTGGCTGCTCTTCAGGTTCTGGGAGATGTATGAGATATCTGTGATTCAGTGAGGAGGAGGGTAGAGGGCACCTGTGAGTGAAGAAAGAACAGTGACAGCCCACGGGAGCACTGGGATGCCATCTGGGACCAGTGGCCGTTTGCTGGAAATCCAGGTTCACGTCCCAGACCACGCCCTCACTAGTCTATTACTCTCAGCTCATCTTACTCTCTGAGGTCCCCATTTTCCAACCGGAAACAAAAGAATAGCAGAAAACACCTGTACTCACATAAGTTATAGAAAGGATAAATGGCAAAACCAATTGTCTCCAACTTTTCTGGTTCCTCACACAGAGCAATATTCATGTTTATCAAGTTTTGGAAAAGAATCATAAAGTTTCAGAGCTAGGCAAGATTTTGTCTGATTTTGTTTTCTAGATGAAGAAATCCCAGCCTCATGACTTGGTCAGTGTCATACAATTCAGTCTTAGTTCAAAGCTCTTCTCGTGGGTTATCACGATCCATAAGTACAAGCAATTCCATACATATCTATTTGTATTTGGGCTATACAGTCATACATTTGCAATTGATTTCTTTCTATGATGGTGTTCTTCAAAGACTATTTTGGCCCCCAAGTGAAAATAAAGAGGAAAAATAGAAATTTTTGAAAGAAAGTTTAGTGACTTTGCAAGTCAACCTCTCCAGTCTTGGCTTCTTCATCCATGAGGTGAAGTAGTTGACTCAAGATTAACTAAAGTCAATGAGATCCTGGTAGAATGAGAAATCTACTTTTGGTGCCCAAGCTGTCACAGGGAAAGGAGCAAAAAAAAGGCAACATAATTGATAGGAGATAATAATTCAGAGAAGCAGAAAACAAAAGGGCAAGTGATCACCATAAACAGAAGAGAATTATAAATAGTGTGAGTACAGTAGAGGGAGGGGCAGAATCTGTCAAAATTCTGGATGTATGGAATGAGAGGGAGGGGTCTGCAGAAGAAGAGCAATGAGTAAAAGGAAGCCCAAGCTAGAATGACCCCTACAGACGTGAGGGGGTTAGAGTGGCAGCCATGGAGAATACCTGGGACATTCACAGGGGCAGGCAGCGTGGGGATACAGCTAGATCTCCAGCACGGCAGAACTAGCCCTTCCCCTCAGGCCAGTAGAGCGGGGCAGGAGGAAAGAACAGGGTCACCGAGCATCAGGGTCGGGTTGCATAGGACTTTGTTAATTCACAGCGATTAAAGCAGCCATTTGGTGATTCAAACAAAGCCAGATTTCAACCCGATTTTATATTTGGTTTCTATTCACTTCTGCATTAAAAATGTGTGTTTCAGGCTTGACAGAGAAGAGCACATGATGAAATTACGTATCAAGGACCAGCAAAATGTGGTTTTGTTTTGGTAGTGATGACCTTTCTGTTTCTCTGACTCTACTTTTCCTAATAAAACTTTTGATTTATATGGTTTAGAGGCATTAAAAAAAAAAACAAACACACACTGTGGACTCCGTCCAAAGACGAAAGTATTCAATTATAGTGTACTAAAAGAAACCTACCAGTTGCAAAACACTGTGGCTTTGATCATTTATATATAAATAACATACTGAAGCATAGAAGAAGAAGATGAAATAAGAACTTTACAAGTACATCTTATTAAAGCTACAAGAATTGGGGTGATAAACACGGCAAGTACAGAAAATGAAGCAATGATTCAAAGGTACCCATTCTTTAAGACAACTCTCGCATTGGGAGTTCATATCTATGTTATTCTGGTCTAGCATTTTTCTGATAATTTAACTTTGAAGTGGATTTCATGGGTATACAACAGAATGGAAAAGGGGTTCTAGCACAGACTCTGTGGTCAGCTACTGGAGTCAACAGGAACCTGGTACTCTTTGTTTGCTGGTAGAGTATTATTCCATGGAGAAGGCACTGGAGACCCACTCCAGTACTCTTGCCTGGAAACTCCCATGGACAGAGGAGTCTGGTGGGCTGCAGTCCATGGGGTCGCTAAGAGTCGGACACGATTGAGCGACTTCACTTGCACTTTTCACTTTCACGCATTGGAGAAGGAAATGGCAACCCACTCCAGTGTTCTTGCCTGGAGAATCCCAGGGATGGGGGAACCTGGTGGGCTGCTGTCCATGGGGTCGCACAGAGTTGGACACGACTGAAGCGACAGCAGCAGCAGCAGAGTATTATTCCATACTGAAGACTGTACACATATAAGGTCATATCGGCACTGATGAGAGATGCCAAACACTTTATCTGAAACCAGAATGTATTTAGAAACAAAAAATATTTATTTGGATATTTCCTGAAAATACTGAGATTAGTTTTGTTATTGTTCAGTCACTAAGTTGACATTCTGTGACCCCATGGACTGCAACACGCCAGGCTTCCCTGTCCTTCACTATCTCCCAGAGTTTCCTCAAACTCATGTCCATCGAGTTGGTGATGCTATCTAACCATCGCATCCTCTGGTGGCCTCTTCTCCTCCTGCCTTCAATCTTTCCCAGCATCAGGTTCTTTTCTAATGAGTCGGCTCTTTGCATCAGGTGGCCAAAGTATCAGTCCTTCCAATGAATAGTCAGGGTTGATTTCCTTCACGACTGACTGGCTTGATCTCCTTGGAGTCCAAGTGACTATCAGTTTGGAAGCAAACAAATTTGCAAATGGACAAAATTCAAGGAGATGGGAAAAGCTTTTGCAGAGTTTTTCCCTACAATGCCTACTAACTTGGCTTCTTTGGAAGAAAGAAACCTTAAAATACGATGAATGAGGTTGCCTGAATAAAAGTGAAGCAAAAGGCTATGACAAAGTTAAGCTTCTCAAAAGTATCTCATAGAAATGTGATACTGAAAAGCACCTACAGGGATGACTCCTTTTCTAAACTTTGTTTCAAGCATGAATATTTCTAAAAAGGTCCTGGGAAACAGAAAATGATTATTGATAGGAAAATTATTATGAACAATTTTTTATTAATACATATTATTATTAGAAAATTAAAAAGAAGCAGATTCCTCACAGACTCAGAGACACCTAACTTTCACACTTGGGATGAGCAGTGTAAAGGGAGGCATCTCTGTAAACCTCCTTTTTTTTTAATAGTGATTCTTCATGAAAAGTGGATACTTTAAAGGCACATCACCTATAATTCAGAAATATTTACAACTGTGATAAAATTCATTTAATAAGACTATACCCCCTCTAACTCATTGTAATAACTCTGGTTTCCCTGTGAACTGTTAATTCTGCTAGATTTTAAAAGGGAAAATATCTGCGGGTTTTCTAATTTAAAAAATGGGTACATTTATTCAATTTTATTTTGCCTATCACTCATTAAAAAAGAACAAAAAAATTCCTTTGAAAAACTCCCTTTTAGTAAATGATCAGGTCACTAATACAGCTCTAGTAATTAGGTTATACAGATTCGGTAATCTCTTTTCCTGCATTCTTCTATTTAAGATTCTCCAACTCTCGCTAGTGATGAAACAAGAAATCTGCAGTACAAAGCGCTGTGACCACATCAGCAGACAAAGAGGCTGCCCTTACCCTCAAAGGGCAGAGAAAGCAAAGAAGCAAAAGAGAGACTGATTTCTCAAGCACCGAATCCCTGACTTCGTTTTAAGAGGCCCAAAAGCACACCTGGGCCAACTGCTCCTCGGACTGAATACAGCCAGTGAATCCAAAGTGTCCTTTCCTTTTCGTCACTTCAGATGAGCTGTCTATCCCTAGCTAGTGCTAAATTTTCTATGTCTTTGTCTTCACAGCAAATATCATGTAAGGGGAGAAAAACAAAGCCAGAGATGTACCACGTTTTCCTAGAAAAAAAGCATGCGCTTTTGCTGCCATGCTTAAACTTCAGCGATATTCACTGAAAAGTAATGTGTGTCAGGGATTTCAGAAAATGGTGGAGTTCATGGATGAGAATGTTACCAGGGATTTGGGATGCCCACTTCATCTGTCCTGTTTAGTTCAACACAGCTCTTGGGTCTCCTTTAACAGGAACCCTCCGAGATGCTTGGACCCTGGGCAATGCAATCCCATGCTTGATTTCTTCTAGTCCAGTCTTAGGTTCTAACTGTGTCTCATGTGTAAGTTCTTTCTACCCAGTAAGGTCTGTATGGGCTTCCCAGATGGCTCAAGTGGTAAAGAATCTGCCTTCCAATGCAGAAGATGCAGCTTTGACCCCTGGGTTGGGAAGATCCCCTGGAGGAGGAAACGGCAACTCACTCCAATATTCTTGCCTGGAAAATCGGATGGATGGAGGAGCCTGGTGGGCCACAGTTCATGGGGTCTCAAAGAGTCAGACACAGCTGAGTGACTGAGCATAGCACACATGCACCCAAGATATGACATTTAAAATGACAGACCAGGCTACTGGTCCAGGTGGAAGGCAGTTAAGTTGCAACAGTAGTTAAGAGCAGGGGCTTTAGAGAGTGGTGGGCACAATGAGATAGGAAGAGAAAGCTAGGGATCTGTAAGGGAGCCACAGACATGCCACCAACTTCACATGTGATTGTAGAGCTTTGTCTGCATTTGAGGGCTGAAATCATGTGTTTTATTTCTGTTTCAATTTTCTCAGTGCTTACAAACGTCTTAAGCAAGCCAGAGGAACTTGACTTGCTAACTTGACTTGATGCTCAAGGTCACTTTTATTTAGACTGGTTAAATTACACAACTAGGGGAATGAAGGATGGCAGATGACTTGTGGGCAGCATACTCACTGTGGAACCTTCCGTCTGATCTGGAGTCTACTGTATGGTACTGCAGCCCTACAGACCTCAGTGAAGATCTTCAATTAAGCCAAAAAGAGACTGTTCTTTGGGAGACCGTGACTTTATAGTGAACGCCAATGTTAAAATAGATGAACGTTTGTGGAAATGCATTAAGCTTTATAAGTGAAAGATAACAAAACAATAATTCATGTGTTAATTATGCTTACCAATTCATTTCAATTCAAGCTGCTTCTTTATGCATTTTAATTCAGCAAAATTTTGAATTCAACAAGCATTTGTTGAATAGCTGCTATAAGCACAGCCTTCTGCTAAGGCACTGTGGAATAAGTAAATAATAAGAGATTCCACAGTATTCCAGCATCACATGGACTAGTGGGGGAACTGATAAGCTACTAGGTGTGTAAGAATTAAATGAAATAAATACAATTCCATATAATAAGCTTATATTATAAATATAATATTATGATTATATTTATATTATAAATATTGTATTATATTATTATATTATCATTATCATTATATTATATATTTTTAATATTTATATTTATAATATATTTATATTATATATAATATGTACATTTATATATTATATATTATATTTGTGTGATTTATATATATTATATAATATATACAATTTATATATATTATAATTAATATAATAATAATATAATATAATAT
>SJYX01004996.1:185827-230711 GCA_006410675.1 Oreotragus oreotragus
GAGGTTACAATGGCTACCATTTTCATCTCAGGGCGTAATTTATGTAATTAACTGCTGAATTACAATCGGGTGTCCAACCTGAATCCCATCAACTTCTAGATAGTCATGCCTTTACCATCTTCCAACTCACCATAGTTTGTTATTTACATCCTGCCTAGAACCTGCTCCTTACCTTTTACTATGTTTACTTCAAGCTTTTAACCCATTCCTCTCAACAAACATCCTTGCTTTTTGCCTTTCAGAGATAAGAGAAAGCACTGGATACAAACTCCAGCTTTCCACCATTTCAGCTCCAGAATAGTTTCTCGGGTATTCCTGTCCTTCCTTCTTTCCTGAGCCTCAGAGGAAGAAACCCGTCTGCGCCTCCCTCAGACAGACTGTGTATCTCTCCTGTTCTCCCTGCCCTGTCCGTGATCTTGCCAAGGCAATGAGTCTTTCCTCCGGTTTTTAGTACCTTCTTCTTTGTTAGTTCTTTTCACAAGAAAACCACACCCTCAAATGTCCTTTGCACCAGCCCACCTTCCTTCCTAAGCTATTACTTTCTCCATTAAACGTCTTGACTATCACAAACAAAAAAACCCCTGTTCTTTATGTATGAGGTACAGTGTGCTTTACACACATCACGCTACTTAATTAAATCACGCTGTAATCTTGAATGGTCTTTATTCTCTTTTCATAGATGAAGAGAGTAGAAATGAGGAAATACCTGTGACTCAGCTGAAGTCAGCCAGATAGCAGGCTGTGGAGCTGCAGCCCCACTTGCTTTAACCAATGGTTCTCAAACTGATTTCCAGAGCAGCTGCGTCAGCGTCACCCAGAACTGTCAGAAATGCAGATTCTCAGGCCTCACCTGGACCTACTGTATCAGAAACGCTGGGTGTGGGGCCTACCACCTGTGTTTTAACAAGTCCTTCATGTGCCTCTGCTGACACTCCAGTTCGGGGACCAGGGCACCAGACCACACTGCCCTCTTCTTACCCTATTTAACTTCTCTGCTAACTGGACAGAGTCAGGGGTCTTCTTTTGAAGCTTTCTTTTCTTCCAAAAGTTCCAAACCACTGTATCTTGATTCTTTTTCATTAGCCTGCTTACTAAAACATTGGTAAGCAAATCTCGCCAGCTCCACTGCATATTCCCCAGGGACTTTCTCCTGATGTAGTTTCCATGTTGACCAAAGGAGGCAGTGCCCAGCCATGTACCTGAGTGAGGATCTCCAGGAGACGTGGCTCTCTAACACCCAGTGCATGCTAAGTCACTTCAGTCGTGTCTGACTCTTTGTGACCCTATGGACTGTAGCCCGTGAGGCCCCTCTGTCCGTGGGATTCTCCAGGCAAGAATACTGGAGTGGGTTGCCATGCCCTCCTCCCGAGGATCTCCCCGATCCAAGGATCGAACTTGGGTCTCTTATGTCCCCTGCGTTGGCAGGTGGGTTCTTTATCATTGGCGCCACCTGGGGAGCCCCCGACTCCTACACTTAAGTGGCGAAACCAATTGCATCAATGTTTATCTCTATGATATTCTCAAAGCTGTCGCCTATCTCTATTCTCAGCTGCCCTCCCGAACAGTATAGGCTGGAATATGACAACAGCCTTCCTGCCTGGAGCGCTCTTCTTTCCAACACCCTCCCAAACATTTCCAGCTATCCTTCTAAAGAGTAGGTATGAGCATTTCATTCCTATCTCAAATTTTTTTAAATGCCCCAAATTTTAAAAACTAAAACTCTGACGGTTTCCCTTTACCTAAAGGCTGAAGGTTACCATCCCATTCTGAGCACGGAAAACACGGCACTTAAGACAATCCAGCCTTCTGCCTCCTCTCCCACCACCGCGTTTCCAGCTGCGTAAACTTTCTTCCTTCCCCACATGTAGGCAAGACTAACCACGCTTCCATTCTGCAGCCTAGTCTAACACTGTATTCTCTGCCTGAAATACCCAACTCTGTCTACTTGTCATTTACGGGACTTCCCTATAGCTCAGGTGGTAAAGAATCTGCCTGCAATGCAGGAGACCCAGGTTCGATCCCTGGGTTGGGAAGATCCCCTGGAGAAGGAAATGGCAACCCACTCCGGTATTCTTGCCTGGAGAATCCCATGGACAGAGGGGCCTCACGGGCTACAGCCCAAGGGGTTGCAAACGGTCGGACATGACTAAGCGACTGACACACAAAGGTGATACAGACTAGGAGCAGTTAAAATGAAGGAACTATATAGAGTATAATTAGGTCACAGGCCTCACCTAAAGAGGGCAACATCTACTCAGGACTTGAAAATTGCTGCCATGCAAATACTGCCATCAAAGAAAAGCCAGACATTCAGGTTTTGATGTGAAATTTTAAAATTGAGCAAATATTAAAAAAAAAAATTTTTTTTTTAAAAAACTCTGTTCTGTGTTCCATTGTGTGTCCACCAAACAAAATACATCAGTAGGGTGTCAGTGTAGACTTTGGTATTAGTTCAAAGGTGACCAAGACAGGGCCTCTGACCTGAGTGGCTAACCTCTGGGGCTCAGCTCAAACACTACTCCGGGCAGGAGTAAACAAGTCCTCCACTCTGCTCTCATAACACCGTGTTTACATGGCACCTGCCACAGCATACCCTTACAGCTAATTGTTTGCTTACTCCCTGAATCATCAGATCCTAGAGGAGCAGGGCTGTCATCTTCGTCCTCGTAATGGCAGCACTGGTATCACTGTGCGAGTACTGGGTACTCAATTATAACTCTATTGAGAGATGTCTATATGCCAACTTGTATCAACCTGATTCCATATGTTTAAGCTACTTTGTATTTTTCCCCTCCCTAAATTGATATTCTGATCTGAGTAGGCACCACCTTGTTAAATGTGATCTCACTAATGAACCTGTCTCAGAAAAAGCAAACCTACATATGGTTTGAGTCATATTTCAGTTGTGTGCTATAATCCTTATACTTTCTCTTCAGAGGTTATTTTATAAGATGGTGATCCAAACAAGGGCTGTTTAGAGAAATCCTTGATAAATTCAAGAGACTGTTTTAGTCTACACACAGATCTTTTTACTTTGGAAAGAAAAAAAAAATGAGTTCATTTGTTCCATTTGCTAATTTCAGGTTGTAACTTTTTTTCCATTTAACAAAGGCACAAAAAAGTCAGTTTTAATTTTTGTTGGTTATATAATTCCTAGTTATGCTATCCAAACATGCTCACAAAGCTAACTTAAGCTAGGCATTGCCAGACTTGGAGGATGTCAATCATTTTCAGTGAACCAAAACACCAAGTACCAGACTTAATAGGGAACTGCTTGACCATCATTGTTATTTCACTCTCAGCTGATCTAATTTTTAGACACAAACCTAGTCCAAATATATGCATGTGCCCTAGATAGCTGCCATCTGTAAAGTTTATAAACATCAATCCTGCTAAAAAAGAAACATGTTTTTGTAGTTACTTAGGTGTTGTCAAAATGGAGGAGGGTGAAGACGTTATATCTTTCTCTTTGCATAACCAGCAAGTTAGACGGAGAAGGCAATGGCACCCCACTCCAATACTCTTGCCTGGAAAATCCCATGGATGGAGGAGCCTGGTGGGCTGCAGTCCATGGGGTCACCAAGAGTCGGACATGACTGAGTGAATTCACTTTCACTTTTCACTTTCATGCCTTGGAGAAGGAAATGGCAACCCACTCCAGTGTTCTTGCCTGGAGAATCCCAGGGACGGGGGAGCCTGGTGGGCTGCCGTCTCTGGGGTCACACAGAGTTGGCCACGACTGAAGCGACTTAGCAGCAGCAGCAGCAGCAATATTTAAGGTGTTAAAAAAATTTAACACAATCTTTATCACTTTGATCTAACACTCTGCGTGATATTTTGTGCATATGAATTCACCTCTGTGTGGATGCTTGATTCCTTGGAGACTCCACGCCTTGTGTTCACTACGACACGTGTGTGCTGTAACCCAACCGTGAGGCTTACCTGCAGGCTGTTGAAAATGACGAACAGAACCAACATCCAGAAGTGTCTGTAAGCCATGTGCAGGCCTCCCCAAAGCCATGTCATCGAAATCAGGGCAAAGAGATACAAAACCAGTGGAATTTCTAGACACCATAAAAGAAAAAGAATTTTTAAACTTGAGAATACTTCATAACCATACATGTACACAAAATTATTTTTAGCTCCTTCCTGGAGATACCCTCTGTGCCCAAGTACCTGTTTTGCGAGAACAACCTTGGAAATCCCATTCTTAGGGATTCCAGAGAAGAGGAGGGAACATTGCTGAGTCTACATTCCTTCTGTTCTCTCTCTGCCCTCCAAGGCTGGAGAAGGATGAGACCTGCTCCTCTCCTAGACTACCACCTGCTGGCCTGTTCAGGAAGCGCTGAAGATGCACTCACATTTCAATCCCAGGAAAGGCCCGGTATATAAACCTGCTTTTTACTTTGGAAAATTTACAAGCGCTCTCTATCAGAAAATGGCAGGCAGCAGTGTGCTTCCAAAATTACAGCAGCCTAGTCTAACATTTTGAAACATTAATGAACTTGTTTGTATGTCATGGAAACATATGTATTCATACCTTCTTTTCTGACTGAGTGGACACCAAGCTTTACAGCTGTGGTTAAGAGCAAAGATGAAGTGACTGATTCACTACTGTCAACAGTAAGTTTATTCTACCATTATTTTATCATGAAATTTGTTTTGACAGTTCCCAGAACAGATTTCTTGCGGGCGAAAAGACCTCATTACCCTTTCTACTTTATCTCTGATATTTTGGATTTAGAGTAGTAATCTTAAAAGAGGAGATAATAATACGTAAATGGCAAGCCATGTAAGATTTGGAAAGTGAATCAGATCTTGTTGTTGTTAGTCGCTAAGTCATGTCCAGCTGCTCTGCAACCCTATGGACTACAGCCCACCAGACTCCTCTGTCGATGGGGTTTTCCAGGCAAGAATGCTGGAGTGGGTTGCTACTTCCTTCTCCAGGGGATCTTCCCGACCCAGGATTTGAAACTACATCTCCTGCTCGGCAGGCAGATTCTTGACCACTGACCTTACCTGGGAAGTCTGACTTGTAGAGCATCCTTAAATTTGAGTTTGATATTTTCTCATGATTTAGATTATAAACTTAGCCAGAAACCACAGATGCGATGCTGGGTTCCTTTTGCAGCACTCTCTTGGTTTCCACAAGAACTCAATTTGTCCCGTCATTTAGGCTGTTTGTTTTGGCCACTTGATTCAGGTAGTGGCTGCATGAGTCCTCCACTGCAGATTTAGTTCTTATTCCTTTGTAATTAGTAGGTATCTTGTATGGCATTACTTAGGGACTAGGTAAATATTCTTTCACCAATCAGATATTTGATGTATTCATTTATTTTCGTCATAGAGATTCATAGATTCTCAGTGTAATGGGTCATGGTATACTTTGTTGTTTCGTTGCTAAGTCGTGTCTGACTCGAGACTCCTTGAATTGGAGCCCTTATACTGCTACCAGATTATTTTGATGTTCAAATTGTCCTGAGTCTGATTACCAGGAGCCCCTTCAAGACAGTTTCTGGGACTTCTCTCAGATCATCGTTCTGGGATCATTTCCTTGCTTCTGACCCAACAAGACGTTTCAAGTTCACGTCATACTTCCTCTGCCACAGTCCTGGTTTCTTTTAGGGTAGAAGGGAGTTTAGAAACCAAGGTCCGGGGCTGCGTATAGTCTTTGGTATTGGATTACTGCTGTTCCTAAGTCCTCTCAGAGCTAGAGCATACATGTCTGTGCGTGTGCATGCACGCATGTGCATACAAACACACACACACACATCCCTATATCTATATCTATCTGTGTATAATGAAAAACATCCTTTTATACCAATACTTCCAATTCCAATCCAATGCCACAATGTTAATTGTAATTTTCTTTTTCTCTGTATCTTAATTTCCTTCTCTGTTGGTATTTCTTGTTATTCCTAAAATATTTACCTATTTGATCAGCTCGAGTTGATTGCAACCAATCTCCCACTGCTGTCGTCCGTCCCTGGCACAGATGTCCCCCTCCAAAGCCACTCAAGTTCTCACGAGCCTTGTGAGTACACCCCACCCTTCACACGGATGCCCCCTCACAATGATGGGGCTGGGACGCTCCATCCTGGACACCTTCCAGTGGATGCATACCTTGCTCTATACAGACTAATGGCATTAGAATAGTTCCAGAAGCAAGAAGAAAAAGCAGGGAAGAAGGAACATGAGCTTTTTTTTTTTTTTTTTTTTGAGAAGGAGACCATGACGACATCTTGTGAGATATTCTTTTCACAGAAAAAATGTCAATGTCTAAGTTATTACCACTACACAGAACAAATAAGCATAATGTAACACAACAGAATTTACAGATGAATAGTCCTTTTGTCATTAATGCCTTAGCATAGGACAGGAATTTTTTTTTTTTTTTTTTGAGAAGGAGACCATGACGACATCTTGTGAGATATTCTTTTCACAGAAAAAATGTCAATGTCTAAGTTATTACCACTACACAGAACAAATAAGCATAATGTAACACAACAGAATTTACAGATGAATAGTCCTTTTGTCATTAATGCCTTAGCATAGGACAGGAGTGAATATATTAAGGTTTATTTAGCCTTTATTTTTTTATTTTTGCTTAATGAAGTCATACAATTTGATAAAGGCCAGAAGACTCATTTGTGCTTCTTACAAGCTACCCTAATATTTAGGAAACTGCCTAAGCTGCGCTTATAAAAGGTTCCAAAGGTTAGGTATTAGTCTGGCAATTGCCTTCTTTGCTCTCACTGTGCAACTACAAGATTCTATTTATGGCGCTGTGCACAGTACAAAAGGACACGCATATTTTGCATGAACAGTGACAAACCACATTTTCAAAATCCGGCCTGCATGTTCGTGTGAGCGCCGAGAACCAGATGAGCGCGGTGTGCTGGTAAAGCTCAGCGCACAAGCCAGAAGGGCGTACTGGGGCTGGCGAGCAACACCCAGGGCTCGTGTTTTTCTGGAACTCTGCAGAAAAGCGTGGTAGCTTGGCACCCCAGATCAGAAACTGCACGGAAAGAAAGCCAGTCGTAAATAACTCAGCATTCCGAACAGAAGACCCTTGCCTGCTTTTCCGGCAGTGCAACAATGATTCAGACCTGATTTCAGATGGAAGACACATATCCAGAGGGAAATCTGGATTCTGTGGGCCTGAAGTTTATAAACCTCTGAAAAGTTTCTTTAAGAAATAAAAATTTCCAAACCATAGTTAGATAGAAGATCTTAGAAGAGGCCAATACAAGTTAAGAGGCTCATCGGCTTTGTGGTTAACCTAAAGGAGGTACCTTTCACCTTTCTGGGGTCAAGAAGAGTGTGTTGTGTTAGTCGCTCAGCTGTGTCTGACTCTTTGCGATCCCATGGACCATAGCCCACCAGGCTCCTCTGTCCGTGGGATTCTCCACGGAAGAATACTGGAGTGGATTGCCATTTCCTTCTCCAGGGGATCTTCCTGACCCAGGAATCAAACCTGTGTCTCTTGCATTAATAGGAGTGTTCTTTACCACATGCGCCACCTGGGAAGCCCATGGGGTCAAGAGTAACAGCGATCAAAAGAAGGGGTGTGAGAGTGGGAGATGGTAATGAAAGTGGAGGAGACACGCTTCTTTCTGTTTAAAAGCTCCTATGAAATCCACCTGGCAAACTGAAAATGAATGCTCTTTTAATGAACAGCATTTAGTTACACATTTCCTAAGCTGATACTTCACATTTGGTGAAAGGCTAGTAACTTTTCTGTTGGCTGTGTAAGCCCTGCTTACCGATGTAGCCATTTATAAGAGGCAATGTTAACAAGTTACCTTTAGGAGTGAATTCCTTAATAGAAAACAGAATCATTCCAATGTTCTCAATAAAAGGAAACACTTAAAACACATTACGCGGTCCTTAGAATAATGGTATCTGGATTAAGACTGTTGAGACTTCCCTGGTGGTCCAGAGGCTAAGACTCCACACTTCCAGTGCAGGGGGCGAGGTTCAATCCCCGGTCAGGGATCTAGCTCCCACATGCTGCAACTAAGAGTATGCAAGCCACAGCTGAAGATCCTGCATGCTGCAACTAAAGATCCTACAAGCTGCAGCGACGATAGAAGATCCCCCATGGCACAACCCAGACCTGGCACAGCCAATGATAAACAAAGAAACAAACATTTTTCTGTAAAAAGACTGTGCTACCCAGAATATATAAACACCCTTACAACTCAACAGAACCCAAATAACCCAATTCAAAAATGGGCAATGGACTTAAAGAGATATTTCTCCCGGAAAGATAAACAAATGGGCACTGAGCACAGGCAAAGATGACCAACATCACTAGTCACTAAAGAAAAGCAAATTAAACCCACAATAAGATACTATGTATACCCACTCAGATGGCTCTTGTCGATAATTAGAATACTACAAGTGTTGGCGAAGATGTGGAGAAATTGGAACCTTGGTGCCCTTAGTGGTAAGAATGAAATGTGGTGCAGCTGCTGTGGAAAATGGTTTGGTGGTACTTCAAAATGTTAAAAATACAATTACTATATAGTCTAGAAATTTCACTCCTAGGTATATGCTCATAATAACTGAAAACAAGGACTCAGAGATTTACATTAGTATTCATGGCAGGACCATTCATACTATCCTAAAGGTGGAGACAACCCAAAAGTCCCTCAACAGATGAACAGATAAACAAAACGTGATATGTACAAGCAATAAAATATTGCTCAGCCTTAAAAAGGGGTGAAATTCTGACGTATGCTAAAAGGTGAATGAACCATGAAAACATGTTAAGTATAATGAGTCAGACACANTCTTGCCTGGAGAATCCCAGGGACGGGGGAGCCTGGTGGGCTGCCGTCTCTGGGGTCACACAGAGTTGGCCACGACTGAAGCGACTTAGCAGCAGCAGCAGCAGCAATATTTAAGGTGTTAAAAAAATTTAACACAATCTTTATCACTTTGATCTAACACTCTGCGTGATATTTTGTGCATATGAATTCACCTCTGTGTGGATGCTTGATTCCTTGGAGACTTCACGCCTTGTGTTCACTACGACACGTGTGTGCTGTAACCCAACCGTGAGGCTTACCTGCAGGCTGTTGAAAATGACGAACAGAACCAACATCCAGAAGTGTCTGTAAGCCATGTGCAGGCCTCCCCAAAGCCATGTCATCGAAATCAGGGCAAAGAGATACAAAACCAGTGGAATTTCTAGACACCATAAAAGAAAAAGAATTTTTAAACTTGAGAATACTTCATAACCATACATGTACACAAAATTATTTTTAGCTCCTTCCTGGAGATACCCTCTGTGCCCAAGTACCTGTTTTGCGAGAACAACCTTGGAAATCCCATTCTTAGGGATTCCAGAGAAGAGGAGGGAACATTGCTGAGTCTACATTCCTTCTGTTCTCTCTCTGCCCTCCAAGGCTGGAGAAGGATGAGACCTGCTCCTCTCCTAGACTACCACCTGCTGGCCTGTTCAGGAAGCGCTGAAGATGCACTCACATTTCAATCCCAGGAAAGGCCCGGTATATAAACCTGCTTTTTACTTTGGAAAATTTACAAGCGCTCTCTATCAGAAAATGGCAGGCAGCAGTGTGCTTCCAAAATTACAGCAGCCTAGTCTAACATTTTGAAACATTAATGAACTTGTTTGTATGTCATGGAAACATATGTATTCATACCTTCTTTTCTGACTGAGTGGACACCAAGCTTTACAGCTGTGGTTAAGAGCAAAGATGAAGTGACTGATTCACTACTGTCAACAGTAAGTTTATTCTACCATTATTTTATCATGAAATTTGTTTTGACAGTTCCCAGAACAGATTTCTTGCGGGCGAAAAGACCTCATTACCCTTTCTACTTTATCTCTGATATTTTGGATTTAGAGTAGTAATCTTAAAAGAGGAGATAATAATACGTAAATGGCAAGCCATGTAAGATTTGGAAAGTGAATCAGATCTTGTTGTTGTTAGTCGCTAAGTCATGTCCAGCTGCTCTGCAACCCTATGGACTACAGCCCACCAGGCTCCTCTGTCCATGGGGTTTTCCAGGCAAGAACGCTGGAGTGGGTTGCTACTTCCTTCTCCAGGGGATCTTCCCGACCCAGGAATCTAAACTACATCTCCTGCTCGGCAGGCAGATTCTTGACCACTGACCTTACCTGGGGAGTCTGACTTGTAGAGCATCCTTAAATTTGAGTTTGATATTTTCTCATGATTTAGATTATAAACTTAGCCAGAAACCACAGATGTGATGCTGGGTTCCTTTTGCAGCACTCTCTTGGTTTCCACAAGAACTCAATTTGTCCCGTCATTTAGGCTGTTTGTTTTGGCCACTTGATTCAGGTAGTGGCTGCATGAGTCCTCCACTGCAGATTTAGTTCTTATTCCTTTGTAATTAGTAGGTATCTTGTATGGCATTACTTAGGGACTAGGTAAATATTCTTTCACCAATCAGATATTTGATGTATTCATTTATTTTCGTCATAGAGATTCACAGATTCTCAGTGTAATGGGTCATGGTATACTTTGTTGTTTCGTTGCTAAGTCGTGTCTGACTCGAGACTCCTTGAATTGGAGCCCTTATACTGCTACCAGATTATTTTGATGTTCAAATTGTCCTGAGTCTGATTACCAGGAGCCCCTTCAAGACAGTTTCTGGGACTTCTCTCAGATCATCGTTCTGGGATCATTTCCTTGCTTCTGACCCAACAAGACGTTTCAAGTTCACGTCATACTTCCTCTGCCACAGTCCTGGTTTCTTTTAGGGTAGAAGGGAGTTTAGAAACCAAGGTCCGGGGCTGCGTATAGTCTTTGGTATTGGATTACTGCTGTTCCTAAGTCCTCTCAGAGCTAGAGCATACATGTCTGTGCGTGTGCATGCACGCATGTGCATACAAACACACACACACACATCCCTATATCTATATCTATCTGTGTATAATGAAAAACATCCTTTTATACCAATACTTCCAATTCCAATCCAATGCCACAATGTTAATTGTAATTTTCTTTTTCTCTGTATCTTAATTTCCTTCTCTGTTGGTATTTCTTGTTATTCCTAAAATATTTACCTATTTGATCAGCTCGAGTTGATTGCAACCAATCTCCCACTGCTGTCGTCCGTCCCTGGCACAGATGTCCCCCTCCAAAGCCACTCAAGTTCTCACGAGCCTTGTGAGTACACCCCACCCTTCACACGGATGCCCCCTCACAATGATGGGGCTGGGACGCTCCATCCTGGACACCTTCCAGTGGATGCATACCTTGCTCTATACAGACTAATGGCATTAGAATAGTTCCAGAAGCAAGAAGAAAAAGCAGGGAAGAAGGAACATGAGCTTTTTTTTTTTTTTTTTTTTGAGAAGGAGACCATGACGACATCTTGTGAGATATTCTTTTCACAGAAAAAATGTCAATGTCTAAGTTATTACCACTACACAGAACAAATAAGCATAATGTAACACAACAGAATTTACAGATGAATAGTCCTTTTGTCATTAATGCCTTAGCATAGGACAGGAGTGAATATATTAAGGTTTATTTAGCCTTTATTTTTTTATTTTTGCTTAATGAAGTCATACAATTTGATAAAGGCCAGAAGACTCATTTGTGCTTCTTACAAGCTACCCTAATATTTAGGAAACTGCCTAAGCTGCGCTTATAAAAGGTTCCAAAGGTTAGGTATTAGTCTGGCAATTGCCTTCTTTGCTCTCACTGTGCAACTACAAGATTCTATTTATGGCGCTGTGCACAGTACAAAAGGACACGCATATTTTGCATGAACAGTGACAAACCACATTTTCAAAATCCGGCCTGCATGTTCGTGTGAGCGCCGAGAACCAGATGAGCGCGGTGTGCTGGTAAAGCTCAGCGCACAAGCCAGAAGGGCGTACTGGGGCTGGCGAGCAACACCCAGGGCTCGTGTTTTTCTGGAACTCTGCAGAAAAGCGTGGTAGCTTGGCACCCCAGATCAGAAACTGCACGGAAAGAAAGCCAGTCGTAAATAACTCAGCATTCCGAACAGAAGACCCTTGCCTGCTTTTCCGGCAGTGCAACAATGATTCAGACCTGATTTCAGATGGAAGACACATATCCAGAGGGAAATCTGGATTCTGTGGGCCTGAAGTTTATAAACCTCTGAAAAGTTTCTTTAAGAAATAAAAATTTCCAAACCATAGTTAGATAGAAGATCTTAGAAGAGGCCAATACAAGTTAAGAGGCTCATCGGCTTTGTGGTTAACCTAAAGGAGGTACCTTTCACCTTTCTGGGGTCAAGAAGAGTGTGTTGTGTTAGTCGCTCAGCTGTGTCTGACTCTTTGCGATCCCATGGACCATAGCCCACCAGGCTCCTCTGTCCGTGGGATTCTCCACGGAAGAATACTGGAGTGGATTGCCATTTCCTTCTCCAGGGGATCTTCCTGACCCAGGAATCAAACCTGTGTCTCTTGCATTAATAGGAGTGTTCTTTACCACATGCGCCACCTGGGAAGCCCATGGGGTCAAGAGTAACAGCGATCAAAAGAAGGGGTGTGAGAGTGGGAGATGGTAATGAAAGTGGAGGAGACACGCTTCTTTCTGTTTAAAAGCTCCTATGAAATCCACCTGGCAAACTGAAAATGAATGCTCTTTTAATGAACAGCATTTAGTTACACATTTCCTAAGCTGATACTTCACATTTGGTGAAAGGCTAGTAACTTTTCTGTTGGCTGTGTAAGCCCTGCTTACCGATGTAGCCATTTATAAGAGGCAATGTTAACAAGTTACCTTTAGGAGTGAATTCCTTAATAGAAAACAGAATCATTCCAATGTTCTCAATAAAAGGAAACACTTAAAACACATTACGCGGTCCTTAGAATAATGGTATCTGGATTAAGACTGTTGAGACTTCCCTGGTGGTCCAGAGGCTAAGACTCCACACTTCCAGTGCAGGGGGCGAGGTTCAATCCCCGGTCAGGGATCTAGCTCCCACATGCTGCAACTAAGAGTATGCAAGCCACAGCTGAAGATCCTGCATGCTGCAACTAAAGATCCTACAAGCTGCAGCGACGATAGAAGATCCCCCATGGCACAACCCAGACCTGGCACAGCCAATGATAAACAAAGAAACAAACATTTTTCTGTAAAAAGACTGTGCTACCCAGAATATATAAACACCCTTACAACTCAACAGAACCCAAATAACCCAATTCAAAAATGGGCAATGGACTTAAAGAGATATTTCTCCCGGAAAGATAAACAAATGGGCACTGAGCACAGGCAAAGATGACCAACATCACTAGTCACTAAAGAAAAGCAAATTAAACCCACAATAAGATACTATGTATACCCACTCAGATGGCTCTTGTCGATAATTAGAATACTACAAGTGTTGGCAAAGATGTGGAGAAATTGGAACCTTGGTGCCCTTAGTGGTAAGAATGAAATGTGGTGCAGCTGCTGTGGAAAATGGTTTGGTGGTACTTCAAAATGTTAAAAATACAATTACTATATAGTCTAGAAATTTCACTCCTAGGTATATGCTCATAATAACTGAAAACAAGGACTCAGAGATTTACATTAGTATTCATGGCAGGACCATTCATACTATCCTAAAGGTGGAGACAACCCAAAAGTCCCTCAACAGATGAACAGATAAACAAAACGTGATATGTACAAGCAATAAAATATTGCTCAGCCTTAAAAAGGGGTGAAATTCTGACGTATGCTAAAAGGTGAATGAACCATGAAAACATGTTAAGTATAATGAGTCAGACACAAAAGTACAAATACTGTAAGATTCCACTCACACGAAGTGCCTAGAAGAGGCAAATTCAGAGACAAAGCATAGAACAGAGGTTACCCAGAGCTGAGGCGGGGTGGGGGTGGGGGGATGAGGGTGTTATTGCTTAAAGGGTGCAGAGTTTACCTTTGGGATGATGAAAAGTTCTGAAAATAGACGGTGGTGATGGCTGCACAGCGCTGTGAATGCACAGCGCTACTGAACTTAGAATGGTAAATTTTAAGTCATGCATATTTTACTACTATTTTTTGAAAGCTATACTATTAATAAAAAAGACAAGCTTGCGTCAAGATAAAGTTCCACAATGAGGGAGAAAAATAAATAAATCCTTGAAATACTTTACCTACTTACATTATCAAGAATCACTAATGTGAAAAACAAAGCCATCTGAAAAGATTTTAGTGAAATAAGTTACTGGCAGAAAATAAAAAAACAAAAATATTCAGCCAGTGCATTTGCCATTTAGTACTACTATCATTAGAAAAGTCTACTTATGGGAATTAGTAGCTTCCACTGAGAATACACAAAATCTCTTTATTTTTTAGTGTAAAATATGATTTCAATGAATTTCATTGCCATTTTTAAAGAAAGTATGGTGCTGAATTATCTCTTTTCTTTGTAATTGCAGCCTTGGCTTTATTGCTATGCACCAGTGACAATTATGGCTTTCTTATGGAAATCACACCTCATTTACATGAAGCTGAAATTTATTCTGTGTTTACAATCTTCTAAAGTACTTGCTTTAATTTTACCTCCCTGACCTTCTGATTCTAACAATTTGGATGTGCTACTAAAACAAAGTCATCAATGTAAAACAAGGAAGACAACTGTGAAATAATGTGGATTTAAGATATTTATGGGTCTATTTCCAACGATAAGCATGCATCATTTTTAAATTAGAAAAAGAGGTAATCGAAAAGAAGGCATCAAAAGGTCTTATTTCTAAAATATGGGCCTTTATTCTGAAACGAACAGATACTTGAAGGCCAAGAAATTTCATTGATCTGATCCATTCCCTGGTGAGAAAATATTAAATGCGCTCTTGAGCTTTCTTAACAAGGGTAAAGACACAATGTACAGTCACCCACCAGTGTTTTTAGCAAATAACCCTAATGTCATAGAAGATAACAGGGCACATTCTTCACGAAGCTGCCAAGTCAGCATTAGGATACTATGGCTGCAACAGACAACAGACTTACAGATCGGATTTGTAAACGGTTCAGAGAAACGCTCCCTACTTCATCCGGGTAGTTTGTATTCCTAATCTTTGGTCACCAGTCCTATACTTGGTTCTGTTTTAGAATTTCCTTCGTACTTCAACACATTCCCAGAAGAGCTCTTGAGAACCCACCTGGACAACAGGGAATCCACTCTAAGACTCCTGGCCAAAGTCCCCAGACACAGTGGCACATGCTTGTTGCAGCAGGCTAGACCCTGTGCATGTCAACTCAATGACGGCCAGGTTCTTCACTTTAACCATCCTGACCAAATTCATCATCTCCAGTGAAATATGAAGATCACACAGATTGGAGGGTTGCTTTTAATGTGCACACTCATTAATGATCCAAACTATCACTCAAAAGATC
Organism: Oreotragus oreotragus; assembly: GCA_006410675.1. Taxonomy (NCBI): domain Eukaryota; kingdom Metazoa; phylum Chordata; class Mammalia; order Artiodactyla; family Bovidae; genus Oreotragus; species Oreotragus oreotragus. The sequence goes on from SJYX01004996.1 coordinate 201,187, forward strand.
CTGATGAACCTTTATTGAAAATGAACCTCTCCATGTCTGCTATTCCCCGTCCCCTTTGATATTTCCTATTCTCTCCTACCTTATTCTACTCCATTTCAATCCATCCCATCCCATCCCATCCCATCCCATCCCATCCCATCCCACTTCACTCTGAAATGCTGCAGGGAGACTCACCAGTGTATTGTGACCCACAACGTGTAAATCTTTGCTCTAAAAGATAGTTCAAGAAGCTAGTAGGCTATCTTAGACATAAAGTAGGCACAGTAAGCATAACTATCATGGGACACCAACAGCTATCATGTTCTGATATGGGTTTACCCTGACCTTTCCTGGGATGTGAAGGAGGCAAGCCTAATTTGGAGGGACCTGCACAGGTAATATATTGACTCTGCAGGCAGAAAGTCAATACCGGCATATTTTCCAGGTAAAAGAGAAATGTGAGAAAATTCTCAAAGTAGTCTCAAGTCTGCTGGGAACCTAAACAGCAGTACTTTGACAATGGGTGACTTTGGGCTCTCCTGGACATTAGAAGACACTTGAGTGTCAGGCCTACTTTAAAGGTGATTTATTGGGATTGAATAAAAATGGTACAAACCTAGAATTATGGTCTCGCCTTGCAAAAGCTATATATAATTTTCAATTTGCAGGCTATAATTTTGAATCTAAGGAGAATAATCAAGTTAGATGAGACATACCCACATGGACCTTGCATGCACTGTTATTAGAGTAATTCCATTGGAACCGTGTACTTCAAAGTTGCCAGATAATATTCTACTGGGTGGGGAGGGGGGTGGTCAAATAGGTCTGTGATTCTTAAGGAAAAGGTGAAATGATTTTTTTTTTTTTTTTTTCCTTGTGAGAAAAATGTCTTACAACTACGGGAAGGAGAAATATCATTTGGTTTCACAGCCAACATAGCAACTTTCTACACACTTCATAAATGTTTCATAAAATGACATTATGACCAATGTTTTTAGAAGATTACAGTTCTAAAACAAACATGAAGTCAGCCAACCAACAATCGAAGACTGGCTTAACCTAGTTTTCTAACTACATTACCAGTTACTTAGCCGTGAAGGAGTTCAAAACAGTCATCTCCAGGCATGCTCAGGCACCTAAGAGCAATTCCCAACACAATTGGCTTTCATAATACAATGAAAATGTACAATGCATCTTTCAACCTGCTATATCTATACTTTAAATCTTATTAGAAGGTCTCATAATTTGAGGAATTAGGTTACTGTGTATTTGGCCATGACTAGTGAAGAAGTTGGCTTAAAGTTCAACATTCAGAAAACTGAGATCATGGCATCTGGTCCCATCACTCCATGGGAAATAGATGGGGAAACAGTGGGAACAGTGTCAGATTTTATTTTGGGGGGCTCCAAAATCACTGCAGATGGTGATTGCAGCCATGAAATTAAAAGACGCTTACTCCTTGGATGTGAGAGTTGGACTGTGAAGAAAGCGGAGCACTGAAGAATTGATACTTTTCAACTGTGGGATTGGAGAAGACTCTTGAGAGTCCCTTGGACTGCAAGGAGATCTAACCAGTCCATTCTAAAGGAGATCAGTCCTGGGTGTTCTTTGGAAGGACTGATGCTAAAGCTGAAACTCCAGTACTTTGGCCACCTCATGCGAAGAGTTGACTCATTGGAAAAGACTCTTTTGCTGGGAGGGATTGGGGGCAGGAGAAGAAGGGGACGACAGAGGATGAGATGGTTGGATGGCATCACTGACTGAATGGACATGAGTCTGAGTGAACTCCGGGAGTTGGTGATGGACAGGGAGGCCTGGCGTGCTCCGATTCATGAGGCTGCAAAGAGTCGGACACACCTGAGCGACTGAACTGAACTGAGCCAGTTATAGTTAAAGATAATTTGATAGTACATCACAGGGCCGTCATTACAATTTAATAGGCTCTAATTCAACACTGAAATCTTGAGTCAATTCTGACACAATGTCTCAGAAAAATTAACACTAAAAATAACTCTATGTGCTCAAGAAAATATTTTTACAGTGTGTTAAATATGTCAGTTCCCAGAACTGTTTCCTAGTAGAGACTCCTGATCTGACTAAATGCCAGATGACCACAATGCTTATATTTCCTTTCTTTACTTTGGGTCTCTAGCCCTCACACTACAAAACTGTAACACTGAGTAAAATGTTTATTTCCTTTGCCGCGTCACTATTCTAAAAAGTCCACTTGAATGAAATCTTTTGGTTCCTGTCAATGTGATTCACTGCATCTCTTCTTCCAACAGATATTCTGGTATCAGATTATCAGGGCATAGTCTGATCTTAAAAATATAGCTATGTATTTCTCAAAAGTTTTGGGGATATTATTTACTGTCTATTGTTAAATAACTATACCTGCAAATATAGAAAACTAATACGAAACCCACACAGAGAGCTGTTTTCAAGAATATATAATAACAGCCCATAAAGTGGTGTAATTCCTGTGTTATATAAAGGCTTATCATTGTCTATTTAAACAATGGCACAGTAACCCACAGGTGTGCCAGGAATGTCTATGCCCATAAAAATGAACTAATATTTTATTGCTCATTCTTACTAACAACCTTGGATCAAGCCCTTACAGGGAAAAGAAAGATAAACCATTGTGCTAAGAAAGGCAATCTGCTGGGTGAATGGCCATGTGTATGATCTCGGGAGAAGGAGGCTGTCCCAAAAAAGCCATCTACATTGACAACATTCATATGTTGGTGCCCAAAGTAATCTTACCAATGTGACTTGGATCTAATGACAAACTTTAAAATTTTCTTTCTGTATTAGTTTGTCAATATTATATGTAGATCTAAAAATGTGTAAGATTTTAAATCTAACTCTTTCTCCTCTTTCATGTGGAAATTAACATTGTAAATGGTTAGACGGTTTCAGCTATTAGTATTTCAGGTGTCAGCTATTAGTAGTAAATACAGGGTGGATATTAGAATTTATTTTCACCTCAGGCTCAAAACTATGTTTCCACTTTTTTCTTCCCTTTTTCTTTCCTTCTTTCCTCCCTCTCTCCTTCCCTTCCTTCCTTTCCAAGCCTCCGACATGGAGCTACTCACTTATTATTAGTAGTAGTAGTAGTATTACTGTTACTATTCAATTTCATCTTTAATAGATTAGACGGATCCGTCTACATTTTTCATTTGTTTCTCTCTTTTAAAAAAAAATCAAGTGAAGTTTATTCTGTTACAAAGTTTGTGAGCCACATTTGAAAAATAAATTTTTTTTTCATGGAGGCATATAACCATAGATTGTGTTTACTTGCAAAGATTCTGACATTAGTGGGGAGAATGCTGGAGAGAGGAAAATCACCCTACTTCTCCGAAATCATGTAATTAAATGTGTAAGTATCAACAATTGCTCATTTCAATTACTTGTTGATTTACAACCACATCGATTTACAATGTCTTATGAAACTGTACAATAGAGCTTCAAATTGCTCTTCAACATTTTTAGTTTCCCATGACCCAATTTCTACTTCTTTCTTGAAGCTGATGCATCCTAATTATAAATCATATCATTTTGCTTTCCTGAAGGTAATTTATACTAAATTTTATAATTTCCTTCTGTCAAATTCAATTAAAAGAAAAGATATGTTTTGAACAAGGGCCCTGAGCCAAATAAAATTTTTTTAAAGCATGCACTGAAGTTGACTGAATGGGATTTATTCTAAAAGAGGCAGAATAGTAGAGAGGTTATGAGCATGGACTCTGGGGCCAGATTACTTGAGGTCCATTTATTAGCTGTGTGACCTTGGTGAGTTACTTGACTGCTCTGATGCACAATTTTCTCATCTGTACAATAAAGATAACATTAGTACCTCCTAAACATGCTTTATTGAATTCAGTGAGGATTTAATGATTGAAATGCAAAATACTTAAAACAGTTTTATATAAACTTTGGCGATTGCTTATTATTAAAAAATATAGATATAAATATACATATATATTTAAGATTCAAAAGTGTATTACATAAAATGCGACAGGTAAAAGGATGATTACATATGGATCTTCTTTCAAATATATATATACATATATATATGTATGGTAAGGAATCCACCTGCAATTGCAGGAGACCCAGGTTCGATCCCTGGGTTGGGAAGATATACTGGAGAAGCAAATAGCTACCCACTCCAGTATTCTTATCTGGAGAATTCCATGGTGGGGGGGTGGAAACACACACACACAGACACAGACACACACTATAATAGAAGGTAGAAGATACATATTAGAAGAGAGGGATCAAGTTACATAAAAATTCAGGGAAAGCAGCAGTTACTTCCCATAGCTGGTATCAGAAGGGCTTTTGTGAGGAAGAAAATTCAACTGGAATTTAAAGATGAGCTATGTCTGAACATGTGGATTTTGAGCTTAAGGTAGGAAAGAAAGGCAAAAAGGCAAGAGCATAAATTAGTGTAAAATATCCCTTCTGACTTGCATGACAGGTCCAGGAAGGGTAGTAGTGAGAAGAATGAGGTCATGAAGGGATTGCGCGGACCAGGTTAAGCAACACAGAATGATTTTACAGGAAATGGAGAGGCATTTAAAATTTCTGAGACGATGAGTGTCCAATCAGAAGAGAAACTTCCTTAATCTCATGGGAAAGTAAACAGATTGGTGGACAGAAAGCTGGAGGCAGGGATACCAGCCAGGAAATCACAGCAGTGGTCCAAGTGAGACATGACGAAGACCTGGGGCAAGCACATGGTGAAGGGGTGAGGGGATGGACACAGAGATGTGATAAAGAATCCAAAGGTGAAGTACCCCCGAATCACAAAACAAGGAGGCACTTTAAAACCATCCAGATATTGGGACTTCATCCCTGGAGACTCCAGCACGTTGAGGCGGTAAAGAGACTCATCAAACCATAATTAGTGAAAGAGCGATTTTGATGATTAGTTTTGACAACTACTGACCTGAATTACCCTGGCTTCAAAATTAGGAAAATGAGAAAAGGATTAAGAAGAAGAACAGAAGGAACAGGGAGAAACAATAACACAGAGATCAGAGAAACTGGGGCAGGCAAGTCGTGGACAAGTTTTGTTCTTCTGAGAACAATCTATTATTCCCGGGAAGAGGACAGAAAAGAAGGTGAGAAAACAAGTTGAGCTCAAGTGGATAGATTTGAAAATTACCACTGTGATGTGAAAAAGGCAAAGGCAATCCCTGAAAAACACATCTCTTCCAGGGTTATGAGTCACCCAAAGAATGAGTCATGGCCTGGGATTTACAGGAAAATAAAAAAGAAAGAGAGTATTATGAAAACCAGAGGAGGCAGACTATTCAAGGAAGGGAAATTACCAGTACAACTTATGCAGAAGAGTTTTTAAGGACAAGGACATGAGAGGTCAGCAGATTTGGTGTTCAAGGTTATGCGTGATGAATCGAAGAGAACAGCAAGGCTTGGCAGAGAACGGAGTGATGAGTACAGACAGCTTGCATGGACTCCTCTTCAAGAAGTCTGCTGGTGAAGAAGAGAGGCAGGGAGGCAACTTGATAAAGCAGCAGGATAATGAGCACGTTCTTTTAAGCATGAAAAGTGATGCAGGTTTTTAGACGAAGAGGAAAGACCTAGAATAGGGAGATACTTAAGATGCAAGGCAACTGTGGAAAATTGAATGAAAGCAAGTTCCAAAAGAAGAAAATTGCATGGCGATTGTTTTGCATGGAAATAATTCATTATTTACTTCCTTACCTAAGTGGGAGGAAAAGTGGCAAGGAAGTGAGAAAACAAAAAGCACTGTTCAGATAAAGTAAGGAGGAGAACATCAGGTGGCTTTCCTATCTTATAAAGACAGTGAGAATAGAAGGTGTTAAGCACGAGACTTATGGGCAGTCTGTTTCCTAAAGATTACCTAACAATCAAGTAAAGACAATCCAAAGGCTCACCAAGAAGCCGAGATGGCTCAGTTGAGGCTGCTCAGAATAAATCAGTGTCTATTGCAGAGTGGCACCAATTGGCTGGCAAAAAGAGAAGTATGTGACATAGACTAGAATGGTGAATGTTGAAACTGGTTAAGGAGAGAGTCATGTTGGTGAGGAAATCAAGGGAGCTGCTGAAAATATCCTAATGGGAGGTCACAGTGAAGATAAACAACAGTAGGAGTGAGAAGCTGGGAGAGGCAGCCGAGGGAGGCGTCAAGAGGGAGAGGGGGGACCCAGGAAGAGAAGCCAGCGTGAGAAATGGTAAGCACAGTAATATGAATAGGACAAGCACGATGCAAACAAGCAAAAGAACACAAATTAAAAATAGGAAGAATCATTAAGCAGGGACATAATGACTTTGAAGTTGAAGCCACAAATACTTTTGATACCCTACTAGTTGGAAGGAGTAGCCTCTTGCAACTGGTTGTAGGAAAGTAATTTGTTTATGAGAGTGCCATTTTGGTTATGATAAGACAACTCAAAGAGTAATTTTATAAAAGGTTCAGATCAAGTTTGTTACTGCCTTCCAGCCCAATGAAATTCAAACATCACCTTTGATATGGTGAAGATAACAACTTTTATAAAAATGTCCTTTTCCTCCATTCAACGTTTTGAGTTTTCTAATGCATTAACTATTAAATATAGTGCTGTGACCATAGATATTGTGCCAGCTATACACTTCTAAAGAAATTTATGATACAACTATAAATTCCCCAGATTACTTGTCCCCACTGTTTCCCTAGCCCCAACAACTCTATTTTCCTTTATTTCTGGATGTCCTCTTTCATATTGTACCAGTTGACTAAAGTGTGATCAAACAACTATTTAGTGACTATGTATTTTTTAAAGAGTTGCAGAGACACTGAATCATAAATTGAAAGTAGCCCAAGAATACTGGAGCAGGTAGCCTATCTTGTCTCCAGGATTGGGATCGTCCCAATCTAGGAATCCAACCAGTGTCTCCTGCCTTGCAGGTGGATTCTCTTTTTTTTTTTTTTTTTTTTGCAGGTGGATTCTTTACCAACTGAGCTACCAGGGAAAGTGAAAGTGAAAGTGAAGTCGCTCAGTCATGTCTGACTCTTTGCGATCCCGTGGACTGTAGCCCACCAAGCTCCTCCGTCCAGGGAAGTCCTGTCTAAATAACAAGACTGGCAAAAATGAATAAATGAAAAAAACTTGCAAATAATGAATGGAATTCACATGTTAGATATAGATTAATAAATGTAATTTACACCTTACTTGGAGTTTTCCTGATTAGAGAGAACCATGGAGTATTACAAGATTTCCATGTTGATACCAACTGAGGTGTCTCACAGACTAGGTTAGAGGGGAATAGTGTTTTCAATGGCATAGATTTTCTAAGATAAAATAGCCTTAAAAATTCATTTTTTTTTAACTCTTCAGTAGAGTTTTAACATATTCTTTGGCAATAGTCTGAATACAAATTTGAGAGAGATATTTTTAAAACCCAGAAATTGTATTTTCATCAACCAAAAGTTGAATGAAAGATTTCAGTCACCTATTAAAGAAAAGAATGTGCTCTTAGATCAAAGCAATAAACATGAATAACTGTTTCATGTAGCTTTCAAAAGAGTAGAAAGTAATGCTTCATTGGTAATTTTCCCAAGATAACTAAAGAAGGATTTGAGGCGGGGGTGGGGGGGAAAGTCCTTTGAAAGAGTGGAGTATGCCAGGAAAATTAAAATGTAAACTTGTAATTAACTTGGAAAAAAACTGCCAAGGAAATGTATGGAAAAACTCGGCCTATATATAAAAATTACAAACAATTGGGAAAGTTTCACTGACCCTCTGGGTCAAGCTGAGGCACAGCAATGGTATGCCTATGTCAATAACTGATGAAGGGCAAAGAATGCGCAATGCATATGAGCAGCAATGCCACTGTGATGCTCTTAGATGATGGCTTTAAATGTGTGCCCTCATCATATCTTCCACTAACATTCTGCAGAAGCCTATTCATGATGGGTATCAAGAAATTATTTTCAGTTGCATTCCTTCTTCTGCCCTATCACCATGAATGATGAACTCAGCAAGTGAGACTGAATTCAGTTCCACTATTAAGTCTAGACTTAGCAGACATCATGTCCTTTTTAGACAATAGCACTAACTCAGAATGGCTGTGCCTATGGAGACTTTCTGCATGAAAGCACTGGAATTTTCCTTTTATCCTATAGTCTCAGGACTGCTATTGAATGAATGAATGATGCCATCAATTTAACCTTTTAAAAGTTCCATGTGGAAGGGGGACAGACAAGAACCAAGAAATATCAGTCTTAAGAGAGCTGTGAGATGATGATAGAAGCCACGTGCTATGAACTGAACTGAGTCTCTGTAAAATTCATATGTTGAAACCCCAACCCTCAATATGATGGTATTTGGAAACAGGGACATAAAGAGTTAATTAAGTCATGAGAGTAGGGTCCTCACAATGGGATTCATGCTCTTACAAGGAGAGACATGGGCCAACTCTCTCCCTTTCTCTTTCCCTCTCTCCCCCAAGTAAGAACATAGCAAGAGAATGATCATCTGCAGGCCAGGAAGAGGGCTCTTGTTAGGAACCAAATTAGCCAGCACCCAGATTGTGGGACTTCTCAACCGCTATAACTGTGAGGTATAAATATCTACTGTTTAAACCAACCAGTCTATGGCATTTTGTTATGACAACTCCAGTCGATTAATATACACCAGGCATAATGATGAAGAAAGGAAGAGAGGCACATATTTGAAAGATATATAGGAATGATCCAGGACAAAATATTCTGTACCAGTTACATACTGAAAGAGCTGTTATGCTGATAAAAATACCAATGCATACTGCGTGCTCACTATGTTTCAGAGTATACTAAAGACTTAATATGAATTAACATTTAATCCTTGAAACAGCTCTATAAAGTTAAATATTATTATTACGCCTGCACTATATATGCAAATAGTGAGGAAAACTAGGCACATTTCAGTACCATAAAGAGACAAGGCAGTCTTTTTTGGAAATTAGAAGATGAAGAAACAATTTGCTAGCCTAAATCACTTCAAATTCTTTCTGGGGCACGGAGCCTAACAATTCCGTTTATGGAATCAGAGCTCTCTAGGTTTAACGTTCACGTGTCATTTTTCTCAATGAAAGATTTGACGACAGAATGGCAAACGGTGAAGCACTGTGATGGTGGTAAAGAGAGCTCTGGAGAATTTAGGAGTCACTGTGGCTCTAACCCCACCTGCACAACTCAACAGCTCTGCAAATCTGGACACCTCTCTACACTGCTCGTTTCGTCCATTTTTCTTGTCTCACTATACGTGCTTCACAAGATTCTTGTGGAAACTGAGGTAATATACACAAAATGCTTAGCATAGTGTGCTGGTATACCAGCAATTAGTAGCTGTTACGATGATAATGATGATACCACCAGGGCTAAAGCCCACCCATAGCTGCCACTTACATGCAGTCCAGCCTTTTATTCTCTCCCAATCCTACTACATCCATGCTCTATGTCCTTTATCCACCTTGAAAATAAACTGAAATTGAAGCTTTAGTACTGAAATAGCCTAAACAGAGAACCACCCTTGTCCTCATCAGTTTTAAACAGAGACTAGGTAAAAGGCAGTCCCTGAGGTATAAACATTTGGGAAACTTAAGTTTTGGAAAGACCCAGCTCTGCCACAAATTACTAGTCCCTTTTCTTCTTTGGTTACATGTGGAAATCAGGAGTTCAAACAGAAATGTAAGCTTTCTTGCAACTCTTTGATTTTAATTTTTACTTTTTATCTCAATGTTCTAAGCCTTAGGAAACTAATTCCTGATGTTAAAGTTCTAGGAGATTTTAATGAGCAATATCAAGTCCCCAGTCAATAACAATAATGAAAAAAAAAAAAGCAATACACATTGAACAACTACATATCATCTTTCAAGTTCAAAGATTCTGATTTCAATCTTTGAAGACTGAGGTCACAGATATAAATCTAAGCAGAGGATGAGGGTCCAAAATGTTTCTTTATTTTGGATTTTCCCCAGCATTACTGATAAAATGTGGGAGACTAAACTGTGCTCACAAAGATTTTTTTAAAGCTCAAGTGGAAGAGATTGTTTATTGTGCAGCGAGGAGTTCTGGGGTTTTCCTTTGGTCCTTAGGTATTGTTATTTATTTTCTTTTCAGTAATGTAACTGGGAGTAGACTGCAAACAAGCAGTTTTCTGCCAAGGACATGCGAAACCTGTAATATTGGTCATTCTGGATCTGATTTAAGTATGTACTATTACTAGGTAAGATTACTCTTACTTTGCTTCAGTGGAAACCTCAATTTTGGNGAGGTTACAGAGATAGTTGAGTAGCTGTAGGGTAGGACTGGTGGTGTGACTGTGGCATTTGAACAGACTGTACTAGTGGACCAGGCAGACAATTTATGGTATACTGAAGACCAGACAGTAGCTTCAATAATCCAGGCAGGAAGGCTGGAGGCCAAACACTCAGAGTCAGGCAAAGAGCACATCAATAGATGAGGGGGTAGAAAGCAGCATTCATTAAAGATGATTTTAGAGCAAATGCTCTAGGACTTCACCTAATTTTAACAACTGCAAGGCAAGGTGGGTATTAGTTTACCATTTTCCACCCCCCATAATGTTAAAAGATTGAGGAATAGGGACAGTAAATAAAATACCCTGGATGGCATAATAGCAGTGAAGCTGAGGTTAGGATCTAGGATCTTCTTGGGTTTTAAAAGCTGTGCTTTCTTTTTTCAGTATATCATATTTCTAATCTTCTGTGCTGTAGTTTAGGTCAAAGTGTCTTGTTATCAATATGCCCTTTCTATAGTGGCTAACAACAATGAGGGAGGCAAAGACTTATCCTACTCTTACTTACTTGAAACTTTTAGAAAATGGACAATGCTAAACCTAATCTAGCTGAAGTGAATTTCTTCTTTAACTTTTTTCCACAAGCATTTATTTACGTACTTATTTTTCAAGCAGCTTTATTGAATTATCCTTAAAATCTCTTGTTTAGCAAGCATTTTAAAATGGACCTATTTGTAATTTGATGTTTTAGTTCTGTACCAAGAAGAAGAGTGACAAATCAGTTTACCTCTGTGCCCCTTAAATTTTAGAGTCAAACATTTAGAACCAGAACAGACCAAGGGGTCATTTGGACCTCTGAGGTTCATTCATACATTCAATGCTTTCTAAAATTGTACTTCTATTCTATGCTAGGTGCAGTTCTAGGTATTGTGGATACTCCATTGAACAAAGTCGTTGAAATTATAGGAAAACACACATACACACATATACATATACGACACACATTAAGAAAATCATTATAACTCATAGTCAAGGCATGAGAAATACATGAAGTAAAACCAATGGATGAGAGCAGTTTAAAAAGGTGGTTAGGGAAGAACTTTCTGAGGAAGTGACATCTGATCAGAGACCTTAGGGAAGGTAAGAGATTCTGTATGAGTCAAGAAAATTCCAGACAGAAAGAAGAGAAAATACACTGACTCTGAAAGAGGTAGCAGCTTGATATGTTAGAAGAAGGGCTGCCCTTTAGGTTTTATAAAAACTTAATGGTTAATGACTTTTCAACATAATAGACTGAGTTTATAGTTGTTGCCTAACAGAAGAGCCTTTCAAAGATCTCTCACTTACATGACTGAGCGATTAATTTTCACTTTTTCTTTTTAGCATTAGGATTTAATCCACTGAAAACTAAACATCACTCTTAGCTTCTAAACTTTGCAAACCACTTTGGAATTTTTAAGGCAAAAACACAAATTCAGAGGGAAAATGGTTCACTATTGGTGCACAATTATTTATAAATTACAGAATCGTAGAACTGCAAAATTTAAAGTGATTGCCACAGTCGTCTAGAAACACAATGATAATAGCTAACAACAGTTATAGAGCCAATCACGATTCTAAATGTCTAAATCATATTAACTTATTTTGTCCTCACTCTTTGGGGAAGTTAAGAAGGATAGGGGTTAAGTAATGTCCCCCAAATCACACAACAGATAAGCAATGCACCTGGGGAGTCTGACTGCAGAATCTGTTGCTACTAGATAGTATGAAGAAATTGAGACTGGTGGTTCAGTAAATCTTTCAGAGGCAGGGGTGGGATTTTAGCCTTATCCTAATGACCCTTGAATTTGTGTTCTTGGTCACCACTTTGTGCTATAGTGTATCATCAGTTCTTGGAGAACATCCAGCCTTAACTCTATATCGCGAGCAAATGCTATCTAGTAGACTGTATATGGGCTTTCTGAACTAGAAGAACCTTCATTTAAATCTAATTCAGGACTTAATAGCTTGCAGTCTTGAGTGAGTTACTTCTCTAAGTCTTAGTTTGCTTATCTATACAATTTGGATAATCGTCCTTGCTAAATTTTGTTGTAGAGAGAAAGGAATGATGCAAAATGCCTGATGCAGCACTGAATACATACAAGGCAATTTAAAAGAGTGGTGAAGCAACTTAAAGTGGTGCAATTATCATGATAGAGAGGAAACTAGTCAGATAAGTATATCACATAACTAACTAGTGGAGGAATATTCAGGATACAGATCAGGATTCCTGATTTTTGTACTTCTTGCATTGAACCAAAGGACTTAGTTGTGATAAGGTTCATAGAAAAATAACCTGCCAGCTTTTATATATGTGTCTTGCTATTCCAGTTCAGAATGGTGGCATTATTTCTTAGAACTAATTTACTGAACTTGAAGTTGGAACTAAAACCACTTCGATATTATGTATGTCATGGATTGCTGTACAATACTTTATATTAGTTTCACTTTCCCTTTAGATTGTAAAATTCTTATACAAGAGTGTTTCTTGTTTGTTTGTTTTTGTATTTCCTCTGTGTTCTTGAGCTTTGCTTTCCAGGGTGGGAGAAAAGGTCTTTTATGTGAGCAGACTCACAAATCAACTACTTTGCTTTTTTAAAAAAATTAGCTTTACATATCTTATATACAATAAACTGTGCCAACTTTGAATGTATGATTCAATGAGTTCTGATAAAAATATATAGTTGTGTAACCACAACCACAATCATAATATGGAACTACCTTGTCCAAAATGGTAGCCACTAGCCACTTGTGGTATTGATCACTTAAAAAGTGGCTGCTGCTGCTGCTAAGTCGCTTCAGTCATGTCTGACTCTCTGCTAGCCCAGAGATGGCAGCCCACCAGGCTCCCCCATCCCTGGGATTCTCCAGGCAAGAACACTGGAGTGGGTTAGATAGACATAGAATTTTGCAATATGTGTTTGGAATGACAAGCAATAAAAATTAAAATAAAACAATGCAATAAAATAAAAATGACAATAAAATTTAAAATGACAATGACATACTTAGAATTCTGATGTGCAAAAAATCAGGACACCAGAACCACAGCGTTTCAGCTATTGATTGCTACATAACAAACTTGGTGGCTTAAAATATTTTACAATCTGGGCTGGGCAGTTTTCTGTTCTGTGTGGTGTCTACTTGGGCTGGATCCGACAAGAAGGCTTCTTCAACCCTATGTCTGGAATCAGAGCCGGGATGCTTGAAACAACGGCGGGCTTATGTGTTAGTTGCTCAGTAATGTCTGACTCTTTGTGATCCCATGGACTGTATCCCACCAGGTGCCTCTGTCCCTGGGGCTTCTCCAGGCAAGAATACTGGAGTGGGTTGCCATGCTCTTCTCCAGGGGATCTTCCCCACCCAGGGATCAAACCCAGGTCTCCCGCATTGCAGGTGGATTCTTTACTGTTTGAGCTACCTGGGAAGCCTGGAGGCGGGTTAAATATGCCTATTCATGTGGTTACTCCACACAACCAGCTTGGAGATGCTAATATCATGGTTGTCTCAGAGTAATCAGACTTCTTACATTGTGGCTGGCTTCCAAGAGAAAGGAAGCTGAAACTGCCTGTCCATTGTGGCTGGCTTCCAAGAGAAAGGAAGCTGAAACTGCCTGTCCTCCTAAACACTTGACCCATTATGGGGCAGTATCACTTCCATCAGATTATCTTGGTCTAAGCAAGTCTGAGACCCAGGTTTGATCCCTGGGGTGGGAAGATCCTGGAGAAGGAAATGGCAACCCACTCCAGTATTCTTGCCTGGAGAATTCCACGGACAGAGGAGTCTGGTGGGCTATAGCCCACGGGGTTGCAAAGAGTCAGGCACAACTTATCAACTGACACTTTCACTTTCTAAGCAAGTCCAGAAAGTTAAAGGGAGGGNAAGGAAATGGCAACCCACTCCAGTATTCTTGCCTGGAGAATTCCACGGACAGAGGAGTCTGGTGGGCTATAGCCCACGGGGTTGCAAAGAGTCAGGCACAACTTATCAACTGACACTTTCACTTTCTAAGCAAGTCCAGAAAGTTAAAGGGAGGGGAAACAGACTCCACCACTTTATGTGGGGAGCAGGACACACATCAGGGGAGGGGAAAAACTGATGGTGGCCATCTTTGGAGGACACAGCACAGGGTGTATTGCATTAGCTAGGAGCTATTTGGTTCCAAATAGGAAAAGGAGTATGTCAAGGCTGTATATTGTCACCCTGCTTGTTTAACTTATATGCAGAGTACATCATGAGAAATGCTGGGCTGGATGAAGCACAAGCTGGAATCAAGATTGCTGGGAGAAATATCAATAACCTCAGATATGCAGATAACACCACCCTTAACACAAAAACTCTTTACAAGGTTTGATCAAAAATACTTAAAACCTAGCAGTTTGAAACATCAGGAAACCGTGCTTCTTTAAGAAAAGGGGATTTACTTTCAACTCTTTTTTTTTTACTGTTGTTTTGGCCACACCATGCAGCATATGTGATCTTGATTTCCCAACCAGGAAGAGAACACATTCTCCTGCAGTGGAAACATGGAGTCTTAAACACTGGACTGCCAGGGAAGTCCCAATTTTCAACTCGATTTATTATTTGAGAATGTATTTCTCATAATACTATTTCATACAGTTGACACCTGAACAATGCGCAGGTTGGATGCCACACCCCTTGGAGTAAAAAATCCCCATATAACTTTATAGTTCTGTACATAATAATATGTATATTTTCTGCTTTTGAGGATTCAACCAACTGCAGATGGTATAGTACTGTGAAAAGTAAAACTGAAAGTCACTCAGTTGTGTCCAACTCTTTAGGCGCCCCTCGTGGCTCAGATGGTTAAGAATCTGTCTGCCACGTGGGAGGCCCAGGTTCAGTTCCTGAGTCCGGAGGATCCCCTGGAGAAAGGTATGGCAACCCACTCCAGCATTCTTGCCTGGAGAATCCTATGGACAGAGGTCGCCATGCCCTTTTCCAGGGGACCTTCTGGACTCGGGACCGAACCTGGGTCTCCTGCCTTGCAGGCAGATTCTTTACCATCTGAGCCACCAGGGAAGCCTATAGTACTGTAGTACATAGCTACTGAAAAACATCTGCGTGTAAGTGGATCTGAACAGTTCAAATCCATGCTCTTCAAGGGTTAACTGCAATATCTGAAAATGCTCATCCAATTTAAAAATGCAGGGCAAAATAAAGCTAAACCATAAACCATCCCAGCTGCATTAGGAAAAAGGGTCACTTTTACATGCTTGGAATTGTAGAGGAATAGGCTGGACCTGCTTGAGACTACAGTCTTCCCTCTTTCCATGGGGGATTAGCTCTAGAACTCTGTAGGAAATTAAAATTCAAGGATGCTCAAGTCCTTTATATAAAATGGTGTAGAATTTGCATATAACCTACCCACATCCTCTGGAATATTTAAAATAATCTGGAGATGGGATTCCCTGGTGGCTCAGAGGTTAAAGTGTTTGCCTCCAATGCGGGAGACCTGGGTTTGATCCCTGGGTCAGGAAGATCCCCTGGAGAAGGAAATGGCAATCCACTCCAGTATTCTTGCCTGGAGAATACCATGGACAGAGAAGCCTAGTAGGTTACAGTCCACCGGGTCGCAAAGAGTCGGACACGACTGAGCGACTTCACCTTCACTTTCACTTATAATACAATGTAAACACAATGTAAATGCTTTGTAAATAGTTGCCAGTGAGGGACAAACTAAAGTTTTGCCTTTTGGAACTTTCTGAAATGTTATTTTCCCAAATATTTTCTGATGCATAGTTGGTTGAATCTTCAAATACAGAACCCAGTGATACAGAGGGATGACTATAATCAGAACTGCCCCCCTTCTCGAGTATAAAGTGTACACCGGGTGTGCACGAATCTCATAGGAAACAAGAGAAGAGGCTTGGGACCAGTCTGTGCTGCTTTGAAACTTAGGTTTTTAGAGAACCTGGCAGCATCTGCATCCACTGTAGACTCCAAACTCCTGAATGGGGTTTGTGCCAATTGTTCTAACAGTAAGGAATATGAGAAGCAAAGAAAAGGTATTTACTATCCAGGTTTTCAAAAATATACATGAGAACTTTACTAACATACTAGACTTTTTAGAATTCTTCCACCTCCCTCTGCTTTTTTTTTTTTTAAACAATGGATATTTATGTGTAGTTATGTTATTTTTTCCTTCAATTCTAGAAAATTCTCAACAACTACCTCTTCAAATCTTTTTCTCCATTCCCTGTATTCTTTTCTCCTGGCAATGTACTCTCATACTTCTTAGCTCTGTTTTCCTATTTTCTCTTTTTTTGCAGGCTTCACTGATGAATTTCTCAATCTTAGTTTCAGATTCTAATTAATTCCTTTTCTGTGTCTCATCTGTATCTTACCTCAAATATTAAGATATTTAAAATTTTCAACTACTAGTATTTTCATTGCCAAGATTTTTGAAATTTTTTCATTTTCATATTGGTCTGTGTTTTTGTTTATATCTATTTTTGTTTCTTATGTTTAAGGGCTTTGAGTGGCTATATCTGCCTTTATATCAGGGATTGATGGTCAAACATTTTCTATACAGGGCCCGATATTAAATATGTTAGATTTTTCAGGCCACATGGCTTTTATTTAACTACATGTACTCAACTCTGTATTGTGAAAGCAGTCAAGAATACTTGTAAAAAAAAATGGGTGTAGATGGGTGTCAAAAAAAACCCTTTACTTACAAAACAGATCACTGGAGCTATTTTGGAAAACAGTTTTGTAGTTCCTCAAAATGTTAAACATACAGTTATATGATGCCGAGATTCCAATTCAAGGTATATATACCCAAGAGAAATGAAAACATATATTAAAAATATTAATAAAAAATCTTGTACATGAATGTCTATAGGAACCTTCTTCACAATAGCCAAAAGGTGAAAACAACCCAAATGTCCGTCAACTGATAAACAGATAAACAAAAATGTAGTATGTTTATCCAGTGCAAGATTATTTGGCAACAAAAAGAACTAAGCACTGATACATGCTATAATACAGATAAACTAGGAAACCACTATGCTAAGTGAAAGAAGCCAGATCTGAAAGACCACCTATTCTATGATCCCCTTATAAGACATGTGCAGAACAGACAAATCTCCAGAGACAGAAAGCTGATTAATGGTTACCTAGGGCCCAGGGAAGTGGAGAATGGGGAGTGACTGCTAACACGTATGGGGTTTTTTGAGGGATGATGAAAATATTCTAAAATTAGATTATGGTCATAGTTACACAACTATATAAATATAGTAAATACCAATGAACTCTACAGTTTAAATAGATGAGCTTTATGACACGTAAACTATATCTCAATAAAGCTGTGAAAAAAAGAGATAAAATGAGAAAACAGGTGAGTTGCTGGTAGGGGCATAGTTTGCTGATTCCTGCTTTATCTTTTTGAAGAGTCAAACATAATTACCAAAGCTATGTATAGTTTATCCTTATATATCTTTCTGGATTATATTCATCTTTTTGATCGGTGATTGGAAGGGCTGTCTCCGCCAGTTTTCTTCCGGTGTTTGGATCTTTGACACTGCAGCCAGTTGCGTGGAAAGCACGTGCTTCTTTGCTCACTCTCTCTCCCCCAGTCTCTTGTCTTCCTCTCTGGCTACCTCTTTCTGTCTAACGGTTTTATGGTGGCCTCCATTGAACCTTCCTGTCCCAAGAAGGCTAATTTGATATCCTGGGTCTTCTACCCACATAATGACATACGGCAGATAAAACTGTGAACTCTAGAGAGTCTGGCCCGGGAACCTGACAAGATTCTTCCTCTGCTTTCTCCTTGGGCTCCCAGATCCCCACGGCAAAGCCCACACTACAGAGGCGGTCCTTTCCCAGACACCCTTCATGCAGGCGCTGCTGCTCCAGTCTAGCTGCCCTGAGTGAGACCTCTAAATCCCAGCTTACCAGCACAGCTGGTGAAACACTTCTGCATTCACAGGCTTGTGGACCCAGAAAACATCAGGCCCTTGGCTGCAGCCCAGCTTACGTTCCACTTTGTGTTTCTGATCCCCATTTCATCTTCTTCTTAATATTTTCTTGTTATATCTTGTCATTAACTGCGATGCATTTGGAACAGCAAAATGGGCAAAATGTGAATTTACCGTCCCATCTTGACAATATTTTTTAGGTCAAGGCAATGGAATTTTAGCAGACAGATTCAAAGAGATTATCAAATGGCCCTGAGTAGACAGACATTTTTTTTTTCTTGACATTTTGAATTTGAGCTAAGTGGAACATACTCAAGTGGAGGAGAGTTAAAGGAGGCTTCAAATAAAATGTAAAGTATCAAGTCAGAGGTCAAGGCTGAACACATAGTTTTGGGAATCATAGAAGGAAAAAAAAATAGTCCTAATAATAAATTTCAAAGGGGTCTCTACAAACAGATCAATGAGATAAATTCCATAATTTCTACTTTGGATGATATGACAGATTCCTCTTCTTCTTAATGCTGTATTTAGCTTGTGGGTGCATTCCTATAAGATTTTATGGCGCATAGATGATTATTAGTCTATTCAGTCAACAAATACTAATTATGCTCCTGCTATCCGCTAAGCACTCCACAAGGCTCTGGTGATGCAGAGATGAATAATAAATGGTCCTTGCCCTTTAGAGATCCATAATTTATTAAGGAAATCAGCCACACACACCAAAACAAGTGCCCATTCCCTTCTGAAGTAAGTGTTAAGGGCTCTGATGGCCATAGGGGCAAAGTGCTTTAAAATCATGGAGGGATGAGTAATTCTTATTTGGTGCGGTAAAGACATTAATTTCAAAGTCTTCATGGAAGAAGGAGCATACTGGAGCTTCCACAATTTCCATAAAAAAGTGAGCAGTATCTTGTTGGAAGGAGTCAATTTGGGATTGTTCAGCACACATTTTTTTTACTAAGATTATGCATTTATTGAGGATGGCTTTGGGGAGCTAGGATAGATTAAGGGAGCATAGTAAGTCCCTTACACCTCTCTTTCATCTACATTTTCTCTCATTACTTACTAAACACATGAGGTTTTTTTTTTTTTAATCAACTAATGATGAGTTCATAGAGGGCATCTTACAGGAGCAAAGATGACAGATCAGGTTATTTCAAGAATGAGTAAAACTGAATCAATGACATGGTCAGAACATAGGCTGAGCGGTAACTAACTTGGGGGTGATAAGGCGGCCCAGGGTGAATGCATAGAGACTCTAGTGCTATAAAGAGCCTGGACTTTCTTTTGGGATATAAAGATGAATGATTGTAAAGCTAGAGAGTGAGGAGAGCCACTTGACATTGTTGAAATATAGACATCTGAGAAAATGAAACAGACAAGAACTGGAACTAGTGACTAATTAGGAAAATACTGTTTAAGAGTCCAAGTGAGATAATGACTGTTAGGTTGAGTGGGAACAGGGAAATCAGAACTGCCATAATTGTTTTTTTTTTTTAATTTGAAAAGCTATAATAAGAGCAATGCTTCTATTAATATATTTCATTGTAAGAGAGGTTTCGCTAGTTGAGATACAAGTGTTCTAGAGATTTCATGTTCAATGCTTGAGAGCTGTTTTTCAGAGAATTGGAGCACTGTTTATCTACTGTATCCATGGAGCATATCCAAAAGGCACAGGGGTGATTCAGGAATGAAAAAGACTGACTCATTAGGTTAGGCCTTTATGATGTTATCACTACTGAAACATGCAAACACTGGTACTTCTACATAATATACAGAACAAAATAAATCTTGCTATTAGGGAGAAACAAACTTTGCCTTCAAAATAGAATATGTATTTTAACAGAATGAATCTCAAGTTGAATAAAAGCACAGCTTCTGGGGTAAATTCTATGTCCCATGAAAAAGTACAATTTCTACATTGAACACTGCTTTTCTAATGGAAGAATCTAAGTTTAATCATAACCTTAAGTGCTATTTTTGCCCACATAATAATTGCATACTAAATCAGAGAGAAGAGGCAAGAGTTGGCTAGATACAGCTCTCCTACAAACTACCCCATAAGTTAATATAAAAGAGTCCTTTCTCTTTATACTACAAGGAAAATCTTTTTGCATCTTCCCTGACACAGTTTAGGAACTAGAGGCTTTTATTATGTTAGAATGAATCTTTGTATTATCATATAAGAGACAGTATCTATGGAGCCTCTAATAATGTATTAGACACTATTCTAAGTGACTTCATGGATGGTGTCTTGCTTAAACTCTGGACAGCACTTAACATGTGAAGAACTTCTCTCATTCCTTTGGCTTTAGATTTGCAAAAGCTTAGAAAAGACTTAGGCTTCCCTGGTGGCTCAGATGGTAAAGAGTCTGCCTGCAATGCTGGAGGCCTGGGTTCAATCCCTGGGTCAGGAAAATCCCCTGGAGAAGGAAATGGCAACCCACTCCAGTATTCTTGCCTGGAAAATTCCATGGACGGAGGAGCCTGGCAGGCTACAGTCCATGGGGTTGCAAAGAGTTGGACACGACCGAGCAACTGACTTATCTTTAACTGATCTTATAGAAAAAAACTAGTCTTCCTCTTGGCCCAAGAGGGATTCCTCCACTCCCCAGCTCATTAGATTCTCAATATTCCAGTCACTCAAACCATTTTAGACTGAGTTTTCTGTTTGTAGGTATTTGGTTATCGTTCCTTAAAAACATTCCTAAGAGACTCTAACAACAGAAAAAGAATCAGATCATAAAAACCGGTGTTAAGTATGATTCAAAGGGAAAAAATGAGCTGGTAGTGAAAGCCAATTTGAGCTGGAAAGACTTGCACTCTTAAGTAACCAGACATGTGTAGCCACTTATGAAGCTGTCTGGTCACATATGTTTTTAAACATCTGTCTGCACACTCAGAACTCCACATGCAAAATACAGCACTCACAAGCATTAGGATGGTTTGTTTGTGATAAAGTCTCAGAGTCTGCAAGAAATGAACAGATTTCACAGGTTTAACCCAGGTTGTTACTGCTTGAGTTGAAAAATGCTTGGAGAAGCATTTCTTTGGAGAAGCTCCCAAAGGCTCTGAGTCATTTACTCGAATATTAATATCTTAGGGACAGAACTGGCACCAGCAATGAAACCTGCAGTGCCTTGAAGAGAGACTGCAAGGAAGGCCCAAGGAGCAGGAGAAATCAGAGAACTGTAACTTCTGGCTTCAGAGCTGAAGAAAGTGAAAGTGAAGTTGCTCAGTCGTGTCCGACTCTGCGACCCCATAGACTGTAGCCTACCAGGCTCCTCCCTCCATGGGATTCTCCAGGCAAGAGTACTGGAGTGGGTTGCCACTTCCTTCTCCAGGGAATCTTCCCGACCCAGGGATCGAACCCGGGTCTCCCGCATTCCAGGCAGCTGCTTTAATGCTTTAACCTCTGAGCCACCAGGGAAGCCTGAAAGCTGAGTCTAACCTCCTTCCTGTTCTTGACAAAAAGACCATTCAGTGACCTTTTCCCATTGAAAGAGCCCAGCTCCAAAGTGCGAATACGGTTGCCTACAAACCTGCAGCATTTGTCCTTCCTCTGAAGACGTCATCGTACGCTCTCCACTGTGGCTTCACCTGGTAGGCGTGGGTGAACACCACGAACACCACCACGAGGCACGTTACCGGGACGAGAGCTGCAGTGAACAGAGCTGCGTAGACGTTTGGGATGAAACACCTGGAAGATACCAGAGAAGAGAGAACTCGGCTGCAACACCCACATTTCTAAATGCACCCAAGGCAATCTACAGATTCAATGCAATCCCTATCAAGCTACCAGTGGTATTTTTCACAGAACTAGAACAAATAATTTCAAGATTTGTATGGAAATACAAAAAACCTCGAATAGCCAAAGCAATTTTGAGAAAGAAGAATGGAACTGGAGGAATCAACTTACCTGACTTCAGGCTCTACTACAAAGCCACAGTCATCAAGACAGTATGGTACTGGCACAAAGACAGAAATATAGATCAATGGAACAAAATAGAAAGCCCAGAGATAAATCCACACACATATGGACACCTTATCTTTGACAAAGGAGGCAAGAATATACAATGGAGTAAAGACAATCTCTTTAACAAGTGGTGCTGGGAAAACTGGTCAACCACTTGTAAAAGAATGAAACTAGATCACTTTCTAACACCACACACAAAAATAAACTCAAAATGGATTAAAGATCTAAATGTAAGACCAGAAACTATAAAACTCCTAGAGGAGAACATAGGCAAAACACTCTCCGACATAAATCACAGCAGGATCCTCAAAAAAAAAAAAAATGCACCGTGCGCCACAGCACTTTATACTCGCTCTTTGCATCTCAGGGCTGGCAACAGCAGCTTTTTGGTTTGCCAAACTGGACTCCTGTTTGAGTAGCGGCTACATGACTAAATCTAGCCCACTGTTTCACAAAGTAGGTTCCATGGAACATGCGTATCCTGAGGTGCTCAGAAAACCTCAAAAAAAGGTTATGGCCAAGTAAGTTTGAGAAATTGGGGGAGTGGAAGGGAGATTGAAGAGGGCGGGGATATATGGATACATACAGCTGATTCATGTTGTACAGCAGAAACTAAAGCAACATTGTAAAACAATATCCTCCAATAATAAAATTAAAAACTATCAAAAAAGATTATACTCCATTTATAGTTGTTATAAAATATTGGCTATATCCCGTGTTGTATAATATATCCTGGTAGCTTATTTTATACCTAATAGTTCCCACTTTAGTTCCCTATCCTTATATTGCCTTTTCCCCTTTCTTCTCCCCACTGGTAACCACTAGTTTGAAGAAGGTATTGTTTAAAGGCAAATTTGAGGATGCCCAGGGCTCAACTCTGTCATTTCCACAATTTTGTTTTGAGTGAATGACAGTTTTGTCATTCCTAAGCTGTACATTTCCCCAGAGCCATTCATTCTCTTGAAAATGATGACAATTTTCCATCTAGAAGCTATACTACATAATTGTATCTATTATTCATGGAGTTTATTTAGGTCAATGAGGTTTAAGGTAAACTTAACATTACATATTTTGGTAACACTGAAATTCCATAGAAAATAGTTTTAGAGATGTAATTGGAAGTTTTTACCCATGCACCATAAAAATTCTGTTTATATGAAATCTGTCACACACACACACACACACAAATAACTCAAAGTGGAGAATGGTTAGAAAGGTTCTCAATATCTAAAATTGTGCTTCTGAGGTATTCTTATAGAGGACACACCTCCTACAACTTATATGACAATCATACTTTACAAGGAATTTTAAGAGTAGGCAATGTTTCTTTTCAAAAGTTTTCCCCAACTTCTCCATTTCTTAATACATAATTAATAAACCTAGATTAATATATAGCAAATATACTGTAAACCTAGATTAATATATAGTAAAAAAAAAAGGGGGGGATGCTGAAAACTCAAGCAATACTGTAAAAACTCAAGATGCTACAAACTTTTACTTACAAGAGAACCTCAAAATCCAAAATACAGGTAATGAGAGGGAACATCCATTCTCACAACTTGGGAAATTAGCCCCTTGATTTTTATGTTTAAAATGAGATACCTTATGAAAGACTTTACTCATACATTATTTCTAATTAACATGATCTGCTAAATGTATTCCTTAAGTAAACAAGACACATTTCAAGAGATATTTCAACACACATTCTGCATCTGCAAAGAGATGTCAAAATGATGAATTTTCTGGCTTTTCAGAATTTAATTTGGACAGCATAAAGCCTGAAACTTTCCCTGTACACTCATTTGTATAAGACCTGCATCTTCCAGGTAAAAGGCACATGATTAAATAAAATAGGCAAACATTAATGGCTTTGATCTTGACTATATTTCTGCACTAGAAATAGTAGTCATGTGGGCTACCCACTTTCATATACACTGGCTTTAAATATTTCTTATTGTTTTCCTCTGAATTATGGCTTCACTGCTACAGACTAGCTCAAAGCAGCTTAGACAAATGCAGATACTGACAAAGGAAGTCACATGGGCTTCAGTGCTTTCTTTTTATCTTGAGAAACGTCATCACAATTCACTCTCAGGCTGTAAAATGGGGATAATTGCTGAGTGTACTGTGAGCTGCTTTGGGATGATAAACATCTTGTACAGAGCGCTACAGTACACAGGTTTGGCTCTCCAACACCTAGCCTTTCTGGTGGCGGACCATGTTGGCACCTCATCTGTTGGTGTGAAGGGCATTCCTGAAAACTTTCCTTTACCTTAGAGGAAAACCTTGGAAAGAAGAACTCCAGCGAAGTGTGTTACCACCCTGGCCCAAAAGTAAACTGGGCCAAGTGAACCTCTGAGAGGCTAGTAGGAAGCAGACATGCCTGTGGTGTCCTTGGGGAGAGAGGGGAGCTTTCTAAGTGTCCTAGCTCATCACAGTCTCCCGGGCAATTCCCCCTGCCTGCACAGTGGCATGGCCGTGCAGAACCATTCTCTCAGAGAAAGGGGCAGGAAAACGACCCAGTCCGGAAGCGACCCTTTTCCCCTCTGTTTCCTCAGAACCCCACAAGTTGTGATTGCTCGTTACTATCAGGCTCCTGAGAGGGACCTAAGTCTGCCCTCCACACACGCAGCACGGGGGCCAGGTCATGAACAAGGAGGGCTTTGGCCCCCGGTGCCTCTCAGGTGGCAACCCCTCCTGCCTGCCTCTTCACTCAGGCCCTACAGTCCGGCAGGGGTGTCCCTCAGCCACTCTTGTGACTCCAATCCCCATCTCCCTCCAACAGAAAGTCTCTGCCTTGTGCACTCTCTCTGAGGGATGAGGGGCTCAGGCAACCCTGCTGAAACAGGAACCCTGGAGACAGGGCTGAAGCGGTAACCCACAGCTAGGGACAGCAGTCAGGGCACCCACTCAGGTGAGTGGGGCCACGGAACGCAGGGGGAGCTGGCTACATCATTCCACATTCTTGCTCATATTCTTAATGCTCTCTTGTTTTAAATTCTCTCTCAACTTTTCCTTGAAGGCAAATATGTATTTTCATTTTCTGACCAATCTTGTCTGACTGTACTTTCCATCGATGTAGAATAAAACTTGTGACATACACTTAAAGTGAGTGAGTGAAAGTTGCTCAGTTGTGTCTGACTCTTTGCAACCCCATGGACTCTACGGTCCATGGAATTCTCCAGGCCAGAATACTGGAATGAGTAGCCCTTCCCTTCTCCAGGGGATCTTCCCAACCCAGGGATGGAACCCAGGTCTCCCACATTGCAGGCGGATGCTTTACCAGCTGGGCCAAAGGAAAGCCCATACATTTAGAAGTTCCCAAGATAAATGAACTATTGAAAGAAAAGCAGAAGTTAGTTGTTCAGTCGTGTCTGATTCTTAGGGACCCCACAGACGATAACCTGCCAGGCTCCTCTGTCTATAGGATTCTCCAGGCAAGAATACTGGAGTGGGTAGCCATTTCCTCCTCCAGGGGATCTTCCCAACCCAGAGATATAGCCCTGGTCTCCTGCATTGCAGGAAGATTCTTTAGCCACCAGGGAAGCCCAAGTGAACTATATCCTACTCTTTCAAGGAAAAAAGTCTCATTGACCAGAACTTTCTTTAGTCCAACTGAAGAAGATATACGGTCCATCCAGGTAGTCTGAAGATTCGCTCACATGACAGTGATGTGGGGAGTTGGGAAACTGTGACTCTCACGTTCAAAATGGTTTCTGAAGTAAGGCCAGGAACAAATTCTTGGAAAAACAATGTAAGAAACAAGCAGGCTGAACGCTATGCATACACAGGGCTGTGGAAGCAGCTGATTAACGTGCTGGCAACTTACTGCTTCAAGGACAGCTCTGGCAGTTACCAGAAAATGAGACAAAGGCCATGTGGATTTGCTTTCTTAAAAAGGATGAGCAAAGTTGTTCCTTCTAATTACCAGCTCAACCGGCTTCAAAGCATTCTGGTGGCCCCGCTCTCTTCTGGTGTTAAATATTTCTTTTGGGTTCTGGTAATCCCATGACTAACTTTTTGTTGTTGTTCCCTTTTAAAGTTCCATGGGTAAAAATTTTTTCTTATTATAACCCACAGACAATCCGACTTTATTTCAAAATCCTGCCAGGACTTCATCCTTTTCTCTATTTTCAGCCAGATGAAATGAGTGGATATTGTTTCATTACCTTCCGATTTTCCTCTCCAGGTCTACCCTGGAGCATGCACAATGCCTTATGTCACTTTCTCATTTAGTTGAGATTATTACCTCCCGTAGGTAGCTCTTTATACTTATTGAAGTGTTTCCACTTGCATTACTCAACTTGATTTAAATAAATTATGTGGGTGGCACGGGGTATTTCAGGGTTGTTTTGTTTGTTTTAATTCTTGTGTGAAATCAGCATAAGGAGGTGCTCAGAAGCCAAGAGTCCAGGAGAGACAAAGGCTTCACTTACAGCTGCTGTAAACACTGGAAGGGATGCTGGAAACTCCCTGTACATGAGTCTGTGATTTGAGTCCATTTTCATTATACTTTAGAGAACAAGCTGACCTTGGCACACCGGAGGACTTGAAGCGATCCAGGCAGCTGACATGTGGGTTACATCTGGGTTACATAGGTAATGAAAAAGGAACTAGGTAATGAAAGAATAATAAATGTATGTTCCTAGGTCTTCTTTGTAAGCGCTTTTCCTCAACAAGACAACGATAATAGTTATGATTCACAGGCTCAGGTGCCAACCTTCCCCAGGAAGGGAGATTTCTTCAGTGACGGCACCTATGTCACAGTTACATTGCCGCTCCAAGCAGCCTTTCCTTTTCCACATGGACAATCATAGTGATGCCCTTGTTTATATGGGGAAAAAAAGAGATGGTCTGCCAATTTTATTCTAGAAATTTTAAAATGCATGATGAATCAAGAATTGTTCCTTTATCACCAACTGTTTTCTGCTTTGTGCAGAAAGTACATCAGTTTACTGGCCCTATTAGTTGAAGAATACAGATGTTATTCATTACGTAGATGTTTATCATTTATAACTAATATCTAAGCCAATACTTATGCGTTCAATAGTCCTTTCCTTGCCTGTTCAATTTACTTCCTTTCCAAAGATGATATTATCAAACATACACTTGTAATTTACCTGTGAATTTATGTATGTATGCATATATTTTTGTGTATGTGTCTGTTTTTTCTGTCCCATCCAAAATGGTTGGAGAGGTTTAGGGAGACCCTGTTAAGCACATTAATTTTTTCTCACGAATAAATTTATGAAGACATTGGAGTGAAAAGATCAATTTAACTAGCTGCAAGGTACAAAAATAAAGTCTTCTTTCTGTCCTTCTGCTATAGTGCACACAGCTGAGTTCTAAAATTCACTTTCCTTTTAACATTAAATTCCAAACAAGGATGATAGTAAGACTAAATTGTAGGTAAGCCCTACAAAGTGAAATCTCTTATTAGGATAATGTATGGACTTAGAGAAGAAGAGGGAGAACAAATTATTTTCCTAAGCTGAGTTAGCAGGATAAAATAATCTTAAACACTACTACTACTGTTTCTACTTCTACTACCACTACTAACAGTATTAGCAGTGATCATTTACCCTGTTCCAGGCAGGAAACTCAATCCTTACACGGCTCATTACACATTAACACCACAACAGTCACATTAGCCTCACTGTACACATGAAAATGACATAAAAAATGTTTGAGGTCAAATGCTAGTAGCATAAACAGGCTCATTCTGCTACCTCCATAACTCTAAAATTATTTCACATTTCCAGCAAAGACATAGTAGAGTTAGCAGAAAAGATGCCAGTGTTTCCCTTGAAGACTGGGATTGTAATTTTAAAAATATTTTTCCTAGTCCTTTGCATAATCAGACCCTTAAGAAATTTTCACTGATTTCTAGCAGTGTTTGAAAACCACTCACTTAAAAAAAAAGTAGGCATAGGAAGGCCTTATTTCCTGTGTGTTCAGTTTAATCACAATCCAAGCAACTTCTGAATATCTCTCACATTCCAGGCACAGTGTTGGCCATGGAAAGACAGATAAAGATGCCTAAAACATGGTCCGTTCCATCAAGAGGATCATAGTTGCATAAATGATTCTAGTCTTTGACTCAAAGCACTGTTTTATTTCATCAGCATCATCCATACTTCCTGGGAGTCTGTTAAAGATGCAGGTTCTCACATCCCATAACATAGCTCCTGAAGCTACATTTTAACAAGATCCCCAGGCGTTTCACGTGCACGCTGAAAGCTGGAGAAGCACTCTTCTGGCACACTCCTGGGGCATAAAGTAGCTTAATGGAATTAATGAATTCACTGATCTTTACTTCTCTTTGGCCGTCAAGCCAAGGGACTATGTAACCTCAAGGAGAATCAGGCCCAGAGATTTTGCTGCACTCGGTGGTCATAGCAGCCTGAAGAACCAGAGAGAGAAAAACAGTAGGAAGTAAAAGGGACAGAGAATTGACTCAAATGCATTCTTTTTATGGCTGAGCAGTATTCCACTGTCTATAATTACCATAGCTTCTATATACATTCATCTGTCAGTGGACATCTAGGTTTCCTCCATGTTCCAGCTATTGTAAATAGTGCTGCAACAAAAATGATGCATATATATGGAATCTAGAAAGATGGTTCTGATTAATTTATTCAGGGCAGCAATACAGAAACAGACATAGAGAACAGACCTATGGACATGGGGGGAGTGGAGGAGGGAGCAGGTGAGATGTAAGGAGAAAGTAACGTGGAAATTTACAATAGCATATGTAAAATAGATAGCCAATGGTAATTTGCTGTGTGACTCAGGGAACTCAAACAGGAGCTCTCTGACAATCCAGAATGGTGGGATGGGGAAGGAGAGGGGACATGGGTGTACCTATGGCTGATTCTTGATGATGTTTGACAGAAAAGCACAAAATTCTGTAAAGCAATTATCCTGCAATTAAAAAAAATAAAGTGGCAAAAAAAAAGGGGGGATACAGAATACTGGAAATAAAAGCAAATATAAACAAATGGGATCTAATTAAAATTAAAAGCTTCTGCACAACAAAGGAAACTATAAGCAAGGTGAAAAGACAACCCTCTGAATGGGAGAAAATAATAGCAAATGAAGCAAATGACAAACAGCTAATCTCAAAAATATACAAGCAACTTATACAGCTCAATTCCAGAAAAATAAATGACCCAATCAAAAAATGGGCCAAAGAGCTAAATAGACATTTCTCCAAAGACATACGGATGGCTAACAAACACATGAAAAGATGCTCAACGTCACTCATTATCAGAGAAATGCAAATCAAGACCACAATGAGATACCACTTCACACCAGTCAGAA
>SJYX01004996.1:233088-258253 GCA_006410675.1 Oreotragus oreotragus
GGACTTATGGACTCTGAGGGAGAAGGAGAGGGAGAGGGAGAGGGAGGGATGATTTGGGAGAATAGCATTGAAATATGTATACTATCATGTAAGAAATGAATTGCCAGTCTATGTTCAATGCAGGATGCAGGATGCTTGGGGCTGGTGTATGGGGATGATCTGGAGGGAGGATGTGGGGTGGGAGGGGGGAGGGGGGTTCATGTTTGGGAGTTCGTGTAAAAAAATAAATAAATACAAAAAAAAAAAGGGGGGATATAGAAGCAGAAATCTGTCATATTTCGGAAGCTGGAATTAGCAACCTGAGCATTCTCATTACAGGAAAAGAGAGACAGTAAATAAAGTGAGAGAAACACAACAGATCTGCTGATGGTGGAAAGAAACAAGAAGGGGAGTGCTGGGCTGCGATATGTGTGGGGGGAGGTAAACACTCAACCCTGCTGCCTCCAAACACCCTTGAAGGAATAAGAATTCTGGCAGCTCTAAGAGCAACAGACATGCTCCGTAACTGCCCACACCACTCACGGGTTATGAAAGAGATGCTCCCAGGTGCCCCATGACTCCATCCTCACACCACAGCCACAGATCACTCAAGTACAGGTGACTAGCTCTGAGACGGCTACCTGGCCCAAAGACAGCCATTCTTCTGGCGTGCCCACGATTTATAACTTGGTGACTCTGCTCTAAACACTCAGCTAAGCCAATCAGCTTTCTGCTCTTGAGCATGTGACATGGACAACTGCCAGGTAGTAGTGGGTGCTAGGGAGGAGGAAATGGCAACCCACTCCAGTGTTCTTGCCTGGAGAACCCCAGGGACAGAGGAGCCTGGTGGGCTGCTGTCTCTAGGGTCGCACAGAGTCGGACACGACTGAAGCGACTTAGCAGCGGCGGCAGCAGTGGATTATAAATTCATGGCAAACAGCCATGCTGTAGTAAGCACACAGTGCAGATACAGAATAAGGGATAGAGAGATTGAGGGGTGATGCTTGGGAGGGGCGTTGAGATACTCACAAGAACTCAGGGCCTCTGTGGTCCCTGAGAGATGAACAGTGAGGTCTGGTTTTCAGCATTCTGATTCCAGGTCCTCTGAGGTCCACATAGACCTCCTTTCCTGCTTTTGACTGTCTGTGAGAATGCCTGTGGGGTACACACACTTCTATAACCCCACTTCTTTTAATTAAGGTAGTTTTAGTGGGTTTTTACATGCAACCATAATGCTGCTGCTGCTGCTAAGTCGCTTCAGTCATGTCCAACTCTGTGCAACCCCATAGACCGCAGCCCACCAGGCTCCCTCGTCCCTGGGATTCTCCAGGCAAGAATACTAGAGTGGGTTGTCATTTCCTTCTCCAATGCATGAAAGTGAAAAGTCAAAGTGAAGTCGCTCAGTCATGTCTGACTCTTAGCGACCCCATGGACTGCAGCCTACCAGGCTCCTCCGTCCACGGGATTTTCTAGGCAAGAGTACTGGAGTGGGGTGCCATTGCCTTCTCCTGCAACTATAATGGCCATAGTTTAAAAAAAAAAGAGCTACTAAGTGATAATGAGAGAAAGAAGAGAACGCACAGCTATTCTTTAAAACAATGTTGCTCTTGAAGACACACTAGGGTACCGCTGCCATGTCGACCAGTTATAGAGCTCAAATCTACCGCGCTGTTAGCACTGTCATCTAATTCTATGCACTGACAAGGGACCAGAGAATAAGAATCAGTCTCACCTTTTAGTACCTAAAACTTGTCCATATGCTTATATTACTTGAAATGACTGAGCAAAGAAAAATGAAGACATATGGGAGCACTCCTATCTCATTTACTTCAAAAGGAACAGATACCTTGATTCACTGAGTATTAAACTGCCTTAAATTTTGAAGTAGTCAGACATGTTATAAATGCAGTCTTATACTGTACATAATTAGCTTCTGATGAATGAGACACCTGCCCCCACCCCAGCTTATTTAAAACTCAAAATATTAACAATTAACAAAATTTTAATAATTAAAATCTAATATTAACATTAGATTTGATGAAAAACAGCCTGAAAATCATGATACCTTCAAATGATCTTTTCCCTTCCCCAACAAGAAACTCAAATCTGAGCAGCCTGTTCCCTGAACAACTTGGTGAAACTGTTGAAATATGTCTAGTGGTCACTGCTTGCCAACTGTACTCCAGGTAGGTTCCAGTGAATCGAGCCCTTTCAGAATTTAATCAGAATCAGGTCAGGCTGACGTGTTCTTTTTTGCATGTACTAATAATGCTCTATGTTCTCATAAAACAAAATTGTTTGGTACTAGAAACATCATTGCCCTAGAGACTTCAAAGGTGTCCCGTCTTTATTCCTTGCTAACCAAGCCTCTGAATGAATGGCTAAAAAAGTTTTTCCCCCCTTAATTAATCCTATCACTTTCCTGTATCTTAAAATAAAAAAATCATAAAGTTTTTTTAAGTTCATAAGAAATACATTTACAGAGGTGACCATGGGAATACAAGATTAAAGTCCAAAAAATATTAATCTTTTTGCACCACCTCCCATCTTCATTCAGGGCTTCCCAGGTGGCACCAGTGGTAAAGAACCTGCTTGCCAATAAAAGAGACATAAGAGATGCAGGTTTGATTCCTGGGTTGGGAAGATCCCCTGGAGGAGGGCATGACAACCCACAGTAGTATTCTTGCCTGGAGAATCCCATGGACAGAGGAGCCTGGCGGGCTACCAACCATGGGATCGCAAAGAGCTGGACATGACTAAAGCAATGAACACACATACTGCTGAACAATGACCAAATTACACTGTCCTGAAGACTAGGTCCACAGACTTTTCTGCCTTTATGTGAAAGTTGCAAATACTCCAAGAAAAGAATGTCCAGCACATTCCCTCTAGGAGTGAATGCTCAGTTAAAAGCCCACCTTTTATTACCTATACTCTTGCTAAGATTCACAGCACATTTTAATCAATAATGTTCCTAAATGTTGACTCAAAATCACTAAGAAATTGTTAATCAAAGTTAGTCAGACCCTGTTTAAAACACACTATACATTTCCTTGTGCTTTCTATAAAATTTTAATTCTGGAAACAACAATGCTAACATTTAACTATTGAGTAAACAAAGCTAACGTAAATAGATGAGGTGATATGTCAACTATTTCAAGGTCATGTCAAGTTGTAGATAACAGAGTTCTCTCTCAACTCCAAATACTCTATTGCTGAATCCAATTCAGTTTGATGTGCTGAATTTTTATTGAAGAAATTTTTAAGGATGTTGGTCTTCAGAGTATTGTGTTAGCATATCAAAGAAGTCTTTTAAGATATCTTGGTTCTGTCGCTAAGTTGTGTCTGATTCTTTGCGATCCCTGAGGCACGCCCAGGCTTCCCTGTCCTTCACTATCTCCCTGAATTTGCTCAAACTCATGTCCATTGAGTCGGTGATGTAACCCAACTGTCTCATCCTCTGTCACCCACTTCTCCTCTTGCCCTCAATCTTTCCCTGCATCGAGTTCTTTTCCAATGAGTTGGCTATTTGCATCAGGTGGCCAAAGTACTGGGGCTTCAGCTTCAGTGTCAATCCTTCTGATGAATACTCAGGACTGATGTCCTTTAGGATGGACTGGTTGGATCTCCTTGCAGTCCAAGGGACTCTCAAGAGTCTTCTCCAGAATCAAAATTTGAAAGCATCAATTCTTCAGTGCTCAGCCTTCTTCATGGCCCAACTCTCACATTCATACATGGCTACTGGAAAAACCATAGTTTTAACTATACGGACTTTTGTCAGCAAAGTGATAGCTCTGCTTTTTAATATACTGTCTAGGTTTGTCATAGTTTCCTTCCAATGAGCAAGCATCTTTTAATTTCATGGCTGCAGCCACTGTCTGCAGCAATTTTGAAGACCAAGAAAATAAAATCTGTCATTGTGTCCATTTTTCCCCCTTCTCTCTGCCATGAAGTGATGGACCAGATGCCGTGATCTTCATTTGTTCAATGCTGAGTTTTTGGTCAGCTTTTTTGTTGTTCTCTTTCACCTTCAAGAGGCTCTTTATTTCTTCTTCACTTTCTGCCATAAGGGTGGTGTCATCTGCGGTTATTGAGATTTCTCTTGGCAATTTTGACTCCAGCTTGTGATTCATCCAGTCTGACATTTCACATGATGTATTCTGCATACAGGTTAAATAAGCAAGGTGACAATGTATAGCTTTGATGTACTCCTTTCCCAGTTTCCCGTTTTTTCCATGTCTGGTTCTAACTGTTGCTTCTTGACCTGCTTATAGGAGGCAGGTAAGGTGGTCTGCTGTTCCTATCTCTTAAAGAATTTTCCGCAGTTTGTTGTGATCCACACAGTCAGAGGCTTTCATGTAGTCAATGAAGCAGATGTTTCTGGAATTCCCTTGCTTTTTCTATGATCTAACAGAGGTCGGCAATCTGATCTCTGGTTCCTCTGCCTTTTCTAAATCCAGCTTGTACTTCTGGAAGTTCTCAGTTCACATACTGTTGAAGCCTAGCTTGAAGGATTTTGAGCATTAACTTGCTGGCATGTGAAATAAGTGCAATTGTGTAGTAGTTTGAACATTCTTTGGCATTGCCCTTCTTTGGGATTGGAATGAAAGTGACCTTTTCCAGTCCTGTGGCCATTGCTGAGTTTTCCAAATTTGCTGGCATGTTGAGTGCAGCACTTTAACAGCATCATCTTTTAGGATATGAAATGGCTCAGCTGGAATTCCATCATCTCCATTAGCTTTGTTTGTAGTTATGCTTCCTAAGGTCCACTTGACTTTGCACTCCAGGGTGTCTGGCTCCAGGTGACTGACCACATCATTAAGGTTACCTGGGTGATTAAGACCTTTTTTGTACAGTTCTTCTGTGTAGTCTTGCCACCTCTTCTTAATCTCTTCCGCTTCTGTTAGGTCCTTGCTGCTACTGTCCTCTACTGAGCCCATCTTTGCACAAAATTGGAGAAGGAAATCGCAACCCACTCCAGTACTCTTGCCTAGAAAATCCCATGGACAGAGGAGCCTGGTAGGCCACAGTCCATGAGGTCACAGAGTCGGACATGACTGACTGACTCCATTTCACTTTACACAAAATGTTCCCTTGGTATATCTAATGTTCTTGAAGAGAGCTCTAGTCCTCCCCATTCTATTGTTTTCCTCTATTTCTTTGCATTGATCACTGAAGAAGGCTTTCTTATCTCTCCTTGCTATTCTTTGGAACTCTGCATTCAGTTGGGTATAAGATATCTGCTGCTAAGTTGCGTCAGTCGTGTCCGACTCTGTGCAACCCCATAGACGGCAGCCCAACAGGCTCCTTTGCCCTTGGGATTCTCCAGGCAAGAATACTGGAGTGGGTTGCCATCTAAACACCCTTAATATGTTCATACTAGGCAGTTGTTAAAGCTCGTCTATGACACTACAATTAATGAGTATTTATTGAGTATTTTTATATGTTCTGCAATACTACAGTTTCACCTGGAAACTTAGCAAATGTAAAAGGCATAACTTCTTCCCGGAAGAGTCTTGGAGCAAGAAAATACAATATAACAATGAGCGAATGTGATAAAAATCCCATAAAATACTGCCAACCTGTGAGAGATATCTAATAAATGCTTAAATGGTTAAGAAATACGGGACAAAATACCTGGAGAAAACAAGACAGAGTTCATGGTTCAGTTTCAGAAAAGGAAAGTAAAACTGGAAGCAAATGGAGACCAAAGTTCCAACCACGCTATAGGGAATCCCCAGCTTTGATGGGAAATGACACATTTCACTTGCTTTGAAGTTTTGAAACCTTCAGGATTAGCTCACATGGATGTAGAAGCAACATTTGAAAGTCCCAAGTAGGAAAGTCCTAACCTAGATACCGGATATAGAGATATAAAATGGTTTCCTTTATGATTTATGTAAATAATTTTCTCAAAAGAAACTGATCTTGCTACTGACAATTTACATGTAGGGAGATGGACAGAGTGGGTAAAAGTCTCTTTATTGGAACAAGATAATACTGCTTACAAAAAAAAAAAAAGACTGTATTGTTAAGAATGCAGGCATGAAGGCTCTGGAACCAGACTGTCTGAGTCAATCCTTGGTATCCCTTTTATTAACTCTGTGACCTGGGCCACTATTGAGCTTCTCCATACTTCAGTTTCCTAAAAAAATAAAATGGAGTGAACAATAGCAACTGCTTCATAAGAGTGGAATGAGAACTGAATGTAAATCTCTTGGATCAGAGCCTGACACAGTGCAGGTACTCAGTAAAGATATC
Organism: Oreotragus oreotragus; assembly: GCA_006410675.1. NCBI lineage: Eukaryota > Metazoa > Chordata > Mammalia > Artiodactyla > Bovidae > Oreotragus > Oreotragus oreotragus. The sequence goes on from SJYX01004996.1 coordinate 239,329, forward strand.
TATGATGATTATCTATTACTAAGCCCCAAATCCTCTTATGTCTACACAAGACTTAACCTGTGTCTGAATAAAAAAATACAGGTTAGAAGGAAGGATGAACACCTAGCATCATTTTTATCTGTTCGGGAAAAGTCGAATAGTATGAATTTAAAGATAGAAAAGTCTTTACGTTAGGGTAGTGAGGGAATGCTTCGTGGAAGAGGTGGGGTTTGATAGCAGCTTTTTTCCCTCTAGAATTCCTTGCCAGTCAGCAGATACTGAGTGTGATTTAGTCATGCAAAGAAGATGATCTGCCTGTGTCACAGAGAATCTGTGAGAGGGGGAAGGAGGAGACGTTTCCCTTCGCAGCTTTCCCCCATGACTCATCTGTGTTTCTGCAAAACCAGTTGAGGAAACTTGGTTCCAACTTGAAAAGTCAAGGTAATTAAGGGTCATTCTAAAAGAGGCAGGTAATCCTCGAGGAAGTCCAACAGAACGTTATGGCACCGCACGGGCTGATGAGCAGGCCTGGCCCGGAAGTGTCAGCAGTAGGGGAAGAGCTGGCTTCATGGCTTCTCAAGGCATTTGAGCAGATGGTTTCTTACCTGCTGTCCTCCTGTTCTCCCCTGCCCCTCCAGCTGCCAAGGAGGAGGCACAAGATGTGGGAGGGGAAAGGCCAATTAGCTGATGGGAGTTCTAGAAGAGGGAGAGATTCAAGCCTCTAGAAAGTCCGCACTCTGGATAGGCTGACTGCTGGAGGGCTCCCAATATTGATTATCAGAAAGCAAGGCATTGTGAATGTCCCATCAACCCGAGCTGCCCACCAGAAAGAGTACTGTACCTCCTCCTTTCACGAAGACATTTTTTCCTTGTAGAATCTTCAAACTAGAAAGAATAGTAAAGGTCATTCTGCCCTCCCTCCAGCTTTGTGGGTGAAGAACCCAGGACCCAAAGGCTTCTGAGGTCTGCCCAGAACCTGACTGTCTGAGCTCCTAAGTCAAGTGTTCCAAATGAGGGTCTGAAAGCACAAGTAAGACTCAAGAAAATAACCCAGAGACTTCCCTGGTGGTCCAGTAGTTAAGAGTTCAACTTCCAATGTGCAGGTTCGATCCCTGGTCAGGGAGCTAAGACCCCACAGGCCTTGTGGCCAAAAAACCAAAACATAAAACAGAAGCAAGATTGTTACAAATTCAATAAATACTTCAAAAAACATCCACATTAAAAAAATAAAACAAAATCTGAAAGTTTTCAGGGGCATATTGGCTAATAATCTAAAAATTCCCTTTATGGAAAGGTTCCCAGTGTTTTATTTTACTTTGGATATGAATTCCTAGGGGCTAGGGGACTGCTAAATAAATAACAGAATGAAACAATAAATATGCATATTTCTGAATATAATACTCAGTAGTAATGACCCAAGAACATTAGACTTTACCTAGCTCTTTCATGAAAGTTTTTAATGATACCACATATTAAAATTTTTGCAAAATACAAAAATTCACACAGAAGAATAAATTTCATTTAGTCAGACAGACAGCAAAGATATAAAGAAAGGAGCGTGGATCCAAGATGGCACACCGTCATTCATAAACTCCCCTCCCGCTGAGGTCCTTCTCACCCTCTAAAAAAAATTGGCTTCAGTTGAATCAATACTTTATCTGAAGGAATTTATTTTTGACAACAGGATGTTCCTGTTATTTTCTAGCCCTGTAATTTCAACAACAGGATTTCAGAGCAGTGAGATGAAATGGGAACAGCAGAGCAATATTCATCTCTGAGCACAATCATGCATGTGTGAGAAAAGCACAAACAGTCCAAAATCCTGTCTCAAAACAATGAAGGCTATCTTCTTCACGACTTTTCTGAATTTCTTTTAATTAAAAAAATATCATGATCTAACATGCAGTAATTTTTTTTTGGCTAAAGTTCTTAACATTTTAATTGTAGCCAAACTTCTTAAATGTAGAGCTGAGCCAGCCAAAGTCTTCAAGAACTTCCCTTTCTGATGGTACACTAGTGCGCTCTTTATTTGGCCCTCTTTCTTCAAATGAAAGTTCCATGTGCTACAAAGTAGAAATAATTTTAAGAACTTCCTGAAAATGCAAGTGTGTGACATGCATGCTGACTGGGAGGGTATCATTATACTTCTGTGATAAAATCTTACCAAGCAAGACTGTTTTCATAATTCATTTGAAAGCCTATTACTCAGGTGTGTTGAGAGGAGTCAGGAGCTATCAACTCCTCTACATCAAACACTTGCTGAAAGATTCTGCTGCCTGTTATCAACAAGAACAGAGACTAATCCAACTGGGTTTGATTTTGGGTGAAAATCCATCAACACACACTCCTGTCTGGGACATTCTAAACGGAAGACAGGAAGAAGATGATGATTTCACAACAAGCAGTAAGAAAGTGGAGTGCTTACAGATGTGGACTCTGAATCGGGTCGGCCTGGCTTTGAACCTTGACACTGCTACTTCATGGCTATGTGACTACGTGCAAGGGAAGGTACCTCTCTGAGCTTCAGTATCCTTGTTTATAAAATATGAATAAACATCTTATTATTTTTCATAAATGTGTAGGGAGAATTAGATTAACATGATTAAAGTGTTCAGCACAATGCCTAGCATGTGGTAAAGACTCAATAAAGGACAGTTGTTATTTACTTTAGCATGTGAATTGGTCTAATTACTTTGCTGAAACACGGTAATGTAAACTGGTGAATAGAAATTATATGTGGCATTTAACTGTATTCAGATTCTATTTCATATACTTGGCTAATATCATGGATTTTTTTTGTAACATCAAGCTTACCCACAAAGTCATCCCCACCTCTAATCTAGCGTCCAATACCATTTCTCAGAAGAGCACGCATTTCCTTTAACACCCACAGCAGTGACTTGAATCAAAAAATCAAAAAAATAGTGCTACCATGTAACCTAGCAACAATTCCACTTCTGGGTATTTATCCCAAGAAAATGAAAACAGCAATTCAAAAAGATATATGCACCCTAATGTTCACCACAGCATTATCTACAGTAGGTAAGACACGGAAGCAACCTAAGCATCTATTGACAGATGAATGGATAAAGAAGATACGGGTGTGTGTGTGTGTGTGTGTGTGTATAAGGGTTTCCCTGGTGGCTCAGACAGTAAAGAATCTATCTACAATGCATGAGACCTGGGTTTGATCCCTGACGGGGGAAGATCCCTTGGAGAAGGGAGTGGCTACTCATTCCAGTATTCTTGCCTGGAGAATTCCATGGACAGAGGAGGGTGGTGGGTTACGGTCTGTGGGGTTTAAAGAGTCAGACATGAAGGAGTGACTAACACTCTCACTTTACATACACACACACACACACACACACACACACACACATATTCACAAAGAGATATTACTCAACTATAAAAAAGAAAGAAATCTTGCCATTTATGACAACATGAATGGACCTAGAGGGTATTATGTTTAGAGAAATAAGACAGAGAAAGACAAAACCATATGATTTCACTCATACAGAGAATCCAAAAAACAAAACAAATGAACAATCTTAATACAACAGAAACAGACTGATAGATATGAAAAACAAACTCATAGCTGGCAGGAAGAGGGAACGTGTAGGTGAAGTAGGGAAGGGAATTAAGAGGTTAAAAACTCCAGTTGTAAAATAAGCCAAGGATAGGAAATGTACAGCATAGAAATATAATCAATAGTACTGTAATAATTTTGTATGGTGGCAGATGGTTATCAGAGTTATTGTGGTGATCATTTTGTAATGTATAAAAACATCAAGTCAATATGCAGTATTCCTGAAAGTAACTAATATAATAGTGTACGTCGATTATACTTCAATAAAAAATGTTAAGGCTCTGGGTCAACATTAATCACTGAAAGCTAAAAAGACATATAATCTTTAAAAATATATGTTTAAATCTTCATTAGGTTTTGCCAAGGTAACCTAAAAGTGTGTACACTAAATCCTAGATTTAAAGCCACAAAAAGGTGCGCTGTGATGAAGTCTTCATGTTGAGATGCCCTTTGCCTAACTGCTCTGGGATGTTTCCCTACGACTGCTGTGTTTGAAGGGTAAAGGGACATATGGCATCATAGTGGTTTCCTTCACTATGACTAAGCCGTTATTTTCACAGCTATGTTACTTGTCCTTGGAAGACGTTTTCTGTGGCAGTTGAGGCAGCATTGTTAAAGGTTCTATCATGTTATTTCAATACAGGGGTAACAGTAAATAGCACCCTTGGGGTGCTTTTTCCCCTACTTTCCTCTTCAGCAAACAGATACTGGACCCTATTTATGCTTCTTTATTATTTCCATAAAATACTAAAGCTTAACTAATGTTCCTAAAAGGGTTTTAAGTAGTTTATATAATCTACGTAAGATAAAATAAAAATGAGAGAAATGAGGTAAAAAAAAATTAAATTCCATATATATGTGTTAGTATACTGTACTGGTGTTTTTCTTTCTGGCTTACTTCACTCTGTATAATAGGTTCCAGTTTCATCCATCTTATTAGAACTGATTCAAATGTATTCTTTTTAATGGCTGAGTAATACTCCATTGTGTATATGTACCACAGCTTTCTTATCCATTCATCTGCTGAGGGACATCTAGGTTGTTTCCATGTCCTGGCTATTATAAACAGTGCTGCAATGAACATTGGGGTACATGTGTCTCTTTCTATTCTGGTTTCCTTGGTGTGTATGCCCAGCAATGGGATTGCTGGGTCATAAGGCAGTTCTATTTGCAATTTCTTAAGGAATCTCCACACTGTTCTCCATAGTGGCTGTACTAGTTTGCATTCCCACCAACAGTGTAAGAGGGTTCCCTTTTCTCCACACCCTCTCCAGCATTTATTGCTTGCAGACTTTTGGATCGCAGCCATTCTGACTGGTGTGAAGTGGTATCTCATTGTGGTCTTGATTTGCATTTCTCTGATAATGAGTGANCCCATGTCCTGGCTATTATAAACAGTGTTGCAATGAACATTGGGGTACATGTGTCTCTTTCTATTCTGGTTTCCTTGGTGTGTATGCCCAGCAATGGGATTGCTGGGTCATAAGGCAGTTCTATTTGCAGTTTCTTAAGGATTCTCCACACTGTTCTCCATAATGGCTGTACCAGTTTGCATTCCCACCAACAGTGTAAGAGGGTTCCCTTTTCTCCACACCCTCTCCAGCATACGTATGCGTTTATTTACTTGGCTGTGCTGGGGCTCCGCTGAGGCCAGCTCTCTAGTTGTGGTACACAGGCTCTAGCGTGCAACGCTCAGCAGCTGCAGTGCATGGGCCCAGCGGCGTGTGGGATCTTAGTTCCCTGACCAGGGATCGAACTCGTGTCGCCTGCATTGGAAGGTGGACTGCTAACCCGTGGACCACCAGGAAAGTCCCCTAGAGAGTTTTTTAAACTGCTCTGTCCAGTCTGCACTTCCAGAGAATCTGACATTCTGGTGGTCCAGAGTGATTTTTTTTTTCAAATTTCCAGGCCATTCCAACATGCATCCAGGACTGGACACTGGGCTCTATCTCCATGAGACTTGGTGGATCACTAAGCTACATTTTTTTCAAATCAAAATAAGACTTTTCAATGTTCGCAGCAACTTTATTCACAACAGCCAAAAGTAGAAACAATCCAAATGTCCATCAGTGGATGAAAGGATAAACAGATGTGGTGTGGATAGCCAGTGGAATATGATGCAATCTTAAAAATAAGTGAAATCTTGATATATGCTACAACATAGATGACTTTTAAGACATTATATAAGTGAAAGTGTTATTCAATAAGTGAAAGTGTTATTCGCTCAGTTATGTCTGACTCTTTGTGACCTCATGGACTGTAGCCCACCAGGCTCCTCTGTCCATGGGATTCTCCAGGCAAGAATACTGGAGTGGGCTGCCATTCCTTTCTCCAGGGGATCTTCCCTAAGTGAAAGAAGCCATGAAAGGGCAAATATTGCATAACTGCACTTAACTGAGATTCCTGGAATAGTCAAATTCATAGAAGCAGAAAGTAGATTAGAGGTTACTAAGGTCTGGGAGAGGGGAGGGAATAGGAGATTATTGTTTACTGGGTATAGAGTTTTTATTTGAGATGATGAAAAAATTGTGGAGATATATAATGGTGATGTTTGCACAATGTTGTAAATGTGCTTAATGCCACTGTGTTGTACACTTTAAAATGCTAAAAATTATACATTTTATATTATGTATATTTTACCAAAATTTAAAAATGAAAAAACAAAAAATAAGCTTTGCCATTTTCACATGGTAGAATCAATGTGTGTTATGTGAGACTGTGGATAAAAGCCTTTTGTAAGCTTAAGACGATGTGCACATTTAAGATGGTAGTAATATTCTTTAATTATTTGTTTTAATCATTTTGTTTTAATAAAAGGCTACAATATAAACAGCTGGGGAGGTTAATTAATAATGTCAAATCTAAATTAGTATAATTAATGTCACTCAGCAAAGGCCTTCTCTAGACTCAAAACATATTTTCTCTTGGGGGTAATCATAGCCTGATTTTTCTAAACAGTTTCTCCTTTGGCTAGGAAGCAGGAACTATTAGAAGAGAGAAAGAAATGCAAAGTCCCACGTTTTTCATTTGAGACTAGATATTCATAGCATAGTCTAACGTGTGGTCTGTAGCATCCTCATCTGGGCCTCTGGAAGGAGGTCTGAGATGGCCTTGCCTACAGCAGACACTGGACAAATTGTAACACACAACAGTCATAAAAACCAGCATTTACTGACTCTTCGCTAAATGCCATGCTTCTGATGGAAGTATGGTTAGGGATGGTTGGAAGGATGGATGGGCAAAGAAAAAGTAGGGGACTTCTCCTCATGACCAGTCAAGAACAAACTCAAAATCCCAAAGAATTTTCTGTCAGTTCTTTACGTTTAATTCAAGCCACGTAATTCAATCGAGAGAGTCTATGGCTTGTTTGGGATTTGGGCCTGATTCCTAGATGGTGAAGATGTCACTGGTCCCTCGATGAATAGAAAGAATTCCTCTAGTTCCTCTCTCTCATCTCTGACCATCATTGTTTGGTTCTTTTAAACTCTTGTCTTCCCGTCCTCACCTCTTATGCATCAAGACCCTGTGAAAGGAAGAAGGCAAAGTGAAGAATCCTCAGGATTGACTGCCTCTGAGCTTACTCCTTGGAAGAAAAGTTATGACCAACCTGGATAGTATATTCAAAAGCAGAGACATTACTTTGCCGACTAAGGTCCAGCTAGTCAAGGCTATGGTTTTTCCTGTGGTTATGTATGGATGTGAAAGTTGGACTGTGAAGAAAGCTGAGCGCCGAAGAATCGATGCTTTTGAACTGTGGTGCTGGAGAAGACTCTTGAGAGTCCCTGGGACTGCAAGGAGATCCAACCAGTCCATTCTGAAGGAGGTCAACCCTGGGATTTCTTTGGAAGGAATGATGCTAAAGCTGAAACTCCAGTACTTTGGCCACCTCATGCAAAGAGTTGACTCACTGGAAAAGACTCTGATGCTGGGAGGGATTGGGGGCAGGAGGAGAAGGGGACGACTGAGGATGGGATGGCTGGATGGCATCACGGACTCGATGGACGTGAGTCTGAGTGAACTCCGGGAGATGGTGATNTCTAGATGTGTATAAGAGACAGGAAGGGGACGACAGAGGATGAGATGGCTGGATGGCATCACGGACTCGATGGACGTGAGTCTGAGTGAACTCCGGGAGATGGTGATGGACAGGGAGGCCTGGCATGCTGCGATTCATGGGGTCGCAAAGAGTCAGACACGACTGAGCGACTGAACTGAACTGAACTGAACTAATTGGAGGCTAATTACTTTACAATATTGTATTGGTTTTGCCATACATCAACATGAATCTTTCATGGTTGTACAGAATTGATACTTTTGAACTGTGGTGTTGGAGAAGACTCTTGAGAGTCCATCAGACTGCAAGGAGATCCAACCAGTCCATACTAAAGGAGATCAGTTCTGGGTCTTCTTTGGAAGGAATAGTGCTAAAGCTGAAACTCCAGTACTTTGGCCACCTCATGTGAAGAGTTGACTCATTGGAAAAGACTCTGGTGCTGAGAGGGATTGTGGGCAGGAGGAAAAGGGGACGACAGAGAATAGGATGGCTGGATGGCATCACTGATTCGATGGATGTGAGTTTGGGTGAACTCTGGGAGTTGGTGATTGACAGGGAGGCTTGGAGTGCTGCAATTCATGGGGTCGCAAAGAATCAGACACGACTGAGCGACTGAACTGGCTGTGTTAAAGCATGTTGTGTATATATTTTTGTATCAGGGTCCACAATCTATGGATCAGAAACTAAAACTAGTTGGCTACCAATTATGTGTGACAAATGTACTAAACTAAAAAAAAAGATTTAAATGACTGAAAAAGAATAATAAAGAATGATATATTATGGAAATCAGAATTATTAAAAAAATGAAATTCTAGTTTCCAGAATATTTTGCTGCAACACAGCTATCTTCAGTCATAGACCTCAGTACCTCTGATGGAAACAAAGTTCAGTGACAAAATTTTAACTTAACAGAATATCTAGTTTCTTCATATTACCAGAGCATACTCATTATGTCAAAATAAGAAAATAAGATAAAAACATACTTTGAATATCACACTTTTAAACAGGGAACTGCAGATTATTTTGTCATAAAATTAGATGGTAAAGTTTTCTGCTTATTGTATGATGAAACTGGACACTATACTAGTCCTCACATTATTCCCAGATCACTGGAAAACAATATTTTGAACATATTTAAAAATATTCAGTGAAAAAGTTCATCATATTTGAATTTATTCAAACATTTAAAAAATGAAATTGAAGCCTAAAACAAAGCAGTTTTATGACCAGTTAATTTTTTGTTAGACCAAGGAATATGCTTGCTGATTTTAGTTATTTAAATGGTATTTGATTGCAAAAGCAAGAGAAATGTGGAACCAATACATTTGAGAATATTTTCAAAGATATTGAGAAAAGTATAATGCAAGATAATTCAAGTGAAGTCTTCTACATTGTATCACAGCTAATTGTGGGGAAAATATGTATATAAAAAAGTATATTTGAAAAAAATTCTCAAATTTTTTCAAAAAGTAAAGTTTATGTGGGCATGCATGCTCAGTCACTCAGTTGTGTTTGACTCTTTGATAACCAATGGATTGAAGCCTGCCAGACTTCTCTCTCCATGTCATTTTCTAGGCAAAATATTGGAGTGGGTTTCCGTTTCCTACTCCAGGGGATACCGCTGACCCAGGGATCAGACCTGTATCTGCTTATAGTCATTCCTTCATTATTATGGAGTAGATATTGTGTGAAAAATATTTGAATCTATCACGTGGAATTGACTGTCAGTGAAAATATTCAATCATTCTCATAGACTCACACAATGCATGCCTGGGATCTTGTGAAGGTCATTATTATCTTCATTACATCCACCATACTTTGGCCTCAGGTCAAGCAGCAGGGAGGGAACACAGCCCCAACCATCAACAGAAAATTGGAATAAAGATTTACTGAGCATGGCCCAGCCAATCAGAACAAGACCCAGTTCCCTCTCAGTCAGACTGTCCCATCAGGAAGCTTCCGTAAATCTCTTATCCTTATCCTTATTCATCAGAAAGCAGATAGAATAAAAACTACAATCACAGAAAACTAAACAAACTGATCACATGGACCACAGCATTCTCTAATGCAATGAAACTATGAGTCATGCTGTGTAGGGTCACCCAACATGGACGGGTCATGGTAGAGAGTTCGGACAAAATAAAGTCCACTGGAGAAGGGAATGGAAAACCACTTCAGTATTCTTGCCTTGGGAACTCCATCAACAGTATGAAAAGACAAAATATAGGACACTAAAGATGAACTCCCCATGTCGGTAGGTGCCCAATATGCTATGGGAGATCAGTAAAGGAATAATTCTAGAAGGAATGAAGAGTCAGAGCCAAGGTGAAAACAAAGCCCAGTTGTGGATGTGACTAATGATGGAAGTAAAGTCAGGTGCTGTAAAGAGCAACACTGCATAGGAACATGGAATGTTAGATCCATGAATCAAGGCAAATTGAAAGTGGTAAAACAGGAGATGGAAAGAGTGAACACCCACATTTGTGGAATCAGTGAACTAAAATGGACAGGATTGGGTGAATTTAATTCAGATAACTATTGTATCTACTACAGTGGACAAGAATCCCTTAGAAGAAATGGAGTAGCCATCATAGTTAACAAAACAGTCCGAAATGCAGTACTTGGATGCAGTCATCAAAATGATAGAATGATCTCTGTTCATTTCGAGGCAAACCATTCAACCAAACCATCCAAGTCTATGCCCAGACTGGTAATTCTGAAGAAGCTGACGTTGAACAGTTCTCTGAAGACCTACAAGACCTTCTAGAATTAACACCCCCCAAAAGATGCCCTTTTCATTATAGGGGGCTGGAATGCAAAAGTACTCGTTTCCAAGGCAAACCATTCAACCAAACCATCCAAGTCTATGCCCAGACTGGTAATTCTGAAGAAGCTGACGTTGAACAGTTCTCTGAAGACCTACAAGACCTTCTAGAATTAACACCCCCCAAAAGATGCCCTTTTCATTATAGGGGGCTGGAATGCAAAAGTACGAAGTCAAGAGACACCTGGAGTGGCAAATTTGGCCTTGGAATACAGAATGAAGCAGGGAATTGGCTAACAGAGTTTTGCCAAGAGAAGGCGCTGGTCATAGAAAACACCCTCTTTCAACAACACAAGAGAAGACTACACATGGACATCACCAGGTGGCCAATACAGAAATCAGATTAATTATATTATTTTCAGTCAAAGATGGAGAAGTTCTATACAGTTAGCAAAAGCAAGACCAGGAGCTGACTGAAGGTCAGATCATGAACTCCTTATTGCCAAATTCAGATTTAAGTAGGGAAAACCACTAGACCATTCAGGTATGACCTAAATCAAATCTCTTAAGATTATACAGTGAAAGTGACAAATAGATTGAAGAAATTGGATCTGATAGACAAGATATCTGAAGAACTATGGACAGAGTTTCATAACATTGTACAAGAAGCAGTGATTAAGATCATCCTCAAGAAAAAGAAATGCAAGAATTCAAAATAGTTGCCTGAGAAGGCCTTACAATAGCTGAGAAAAGAAGAGAAGTTAAAGGCAACGAAGAAAAAGAAGACATATCCATTTTAATGCAGAGTTCCAAAGAATAACAAAGAGACATAAGAAAGCCTTCCTCAGTGATCAGTGCAAAGAAATAGAGGAAAACAATAGAATGGGAAAGACTAGAGATCTCTACAAGAAAATTACAGATACCAAGTGAACATTTCATGCAAAGATGGGCATGATAAAGGACAAAATTGTATGGACCAAACAGAAGCAGAAGATATTAAGAGGTGGCAAGAATACACAGAACATATGCACAAAAAAGATCTTCATGACCCAGATAAACACAGTGCTGTGACCACTTACCTAGAGCCAGGCATCCTGGAATGTGAAGTCAAGTTAGCTTTAGCAACCCTCACTACAAACAAAGATAGTGGAGGTGATTGAATTCCAGTTGAGCTATTTAAAATCCTAAAAGATGATTCTGTGATAGTGCTTCACTCAATATGCCAGCGAATTTGGGAAACTCAGCAGTGGCTACAGGATTGGAAAAGGTCCGTTTCCATTCCAATCCCAAAGAAAGGCAATTACAAATAATGTTCAAAACACTGCACAATTACACTCATCTCACACATTAGTAAAGTAATGCTCAAAATTTTCCAAGCCAGGCTTCAACAGTATATGAACTGTGAACTTCCAGATGTTCAAGCTGGTTTCAGAAATGGCAGAGGAACAAGAGATCAAATTACCAACATCCATTTGATCAACAAAAAAACAAGGGAGTTCCAGAAAAACATCTATTACTGCTTTATTGACTATGCAAAAATCTTTGACTGTGTGGATCACAGCCAACTGCAGAAAATTCTGAAAGAGATGGACATACCATAACACCTGATCTCCCTCCTGAGAAATCTATATACAGGTCAAGAAGCAACAGTTAGAACTGGACATGGAACAACAGACTGGTTCCAAATTGGGAATGGAGTATGTCAAGGCTGTATATTGTCACCATGCTTATTTAACTTATATGAAGGGCACCTCATGTGAAATGTCAGGCTAGATGAAGCACAAGCTGGAACCAAGATTTGCTGATAAAAATATCAGTATCCTCAGATATGCAAATGACACCACCCTCCTGTCAGAAAGTGAAGAAAAACTAAAGAGCTTCGTGATGAAAGTAAATGAGGAGAGAGAAAATGTTGGCTTAAAACTCAGCATTCAGAAAATGAAGATCATGGCATCTGGTCTCACAAATTCTTAACAAATAGATGAGGAAACAATGGAAGCAGTGACATATTTTATTTTCTTGAGTCCAAAATCACTGTAGATGGTTACTTCAGCTGTGAAATTAAAAGATGCTTGTTCCTTTGAGGAAAAAATATGACCAACCTAGACAGCAAGTTAAAAAGCAGAGACATTATTTTGCCAACAAAGGTTTGTCTGGTCAAAGCTATGGTTTTTCCAGTAGTCATGTATGGATATGAGAATTGGACTACTAAGAAAGCTGAGTGCCAAAGAATTAATGTTTTTGAACTGTGGTGTTGGAAAAGACTCTTGAGAGTACCTTGGACTGAAAGGAGATAAAACCAATCAATTTTAAAGAAATCAGTCAATGTAGGAGACAGGAAAAGTAAAAGAAAAACAGGCCCTGGCAAGCGCCCCCAAAGAAATTTATAATTATTGATAAACTGGATACTCTAAGGCTTGATACTCTTGGAACATGTCCAGAGGGAACAGTTCATAATATTGAAAATAGATATGATTCTGGGGTTCAGAAAACCGACCCTGGACTGTTTCCCGACTAGTGTCTCAGAGTCACGTGTTTTAAGTATCTGATGGAAAATCTATAGATAAGAATATTAGTCTTAGTTACTGATTTGTTATTGATTACTATTTCTTAGTTGCTGCTAAGTCACTTCAGTTTTGTTCGACTCTGTGCGACCCCATAGATGACAGCCTACCAGGCTCCCCCATCCCTGGGATTCTCCAGACAAGACCACTGGAGTTGGTTGCCATTTCCTGTCTAATGCATGAAAGTGAAAAGTGAAAGTGAAATCGCTCAGTCGTGTCCTACTCTTAGCTACCCCATGGACTGCAGCCTACCAGGCTTCTCTGCTGATGGGATTTTCCAGGGAAGAGTTCTGGAATGGGCTGCCATTGCCTTCTCCTGTTTCTTAGTTACTCATTGGTTAATGATCACTTTGTTCTTTGGCCCTGAAGGCCACATGATTTACAGCTTAACTCCCTGCATATTCTTTCCTTCACTGCTGAAAGTATAATAAAGCTGTCTTGGATTCAGTTTCTGCACCTTCACCTTGGAGCAGTGTTGGTCCCCTGATCCTTGCTTTTCACTAAATTCTTGCCTCTTGTTTCTCATTCTCCCATCCTATGGCACTTTCAGAAACCCTGCTTGACCAGTGTATCTCAACAAGTCAAGAATATTCATTGGAAGGACTGAATCTGCAGCTGAAACTCCAATACTTTGGCCATCCGATGGGAAGAACTGACTCACTAGTAAAGACCCTGATTCTGGGAAAGATTGAGGTCAGGAGGAGAAGGGGACAACAGAAGATGAGATTATTGGAAGACATTGCCAACTGGATGAACATGAATTTGAGTAAGCTCCATGAGTTGGTGATGAACAGAGAAGCCTAGCATGCTGCAGTTCTTGGGGTCATAAAGAGTTAGAGACAACTGAATGACTGAACTGTACTGAACCAAATTTTCAATATTAAGGCATGCTAAGAGAGAGGCTTCAAGAGGAGATTTTAATAAAATTCTGTAAATGTTTTACAAGGAATCATATGCTCATGGATTGATAATGGTATTTGGAAATGTCTATCTATATAGATGATATCATTTGAGCTTATTGGTTTGATTAGTAAAAAAAAAAAAAAAAAAGGTTGTATTGCAGATTGCACTTACAGTGTTTTAACTTATGCCATTTTAGATTGAGCTGTCTGTTGCTTAAAAATGTAAACATCTAAACTGCTATACTCCAGAAACTACTTTTTGAAAAGTATATAAAGGATTTCTGCAAGCCTATCTTTAAAAATATTTTAATAAATGCTAAACTACACTTTCAGTGTGGCTCTAAACTATATTTTCAGTCTTTTCTTTACTCATCCTCTGGAATGTGGTTCTAGACCTGTTACCTTCACCTAGTAATGGTATTATCCAACAAATCACTTAATCTCTCCTAAACTGAGTTTCATACTCATTTCTATTTCAATTTCATTTCCAATCTCCCTTAAGGGGTTGTTTATAGAAATGAATTTGCATATAATCTTAATTTTAGATCTCTCTGCTCCTGTATACTTTATATACTTCTGTCTCTTCCCTAGGCCTTGTGTTTCCCCAGCACACATTTCTACTTTATGAAATTATTATTATATTTTTATACTTAAGGACTATTTCAAATGTTGCCATTCTTAAAGTCTTCAAAAGAGATTTGAAATTATACTCTTTACTTTGATCATTTAAGAAATTATGATTGTAACTGGCAATTATGATTCCTGGGTAGAAAATATCTCCTGGAGGAGAAAATGGCAACCCACTCCAGTATCTTGCCTGAAAAATTCATTGGACAGAAGAGCCTGGTAAGCTACAGTTCATGGGGTCTCAAAGAGTTACACATGATTGAGTAACTAAGTATGCACACATATTACAATTATAATGCAATGAAATAACATGCCTTCTACTTTTTAATGTTGGCACTTATTTTTGTCACTATTTCTATTACATGCTTCTATTTTTACTTACTTTCTCTGAACACCTAGACTTTATTTTTTTTTATTTTTTTTATTTTTTATTTTTTTTGTATTTATTTATTTTTTTACACGAACTCCCAAACATGAACCCCCCTCCCACCTCCCACCCCACATCTTCCCTCCAGATCATCCCCATACACCAGCCCCAAGCATCCTGCATCCTGCATTGAACATAGACTGGCAATTCATTTCTTACATGATAGTATACTCATCATCTTCCAGGATTTGAAACAGCTCAACTGAAATTCCATCACCTCCACTAGCTTTGTTCTTAGTGAAAAAAGTAGGAATAAAACAGGGTTTGGAGCAGAGACTTGGATTACTCTGATGTTGAGTGGTTTGCCTTGGAAATGATTGAGATCATTCTGTCATTTTTGAGATTGCACCCAAGTACTGTATTTTGGGCTCTTTTGTTGACTGTAAGAGCTATTCCATTTCTTCTAGGGGATTCTTGCTCACAGTAGTAGTCATAATGATCATCTGAACTAAATTCTCCCGTTCTTGCCCACTTTATTTTATTGACTCCTAAGATCCAATATTCACTCTTGCCATGTCTTTATTGATCACAGCCAATTTACCTGACTCATGAACTTAACATTCCAGGTTCCTATGCAAGATTATTCTTTACAGTGTTGGACTTGACTTTCACCATCAGACCCATCCACAATGAGTGTCATTTCTGCTTTGGCCTGGCTGCTTCATTCTTTCTGGAGCTATTAGTAATTGCTGTCTGCTCTTCCCCAGAACCATATTGGACAGCTTCTAATCTACCACCAGCTTCTTCTAGTGTCATATCTTTTTGTCTTTTCATACTCTTCATGGGATTCTCACAGCAAGAATACTGCTGTGGTTTACCATCCCCCCCCACCCCCTTTTTGGTGGACTATGTTTTTTGCTTCATTCTTTCTGGAGCTATTAGTAATTGCTGTCTGCTCTTCCCCAGAACCATATTGGACAGCTTCTAATCTACCACCAGCTTCTTCTAGTGTCATATCTTTTTGTCTTTTCATACTCTTCATGGGATTCTCACAGCAAGAATACTGCTGTGGTTTACCATCCCCCCCCACCCCCTTTTTGGTGGACTATGTTTTTTGAGAACTCTTTACTATAAGCTGTCCATCTTGGATGGCCCTTCATGACATGGTTCATAGCTTCATTGAGTTACACAAGTCCTTTTGCCATGACATGGTTGTGATTCATGAAGGGAATTATACTAGTAACATTGAGAATTTTAATCCGATATTATTAGATGAATACCTTATTGTGAAATGGCAAGTTAATTTAAATTTAGAGTTTAAGGAGAGTAGATCACCAAAATGCTGATAAAAATAAAATAACTCAGTGTTGAGGACCATGCTAAGGAAATATCCATCAAAACGAAATTTCTCCTAAAAACAATCACATTAAGGATATTTACATATTGTCATCAGTATAAGTAGTTTACATGCTTTATCTCTAATTTCACAATCTGAAGTTAATATTTTTTATTTTCATTTATTTAAAGATTAAGATTAAGAAATGTGTGAAGAGTAATTCATTCAATGTGACTGGGAGAATATCAAATCCTAATGAAGAAATGTTAACAAATTTATAATTTGTGGTTCCAGTTATGGGATAATTGAGGTGGGATTAATTAAAAACATGTTTTTAATTATAAATATAAGAGCATATTAAAGGTAAAGAACCCAGAGTAAGAAAATAGTCTGTCACCTAACAAAAGAGAAAACCCTTGTTAAGTATACAGCTTAAAGAATTTTCAAAAAGAAATACCCATATAATAAGCAGTTGGTTAAGACCAGAATATGACAATCAGCTCAGAACCCCAGTATGCCCCAATAGCCACTCCATACCCCAAAGGGTAACCACTCTCCTACTTCTAACACCATAGGTTCATTTAGCCTATTTCATTAATAGAATTTTACGTGTATAGGTAGAGTCATTCAGTATGGAGTCTTTCGTGCCTGGCTTCTTATGTTGAGCATTATGTTTCCACTTGTATTTGTGGTTTATTCACTCTCACTGGCAAATAGTATTCCATTGTATGAATATCTTGCAATTCATCCATTCTGCTACGGGTGGACATTTCATTAATGAAGGTTATCTTTTGGTGAACGTATGTGTGAATTTCAGCTGACTATGTACCTTCAAATGGAATTGTTGCATCATAGGAAGACATACGTTTAAAGTAAATGGATGTGGTCAAACGATTTTCTAAAGTGACTGTACCAAGGGGTCCAATTCTGCCATGTCCTTCCAACATGTAGCATGCTTGTCATTAATTTCAGCCATTCTGGCAACTGTGTAATTGTATCACATTGTGGTTTTGATTTGTATTTTCCTGATGACTAATAAAGTTTAGAACCTTTCTATATGTTTTCTGGCCACTTGAATGTTCTTTTTGAAACATCTGTTCAAGTCATTTACATATAATACTCTTTTGTTTTAATTACTCCCATTGTATCATGTCTTGATACGTGGTAGTATAAATCCACTTTTGCATTTCTTCTTCAAAACTGACTTGGCATTTCTTGGCCTTTGAATTTCCAGATAAATTTTAGAATCAACTTGCTAGCTCCCCAAAGGAAAAAGAAAGCTTTCTAGAATTTGTTTGGGATGATATTTAAACTATAAAGGAATTTTGGGAGAATGCTATCTTTATAACATAGAGTCTTCCAATCAATGAACATAGTCTATCCTTCCATTTACCCAGGTCTTTTACATTTTATGTCAGTAACATATTGTAATTTTTAGACCATATGTCTTGCACATCTTTTTAAACAGCCATTTCTAGGTATGTGATTTTTTTTTTTTAATGTGGCATTACTACAAGAATAGACAAATAGATCCGTGGAGGTTCTGTCCTACTCTTGAGTATTGAAAATATTTTATACCTTATCTAAGTGTTCATACAGATGTGTACAATTGTCAAAACTAATCTATTTGTACCCAATTAATGTATTTTATTTATTTTCTGTAGTTTTGCTTTACTACAACAAGTGGGTATGAAAAAGAAAAACGTGTAAAAGATATGGAAGATAATGCAAAACAGAAAAATATACTACTAATATAAGATGTAAATTACAATCAGGTATAAAAATTTTTGACAAATTAACAAAGCTTTTCTCTTTTTGATGGTATCACCAGTATAATAACCATAAGGGTACAAGGAAGTAGGTAAATTTATGTACTATTAGTGGAAGGATAAATTGGCATAGACTTGCTGGAGGGCACATGGGCAAAAGACCTAAAAATATGCATTCAAGTCCACTAGAAATTTATTTTTAAAATCTATCATGGATATAGCATGTGCTCAGACACTCAGTCATATCTGACTCTTTGTGGCCCCATGGACTACAATCTGCCAAGCTCCTCTGATCATGTGATTCTCCTGGCAAGAATACTGGAGTGGGGTGACATTTCCTCCTCCAGGGGATCTTCCCAACCCCTGGATCGAACCCACATCTCTTACATCGCCTGCACTGGGAGACGTATTCTTTACTACTGGCTATCTGAGAAGCCTAGATATATCATAAGCTATTAGGATATTCACCAACCAAAAAGAGCCTATGATAATAACATAATGAAATCTAGCTAATATTAGGGAATTAATAAACTATGATATAGAACATTGAAATAGTATCAACTATTAAAAATTATGACACACAGAAAAAGTTAATGATGTAGGAAAGATTCTCAATGCAATATTCATCCAAAGAAAGTAGTCTGTAGTGGTGGTTATTCAAGAAATTCCCAATTTAAGTTTTAAAATTTAAATTTATATATCTCATCAGAAAAAAAGTTGTAACCATGTGAAATGATGGATGTTAACTAAACTTATTGTGGTTATCATTTCACAATATATAATATATCAAATCATTGTGTTGTACACATTAAATTTATACAATGTTATATAACAATTAGATCTCAAGAAAACTTCATATCTAACAGTTTATCATATATAAAGTGTACACTTTATATATATATTCACATATAATTATATGTGAATATATATATAAAGTGTACACTTTATATATGATAAACTGTTAGATATGAAGTTTT
>SJYX01005000.1:0-33819 GCA_006410675.1 Oreotragus oreotragus
AAATCAAAGAGTTGGGGGAGAGATAGGGTAATTATCAGAACATATTCTCCCAGGGGTGTTCTTCTGAGAGGTGACAGTGACTCTTTCCCAAGCCATCTGCCATCACTAGGAAGATTCTAAGTGTGGAGAACAGATAACCAACTAGCTTGATATCTTGCACTAATTCACCATCTCCCTCACACTTAGCGAAGACCAAAAAAGATGGGACCTTCGGCCTATGAGTTACAATTTTGGCCCGTAATCTCATCTGATTCAGTTCTCTTGCTATAGAATCCACTGCTGAAACCCTTAAAACATGCTCACAGTCAGACCTTTTGACCCTCACTACTGATCAGGGAGGTAGCCGTATGGGGCAGGTGTGATCATGCCCACTTGCAGGTAAGAAAGCAGAGATTCTGCGAAGTTAAACGACTTTTCCAGAGGCAGGGTGCAAACCTTGTCGTCTGTCCCCCACGTGTTGTTGCCTGTTTCCGTGAGCTGCTCCTGGGGCCCCTAGGTGATGAAGGGTGGCTGGAGGCCCCTGGGATGGTGCTGGTCCCAAGTAAAGTTCTCTGAGTAGGCAGTAGGTTAATAACCTGGCCACCTCTGCTGAAAAAGACTGGAAAGGATGTGTTGGATCATCAAGATGATAGAAGAGGTGGGCAACACGGGGTGGCAAAGTGATGGAGGGCTCTTGGAGACAGCTGAGAGATGGAGATGAGGTGTGACAGGCTGTAGAGACGGCTGCAGGGGTCTTGACAGCGTGATGAATGCCGTGGCACTCGGGGAAGACGATTCCCTCAGATAACAGCAGTGACACGGTCCACGGTAACCTAACATCCTTCCCAAGCCTCATCTCTGGGGCTTCCAAATGCCGTCTGTCACAATGAGAAAGATAAAAAGGCTTCTCCGTTGGAATCCGGCCAGCTAATCTCAGAGCTCCAGTTCAAGGAGCAGGCCAGATGTGTCCTAGCAAGGAAACGCTACAATGTTTGGACAAAGGCTTGTTCAGGTATAAAATACAGCTCTGGGGTAGGTGACAATTCCTACCACATGTGTAGGAAGAGAGACTTGCAAGCTGGTCAATGTGGCTGCCTTTTATTCCTATGGGAACAATATGCTTCCTGGCTCTGCACGACCCCCGGGGAGCGTGGTGTGTGCCCAGTTCTTGAAGCATCCAGGGATTAGCACATTTTTATTTGGGATCAGCATCCATTTCTTAACTTCTAGTTAAACCTTATTAACTGCAAGGTACATATATACTGCTTCCTTGATGTCATCTTATGCAGCATGTGGTGCAAAGGACAAAGGATTGAGTTTGGAACCAGGGATTCCAAATTCTGTCTGTGTAACTTCTTAGGATTCTGCATCTGTAAGATCGCTTTAAACAAAATTCTTATGAGACAGATAGTATTCAATAAATTCATGTGTTTGGCTAAGGGTGTGGGTAACCATCAACGTGGGATCTTTGTCTACACGTTCAACCCCATCCTTTTCCTGTCCTTCTGCAAGTGTCCTTATGAAGGATGTTTGGAGTGAGACTGGGTGTCTGTACTATAACAATACCTCAGGTAATTTTGCTGAAGAGCTCTGGCTAAGAACCACTGTGAAAATATTGCTGTTATTGCTTTGGGAAGAACCAAGCCCAACGACTTTGGACCTTAAGTTGCCTGCATGCAAATACCATAATTGTATATTATGATGTAGCCTTAGTTATTCTTTGAAGCATACTATTTGAAAATTATTTAATATTTAGTTCCTTGAAATCATGGGTATTTTTAAGAAATCCTATTTGTGTCCCATTTCATTCTCCAAAAGATTAGAGGGGTTTTAATAAAGCAACCTTTCTACCTAAAATCAATTATAATTTATATTGAGCTTTATATCTATTTCATTTAAAACAAGGAAGTTTTTCCATCTTTGAGTATATTTCTGCCAGAGTTCATTTCTCTGAACCTGCTCCCCATCTCCTTTTAATCTCTCTCCAAGGGCAGATACAGCAGAAATGGTGATCTGTACTGTGACTTGGGATCACCTTAATAGAAAAATAGAAACCTCCATACTGTGGATTCTGTGTCGGACTCTATCCAAAGGGTTTGGCTAAGAGTCCAAGACCAAGGCAGTGGAAGGCCAGGAGTGGGAATACAAATGAGCTCACTATCATGTCAATTTCCCATCCTCTATACCTGCGTGATTTTTGCAGGTGCCATAGATCCGCCAAATGCCCACCTTTCCCTCCTCAGTTGTAGAATAGGTTGCCAGGAAAAGCCATTTCCCAGAATCTCATCTACCCACCTTTCCTGAAATATTACTCTGGAATTGAAGGGAAGAAAGAATGACCATTTATTGAGCACCAAGTATTCTAGAAGTTATCTTAATTTGAAACTATAAAAGAATTTAGAGCTCTTTGTGAGAAAGTAATACAATGGAATGAACCAGGGCAAATTATAAAAAGCAGCTTAAAGACTCAAACAAATTAAACACTCTGAATACACAAAATTCCAAATAACACTCAGGGCTTACCAAAGTGTGTCTTCTCTGATTTCCACTCCCTACCTCCTTGCATATTGTCAAACCCCTCATCTGGCTATGACCTGCCCCTTTCTCAGACCCATTCATTATTTTGGTTCTGTGTGTGGCTGAACCACAGCACTGGTTATGAGCCTTTCTAAGATATAGCTGATCAACTAATTACAGAGGGTATACAGATCCTCTATTTACATGTGCTTGAAGTGCAGCGTGCTCATCCTGGATTTCGAATTCTCCAGCTGTTTCTATTTCTTTCTACTAAGAGCAAGAAGCCTCATCATCTCCAGCTTATGGGGCAGAGGGTTGTTTTGGCTGCACAGCCGTCCTGCAGCCAAGATTCTTAACTACTGCAGCGGCGTCTGGGATGGGTCCTTTAAGGCAGTTCATAAACTTGGGGGCTATGTGCATTTTTGAAAATGAGCTGTTATTATTTTAGAGATTTCTACACACATATTGCTTCTACTGTAAGTATAGGGAAAGAGGCTCAATTTTAGACACCGTCTTTAAAAAGAATTGCAATACTTTCAGTATTTAAATTCCTTTATACATCAAGTAAACTTTTGCCAGAATTCACGACTCCTACTCAGTTGTCATTTGATTCTCTTTTATGTGAATTATGAAATAGTTTGTGAATCACTAGCAGGATTTAGCCTTTCTTTCTCAGATCCTAAATGACTTCTTTCTCTTTCTGACTTTGAAATTTTTTACAAATGACTTTTTGACGAATAAAGGATCGTTGAAAGGAACAGATCTCTTTACCTGTGTTAAACTTATTATTACAGTTTCTATGCCCTTCCTAGGTTCCCTTTTCATCGTATAGTTACACAGCAAGTCAATTAGGTCTTCTATGTACTATTTCTCTCATTAACACAGTTTAAGAAGTAGGAATTACTGTCTGTCCGTCCATGGTGGGTGTCACTATCCATCCACACCCACCAGGGCCCCTGTTGCCACAGAGAGATTTCTAGAAGTGGAAGGCACAGCCCAATATTTAGCTCCTCCCATTCCAAGTTATTTTAGACAAGGAGTTGCACTGTTCTTAAGATTTCAAAAGTGATAAATCAATAATCACAGATGGTTACCTGCTCCAATGAGTTACATTTACAGTGAAGAAATTTGCCATAATTTTTTGGCCAATTTGTATCCATCTATTCTCAATATAGGCTTCCCAGGTGGCTCAGTGGTAAAGAACCCACTTGCCAATGCAGGAGATGCAAAAGACGTGGGTTTGATCCCTGGCTCTGATCCCTGGGGCAGGAAGATTCCCTGGAGTAGGAAATGACAACCCACTCCAGTATTCTTGCCTGGAAAATTCCACGGACAGAGGAGCCTGGTGGGCTGTAGTCCATGGGGTCGCAAAGAGTCAGACATGGCTGAAGCAACTGAGCACTCACACATGCATATTATTTATATACCCTAAGCAGTGGCTTTAGAACTTTTTGACTGCAATTCAGTATGGATAAATACATATATGATCAAGTCTATATATAACAAAACAAATATTTCACAAAACAATATATACCCTTAAAACAACTGAGGCACTTTTCTCTTCTCAAACATCTTAGGTACATGCTTGGTGCTGTAGCACAGAATCCAAAACCCTTGCCTTAAATAAGATAGAAAGTCATGTCTTTCTCATGAAATAATTCAGTAATGAGTCCTTCAGGACTGACTGGCTGGTTATGCCAAACAAGGATAGTCAAGGGTATAGTTGCTTCTATTTTGTTGGTCTCCTAACTGTAGGGGGTTGTTCTTATTAAACTGGTTAGATCTGGTTCACCTGCACTTCCAGGTTCTAGCCTACAGGGAGGAAAAAATAAAAATCTGGACCAAATTGTTGTGTTTTCAGGAGATGGCCTGGAAGGTGCACACACACTGCTTCTTCCCACATCTCACTGGTCCAAATTTAATCTTGGGAAAATACTTGCAAACTGATGGTGGCTTGCAGTCATATGTCTGGCTAAAACTCGCGGTGTGTTTCTCTTTTAAAAGATTTACTTATTTATTTATGGCTGTGCTGGGTCTTCGTCACTTTCTCTAGCTGATGTGGGTGGGGGCTCGTTGCACTGTGCAGGCTTCTCACTGTAGTGCCTTCTCTTGCTGGGGAGCACGGGCTCAGTAGTTGTGGCCTGTGGGCTTAGTTGCCCAATGGGCCATGGGGGATCTCCCTGGACTAGGGATGGAACCCATGTCCCCTGCATTGGCAGGTGGATTCTTAACCACTATACCACTAGGAAAGCCCAGGAAGTATTCCTAGAAGGATAAAAAGTGAAGCGGTACGTGTTAAAAGATTGTAGTATCTGCTACTATTGGATTTCATTTCATTCCAGACTACCTACTAGATGGCTACCTACTAGACTGATTTCATAACCCAATAATTGGCAATGACTTGCAGCTTTAAAATCATTGTTCTGAAGGATAGTAGGCTACATATTATAAATAATTTTACCAGGCCACTCACTAAGAGAAGTTAAAAACGGGCTCAAAATACCATTGATCTTTTATCTAGCTTTTAGTTTGATCAAAGTTATACATGTGCAGAATTTAGAGAATCAAATAGAATTGAAAGTACCCCCAGTCTCCTTAACTCTAATCTTCAATTTCTTTCTTCTGGGATGTTAGCATTTTCACCTCTCAAAACTGACACTTGGGATATTTACTGCATATATTCATAGAACATGCTTTTATTTCTACTTTTTGGTCTTTTAGTTTTAAGCAGTATATACTGATTTCGCACCATAAGAAAAATGAAGATTTCCCACTTCTTCCTACCCCTTACTCACCACACTACACATACTTCTTATCCTTTCAAACTTTCAGTGTAGTTAATCAAATTTTGGTTAGATCAGGAGTCAGTGTTTACATTATTATGAATATGCAAACAAATTCACAGGTGTTCTATGTATTTAGAACTTAACTTATCTAGGCTTAATTTTCTTTCTTGGATGATTTTTTCTATTTTCTTATTACTGTCTTTTCTAAAAACTTATTTGGAGCTCTGTGTACTTACCGGTAATTCATCCTAATTTATCACCCAATTTTCTCAGTTTAAAAATCTCCACTCAGTACTTTCAAACATATCAGGTGCTGTATTAATGTCACTTTCTTGAAGGAAGAACTTTCCCAGTCTTCTGATCTGCTCCAATCTAGTTTTCTAGAATAGCTTCATAGGTATTATTTCCAGTTCTCCCTTTACCATCATTTTAGGTACTCCCTCCAAATTCCCTCATCTGATGGATATACTGCTTTTGAATATCAATTGTCCTTTACTATTTTTCTCTTTAATCCCAGTGGAATATATCCTGCAGCAATTACCTGAACAAAGTTGTAGGTAAAAATAAATTGAGGGCTAGCATGTTTGAAAATACCTTTATTAGGCTTTAACACTTAATTCTTAGTTTGGCTGGATATAATATTTTAGGTTAGGAATAATTTTCCTTCAAAAATTCAAGATATTGCCCCCATTTGTTTCCCAGGCTTCAGAGTTGCTGATGAGAAGACTGGTACCTCTCTGATGCTTGAGCTTATGAAGAAATCTGGCTTTTCTCTCTGGAAGCTTGTAGGCATTTGCTTTGTCTTCAGTGTGCTGAAATCTTACAGTGTCATGGTTACAGTGTGCATCTATTTTTATTCATTGCTGGGAGCTCTCAGTGGACCCTATAAATCTCTAGAATCGTATCCCTTTTTTCCTGGGATATTTTCTACCATTATTTTATTATTTTCTCGCTTTGTCCTGCTCTGTTCTCCTTTTTTTGAACTCTATTATTATATTTGAGTTCATGGACTGTCTGCTAATTTTTTTCTGCTGTTGTTTAGTCGCTCAATCACGTCTGAATCTTTGCGACCCCATGGACTGTAGCCGGCCAGGCTCCTCTGTCCATGGGATTCTTCAGTTAAGAATACTGGAATGCGTTGCATTCCTTTCTCCAGGGGATCTTCCCAACCCAGGGATCGAACATGCATCTCCTTCATTGGTAGGCAGACTCTTTACCACTGAGCCACCAGGGAAGCTCTATTTTAATCTTTTGTCTCAGCTTCATCTTTTAACATCTCTGATTTGTTTTTTCTATAGTCAGATTAAAACAATTTCCAAGATCTTTCTCTCATTCTTTGAATGTTCCTTTTTTAGAGCGTCCTGCTTGGCTCTCCTTCACCCCTGTGAACATAAACGCTTCCTTGGGGGTCTGTGTGTTGCTTCTTCTGATATGGTTGCTTTTCTCCTGGTTGTTTTGTTCTCAGACTTCATTTTAGATGATTTTCTTAAAGGTGATCCTTGGCTGGCTGTTCATACTCTAGAATGGGGCTGTAAAAGTCCACTTGGAAACTATGAAGCTAGAGGGCTTCCCTGTAGGGTGAGCTGGTTGCAACTCTTGTTTGTGGGGGAGAACCCAGACGTCAGTACCTTTAGGTTCTTTCCCATAGGCTGATCAGTTGCCCTGTAGGAGAGTCTTCTAACTTCCTGCAGCTGATACTCTGGGAGCCCAGTGGGAAGGAGGAGGCTGAGGAGGTTGGGCTGGTGGGTCTCTGTATTCATTACAGGAACCGGCCCTCCTTCTCCTGTTTTTGCTGCCATACCCACAACCTGGTAAGTGCTCCTTGTCCTGCGAGCAGAAGTTTTCTCTCTAGAGCAAGCCTTCAGTCCTCTGGCTTCAGTCCTGCTGGTTTGTGTGGGGAAGGGCAGTTTTATGGAGGTGATTTTTCAATCCTCCTTTTTTAGACCTACCTTCAACCCTGCACCCAGAGGTGCCTGGTTCCACCACGTCTTCCGTATGCATAGGTCTAAGTTTAAATCAGGTTATTTCTCGCGCTTTNCTCTGGCTTCAGTCCTGCTGGTTTGTGTGGGGAAGGGCAGTTTTATGGAGGTGATTTTTCAATCCTCCTTTTTTAGACCTACCTTCAACCCTGCACCCAGAGGTGCCTGGTTCCACCACGTCTTCCGTGTGCATAGGTCTGAGTTTAAATCAGGTTATTTCTCGCGCTTTCCTTACTTTGGGGTCAAGATGCAGTTTTTTTGAACTGGCTGTAAGTTGTTACTTGGATATCTGCTTTCCAGATTGCAAAATATTACCTTGTCTTTTTTCCATGTTTCATTTATCCTAGGGGGTTTATTCCTTAAAAACAAACAAACAAACAAAAAAAAACAAAAAAACTTTGTGTCTGTTAACATTAGTGGAAATTCTGAAGGACGCAGACGTTCAATGCACATATTCAATTGCTATCTTTAACAGCTAACTTTAGGCCTCTCAAATTATTTTAAACAAGTAGCTTTTATCTTTACTTTTCTTCCCCACAATCCTTCAAAAATTATTAAGAAGTAGTACAGTTATCTAATCTAAATGTCATTTCTATAATGTTACTTTTTTTCTTTTAGCAGAGCACCTTTTTTCTTTTTCTTTAGCTTTTTATTTTATGTTGGAGTTGATTAACAATGCTGTGTTAGTTTCAGGTGTGTAGCAAAGTGATTCAACTATATTAATATATATATATACGTGTGTGTACCTATTTTTCAAATTATTTTCCCATTTAGATTGTTACATAATATTGAGCAGAGTTCCCTGTGCCATGCAGTAAGACCTTATTGGTTTTCCATGTTAAACATAGCAGCGTGTACACGTCAGTCCCAAACTCCCCAATTATTCGTTCCTCCCACCCTTCCACACTGGTAACAATAAGTTCATTCTCTAAGTCTAGCAAAGAACTTTTGACCTTTAAAAGTCAATGTGAGCCTTGTAGAGGGGAAGAAGAAGAAAATGGACAGGAACTAGTTAATCTCCAAACTCGATCATCATTTCTTGAATAACTGAAAGCTGACTGTATCTAACATTTTAGAGGATTAACAAGTGAAAAATAGACGTGAACACTGAAATTTGTATAGCCTGTTTGGTTTGCTGACATTATGAAATATTTCAGTTCAGTTCAGTTGCTCAGTCGTGTCCAGCTCTTTGCGACCCCATGAATCGCAGCACGCCAGGCCTCCCTATCCATCACCATCTCCCGGAGTTCACTCAGACTCACGTCCATCGAGTCCGTGATGCCATCCAGCCATCTCATCCTCGGTCGTCCCCTTCTCCTCCTGCCCCCAATCCCTTTTAGGAGGGAAAAACTTGAAAGCTCTGCTTTTTAAATGGTCTAACCTTGATTATTGGTCCTGAAAGTGAGTAAATAGAACTTGCTATGTAGTTCCTGGGGCTGACAGAACTCATGTCCATGGCTGTGTGGCTTTTCTCCTTAATTAGAAGAAAGGATAAAAAAACTCAAGACTGTAGTAATAATAAAACTACTAGATTAAGAGACACCCAGATTTCCAGGATTCACACTCTCGATGAAATGTCTCAAGGGAAATGACATCATCTCTCAATGCCCACCATCATTCCTTTGTCGAAAGGAGGGGCAGGGGAGGGGGGTGATCTTGAAAGGGTGTGAGATTTGGCATCACACAGGCCTAGAGGATCATAATTCAACTTCGGCTCCATCAACTTCCAGCTCCATCGATTTCTGACTCTACCAACTTCTGGCTCCAAGCCATGTGGTTAGTAGCAACCATTTAGTGGCTCTAAGTTACACCTCCTGCTCTATATAATAAGAATAATATCTTCTCGGAAGGGTTAGAGCTAAAGCTTCTAAGTCTCCCAGCATAATGCCTGACTCTTAACAAACGCCCAGCGAGAGGCAGTGGTTAGGTCATTGTGGTGGTGGGCAAACACAGGGAGATGTCTCACAAGAATATGAATGGATTTCCTCATGGTGGGCTAGAGAAATGCCAAGTAGCTTGGGGATGGGAGGTTTAGGAAGAAAAGAAAAAAAGAAAATGAATAACAAGCAAAGAAAAAGAGAAAGAGAGAGAGATCTCAGTTGGGAATGATATCTCCTCCCTTCTGGATAAATGGTTCCATGTGAACCAGCCCAGATTAGTGAAGCAGGGAGGTGGTGAAGTGGGGCATATAATTCCTGCTGCAGCCCATTAGGATGGATCAAGTCTCTGCTTCACGGAAGCTCATCTCTTGAGCTTCATTTAAATAGTGCGCTGAGCCCTAGCGCTGGTGAACAATCATGTCCCTCGTTACTGNAGTTTAAATCAGGTTATTTCTCGCGCTTTCCTTACTTTGGGGTCAAGATGCAGTTTTTTTGAACTGGCTGTAAGTTGTTACTTGGATATCTGCTTTCCAGATTGCAAAATATTACCTTGTCTTTTTTCCATGTTTCATTTATCCTAGGGGGTTTATTCCTTAAAAAAAAAAAACAAAACAAAACAAAAAAAAAATGAAAAAACTTTGTGTCTGTTAACATTAGTGGAAATTCTGAAGGACGCAGACGTTCAATGCACATATTCAATTGCTATCTTTAACAGCTAACTTTAGGCCTCTCAAATTATTTTAAACAAGTAGCTTTTATCTTTACTTTTCTTCCCCACAATCCTTCAAAAATTATTAAGAAGTAGTACAGTTATCTAATCTAAATGTCATTTCTATAATGTTACTTTTTTTCTTTTAGCAGAGCACCTTTTTTCTTTTTCTTTAGCTTTTTATTTTATGTTGGAGTTGATTAACAATGCTGTGTTAGTTTCAGGTGTGTAGCAAAGTGATTCAACTATATTAATATATATATATACGTGTGTGTACCTATTTTTCAAATTATTTTCCCATTTAGATTGTTACATAATATTGAGCAGAGTTCCCTGTGCCATGCAGTAAGACCTTATTGGTTTTCCATGTTAAACATAGCAGCGTGTACACGTCAGTCCCAAACTCCCCAATTATTCGTTCCTCCCACCCTTCCACACTGGTAACAATAAGTTCATTCTCTAAGTCTAGCAAAGAACTTTTGACCTTTAAAAGTCAATGTGAGCCTTGTAGAGGGGAAGAAGAAGAAAATGGACAGGAACTAGTTAATCTCCAAACTCGATCATCATTTCTTGAATAACTGAAAGCTGACTGTATCTAACATTTTAGAGGATTAACAAGTGAAAAATAGACGTGAACACCGAAATTTGTATAGCCTGTTTGGTTTGCTGACATTATGAAATATTTCAGTTCAGTTCAGTTCAGTTCATTTCAGTTGCTCAGTCGTGTCCGACTCTTTGCGACCCCATGAATCGCAGCACGCCAGGCCTCCCTATCCATCACCATCTCCCGGAGTTCACTCAGACTCACGTCCATTGAGTCCGTGATGCCATCCAGCCATCTCATCCTCGGTCGTCCCCTTCTCCTCCTGCCCCCAATCCCTTTTAGGAGGGAAAAACTTGAAAGCTCTGCTTTTTAAATGGTCTAACCTTGATTATTGGTCCTGAAAGTGAGTAAATAGAACTTGCTATGTAGTTCCTGGGGCTGACAGAACCCATGTCCATGGCTGTGTGGCTTTTCTCCTTAATTAGAAGAAAGGATAAAAAAACTCAAGACTGTAGTAATAATAAAACTACTAGATTAAGAGACACCCAGATTTCCAGGATTCACACTCTCGATGAAATGTCTCAAGGGAAATGACATCATCTCTCAATGCCCACCATCATTCCTTTGTCGAAAGGAGGGGCAGGGGAGGGGGGTGATCTTGAAAGGGTGTGAGATTTGGTATCACACAGGCCTAGAGGATCATAATTCAACTTCGGCTCCATCAACTTCCAGCTCCATCGATTTCTGACTCTACCAACTTCTGGCTCCAAGCCATGTGGTTAGTAGCAACCATTTAGTGGCTCTAAGTTACACCTCCTGCTCTATATAATAAGAATAATATCTTCTCGGAAGGGTTAGAGCTAAAGCTTCTAAGTCTCCCAGCATAATGCCTGACTCTTAACAAACGCCCAGCGAGAGGCAGTGGTTAGGTCATTGTGGTGGTGGGCAAACACAGGGAGATGTCTCACAAGAATATGAATGGATTTCCTCATGGTGGGCTAGAGAAATACCAAGTAGCTTGGGGATGGGAGGTTTAGGAAGAAAAGAAAAAAAGAAAATGAATAACAAGAAAAGAAAAAGAGAAAGAGAGAGAGATCTCAGTTGGGAATGATATCTCCTCCCTTCTGGATAAATGGTTCCATGTGAACCAGCCCAGATTAGTGAAGCAGGGAGGTGGTGAAGTGGGGCATATAATTCCTGCTGCAGCCCATTAGGATGGATCAAGTCTCTGCTTCACGGAAGCTCATCTCTTGAGCTTCATTTAAATAGTGCGCTGAGCCCTAGCGCTGGTGAACAATCATGTCCCTCGTTACTGCCAACAAATAAACTTTTTTTCTTTTCCAGCAGTAAACTCCAAAACCTTCAGAAATTAGCATGGAGTTAATTTTAGCAGAGACATAATGAGTGATGCTGCTGAACTGAGGGGAGAAAGAGAGGGTACATGCAGTCACATTAAGTAGGGCAGGAGAAGCCGTCAAATACGCCAAGAGATTAGAAACCTCTCAATGAAACGATGACTTTGGGTGTGCATGCACATCTATACGTAAACTGTGTGTGTGCGTGCGTGAAACCCACGAAGACATACTCATCCCTGCCACAAGCAGCTTTAGGAGAGACTGAGGAGGGAATGGGGTATGGTGAGACTGTCACCCTGAATTGTAGACACCGGCCTAGCGTGGACACTTCATCCTCTTTCTCTCTCTCTTCCTCCTGCCCTTAACTTCCATTGCTTTAGATACAGAAAACTTACGTCTCCCACACTGTTTTATACCATGAAAAGTAACAAGATTGCCTTGATCTTTTGTTCAGAAAGCCTTGAAAAATAATTCATTTATGAAGCTGAAAACCAGGAATTGAAAAGAAAAAAAAAGGTGGGGGGAACAACCAACCCTTGGTGTTTCACTTGTCCAAACCGAAGTATTCACTCTTGTTTCTCTCTCTCTTTTTTTTTTTTTCCTAATAGTTATAAAATAAGCTCGCTCTGGGTGGAAGTCCCTNGCTGAAAACCAGGAATTGAAAAGAAAAAAAAAGGTGGGGGGAACAACCAACCCTTGGTGTTTCACTTGTCCAAACCGAAGTATTCACTCTTGTTTCTCTCTCTCTTTTTTTTTTTTTCCTAATAGTTATAAAATAAGCTCGCTCTGGGTGGAAGTCCCTTTGCTCTGAAGCTCTTGGTTTTAACCACAGACAGCTGCCTTATAAAGAAAGCAGCCGCACTCTTCACGAGCTTCACTTATGCTTGTTTCTCTCTTGTTGACCACCACAAGCAGTTGCTGTGTCCTGCCGCTTACAACCTAAGGCTGTTGTGCAGCACGGAGGTTAACGTGGGTGGCTTCTGTCTCTGGAGTGATGTAGACCGTGACCGCAGCAGGTGACGACAGGTTGAAGCACAGACTGTGGTCACTTGATTTCGAGTCATACGTGAAATTCTTTTTAAAGGCTGAAGCATTTATCAGAATAAGCGCAACCCCTATCTGATAAATGGGATCAATCTGACTCCATCGCTAACACAAGCCTCCCAGTATTCATTACTCTGATAGTTAAAGCTGGGAAGGGGGTGGAACATTATTTATGGTGATCTTTGCTAAGTAAATCATTTTAAAAATGGCTTTCTAAATGCAATATTTCCCTTTTAAGAAGCCCTCCAGAATTAAAGGGGCTTTACAATGGAACATGAAACATATTGCAAGGCAGAGAGACAGAAGCTGTCTTGATTAATGCCCACGATTATCAGCGATGCAAATCACTTTCACTTATTAAGTCTTGTTTAATATCCTAATGAAGGCTTCTGAGCAGATTTGGTAATTCCGGAGAAAGTGACTGTGAACTAATGCCCTTTCAGCATGTTGAGAATGAGCAGTACTATAAAGAAAACCTCATTTACCATAATTCCTCCCCTGCTCAGGACCCTTTTCTCAGCTTCTACTTCGCAGCAGGAGACAATTAACCTTTTCAGTGCCAGAAGTGATTTCCAGCCCCTTCCAGCTGTGAAGGCCAGCAGGGTCAGAGGGAGATGGAAGTTCTCTTTGGTCGTCACTCCCCTAGAACAGTTCTGAGAAATCGGACTGCGGAGTAGTAGGGATTTAAAACGTAGCCGCCGGTTCCGTGTGGGCACGTGCGGTATCTCGCACCAAAGTCTTTTCAAATGCCAACCCCGGGGCCTTGGCATTGCTTATTCAGCTTGAATCAAAGACGATCAGAAATGAAAGCTGACACGGACGAAGAAAAGCCCGTTCCACCCTGAAGCTCTGGTCTCCCTTTGTGATCTGTGGGGATGTAGGTTTTATTGAGGTGGGATGTTTGGGAGGTGGCACCAGGGGTGATGGATTCAGGGGTTGGCCTTGGGCCTCCTTTTACAGCCGGGCGCCCATTTCCTGGCTATGCTTGTACTTGGGGCCACACGGACGGCCCAGGGCCGGGGACCGGGCTGAAGCACTTCTCTGTCTGCGTGGCTGCACCCATCTGCGGACGCCGAGTGGTTTTCCAGCATCACCATTTCTTGTTTCCAGAGCAGCAGCACAGAGGCAAGGCAGAGAAGGACCCCGCTAGGGCAGATGAATGAGACCAAGGCCATGGGCTGTCTCCTTCGCTCATGCATTTCCCAGCACATCCCCTCCCTGCCTCCTGGTTGAAGCCCCGCAGGGAGCTGGTCCCTATGACTTTCAGGGGTGCCCTTTCAATCCTTTCCCTCCATCCCTCAACCTGGATGTGTCAGCCCCTGTCCTGGTATAAAAGGAGACTTTGGGCAAAAACAGAGGCAGAAGCCAGGCAATTTCCTGGCCCATCCTGGTATGGAAAACAGCTCCAAATGGACCATTTCTTTACGACTTTTCCCTTGTCCTAACTGGACTCACACCAGGACTGAACAGCCCCCGATGCAGGGACTCCAGTGGGCCAGAGGCAAAACCTTCTCACCTCCTGGCATAAGCATGTGAAGCCTTGCTTCTTGTTGATGAAAGAAAGCCACCATTCATGTCGCACCTCCCAAAGATTTCCAGGGCAGGGAACAATCGAGGGGAGAATGGCTGAGAGAGGAGGGGGGTGAGGGTTTGGAGGGCGACATGCTGTCTCTCAGGGAGGAGAACAAAGAGCCGGGGTGGAATGGCGGGCCACTTTGTACCCTACAGACCCCAGGCAGGAAGAGACACTGCCCGCTGCCGAGTCCATCCCTGTTGGGGGATAGAGGTGGGATCCATCCCACGTGAGTGCTGGAGATGGTGTACACGAAGGTCAGACAGAGGTAGGTTAGAACATGATCCTCAATGTTTTTGGCATCAGGAACCCGTTTCGTGGAAGACGTTTCTCCCATAGCCCAGGGGTTGGGGAGATGGTTTCGGGATGATTCAAGTACATTGCATTTATTGTGCACTTTAATTCTGTTATTATTACATCAGCTCCCCCTCAGATCCTCAGGCATTAGATCTCAGAGGTTGGGGACCCCCGNCAGGAACCCGTTTCGTGGAAGACGTTTCTCCCATAGCCCAGGGGTTGGGGAGATGGTTTCGGGATGATTCAAGTACATTGCATTTATTGTGCACTTTAATTCTGTTATTATTACATCAGCTCCCCCTCAGATCCTCAGGCATTAGATCTCAGAGGTTGGGGACCCCCAGCTTAGAACACAGATTTCAGAACTCAGTGGAACCTTGAGGAACCTCCTCCCCTTCTCAACCTGGCATATCCTAATTCGTGCTTCAGGCTGACCCACCCCTCTCCGCAATCCTTCATTTTGTTCCTCATATCACACACCTGGTCTCATCTCTCAGCACACTAGGGCCTTCACTCATTTAACTTCTTTACTTCTTTTCAGTCCCCCCTACTAAGCGCCAAGATGGATCTCCATACATGAATGTGCTTAGGGCAGCACTCTGGCAAGCACTGTGGAAAGGAAAGAGTCTGCAGGTGGAAGGACTGTTTCTGTTAGCACACTAGGGCCTTCACTCATTTAACTTCTTTACTTCTTTTCAGTCCCCCCTACTAAGCGCCAAGATGGATCTCCATACATGAATGTGCTTAGGGCAGCACTCTGGCAAGCACTGTGGAAAGGAAAGAGTCTGCAGGTGGAAGGACTGTTTCTGCGGCACATTGGAAGGGCCTTAGACTAGAAGGTGAGGGAACCAGGTCTGTGTTGGCTCAACCGTGTGGAAGAAGCCACCATACATTTAAGACCTTTGACCAACTGGTTCAACTCTCTGAGCCCACAGATCCTCAGCTCTAGGATGGGGATTGACCTGACCTTGATGGGCAGCAGAAAGGGGGCTGTGGTAATGCTCTGAAAGCCATGAGGGGTTAGACAAGTTTTGGGTGTTGCCATTGGTGGGGACAGGCCTGTGGCTACCTCATTCTATTTAAGTCCCACTTACTCAGTGCCCATTGGTCCGCTTCTCCATGAAATGGTCCCTGATCTTCCCAGGCAGAATCCCTCCCCTTTTGTGTGTGTTCCTCTACNAAGTTTTGGGTGTTGCCATTGGTGGGGACAGGCCTGTGGCTACCTCATTCTATTTAAGTCCCACTTACTCAGTGCCCATTGGTCCGCTTCTCCATGAAATGGTCCCTGATCTTCCCAGGCAGAATCCCTCCCCTTTTGTGTGTGTTCCTCTACCCACAGCCTCATTCAGCCTGTCCTGTCACCTGCCTATGTTGTACATTTCTGAATCCACAGCAATCATAACCCAATTAACATCCACTGAGGATACATTTCAGGCCAGGCACTGTTCTAGAGGAGTTACATTCACGAACTCATTTCAACCCCAAACAACCCATTTTACAGATGAGGAAGCTGAAGCATCGCTGATTAAGTCAATAGCTCTGAAGCCATGCAGCTGGGAGGCAAATGGTCAGGATCTGAATGCAGTTAATCAACTCTGGTCCCACCATCTTCACCCATGGCCTCTCAGGCCTGTGTGATGCTTGCTTGATGGAGAGCACAGTAAATGTTGCAGAAATGGGCAACTCTGTGGATGGGGCTTTCTGCCTGTCCACCCACAATGAGGGTCGTTCTGAGAAGCAAGTCAGAACGGGTGTGAGGCTGCTTATAATGAAAAGGCACTAAGCACTTAGAGCTTACTGTTACAATTAAATATTTTTAATGACAATGAAAGTAGAAATGTCTAGAACATAGTTAAAGAAGCATCTATGAAAATATTTACCATCTGTTCCTGGACAGTTTTGTAAATTCTCTATGAAATGGCTCACAGATTTCTAGACTTCTTTTTTGACCCCCTGCCAAAAGATTAATGATATCTGGGCAATCTCTGCTTCTACCTCACTCTGAATTCTTTCTTTCTTTTTAAACTTTGGATTTTATTTTTTTAAATTGTGGTAAAATAGACATAAAGTTTATAAAGTTTATTTTAGCTATAAAGTTCAGTAGCAATAAGTACATCTGTAGTGTTATGCAACTATTGCTACCATCCATCTCCAAAAGTTTTCTCTTCTTCCAAAATGGAAATTTTGAACCCATTAAACAACAACTCCCATTTTCCTCTTTTTAAAACTCTGGAAACCATCCTTTTAACCTCATAGAAGTGGAATCATCCAGTACTTCTTCTTATGTGACTGGCTCGTTTCACTCAGCTTAATGTCTTCCAGATATGTCTATGTTGTGGCGGGGGTGGGGGGACTTACCTGGTGGTCCAGTGGTTAAGACACTGCCTTGCAATGCAGGGGACTTGGGTTCGATCCCTGATCTGGGAAGAGTCACCTGGCGAGGAACAAATAAGCCCGTGCCTCATAACTATTGAGTCTGTGCTCTAGAGCCCAGGAGCCACAGCTACCGAAGCTCAAGGAACTAAGATCCCACTTGCTGCAGGGCGGCTAAGGCTGCACACCAAAACCAGAGAGCCCATGCATTGCAGCAAAAGACTCTCGCCTAATGCAACAGAGACCCGACACAGCCAAATTAGTTAATAAAAAGATATTTAAAAAAGATTTATCCATGTTGTAGCATGTGTCAGAATTTCCTTTTTTAAAGGCTGAATAATATGGTATGTGTATGTGTCTGCAGGTGTGTATACCACAGTTCGCTTATCTATCCACCTGTCAACAGACACTTAGATTGCTCCCACTTCTGGCTACAGTGAATAACACTGTTATGAATATACATGTACAAATATCTGTGTGAGTCCCTGTTTCATTTCTTTGTGTCTTTACCTAGTACTGGAATTGATGAATCATATGGTAATTCTATTTTTAATTTTTTGAGGAACCATGAAACCATTTTCCACAGCAGCTGCACTATTTTACCTTCCCATCAGCAGTGAACAAGAGTTCCAATTTCTCCATATCTTCATCAACACCTGCTACGTTCTGTTATTTCTTTCTTTTTTTCTTTAAATAACCTTCCTAATGAATGTGAAGGTCACTGAATTTTTGAATGGTTCAGTTTTTTATCTTCCTTAACTCTCCATTTTCATCTTCAAAACACAAATTTTGCCACATTAAATAGACTTGATTCTGTTATCTTGAATTTCTTCATCCTTTATTTATCAGCCTTCAAGTAGATGGCTGAACACATGCTAGCTACTGTCCTAGGTGCTGGAAAATTTTGTTGAGTAGGTCTATCACACTTCTCTAGGATTCTAAGTTGAGTTTGATCACATAGCATGTAATTATGGTGCTTTCTTACCTAAAAGTATAAATTATCCCATTTATAGCTACATTTGAAAATATCATCATTTAAATTGTAAAAGACAAAAGCTTAATTATGAAATTCTTTCTTCTAGAAACCCAAATTGTCTGGGTACATGAGGGCTTGACTCTATAGGCCCATTTTAAAATATATAAACTCTTTTGTTTTAGGTAAGAAGCGAATTTATTTAGAGAGAAACACACTCCACAGAGAGAGTGTGGG
The DNA here is from genome assembly GCA_006410675.1 of Oreotragus oreotragus. Classification (NCBI taxonomy): domain Eukaryota; kingdom Metazoa; phylum Chordata; class Mammalia; order Artiodactyla; family Bovidae; genus Oreotragus; species Oreotragus oreotragus. The sequence goes on from SJYX01005000.1 coordinate 18,247, forward strand.
TCATTGCAGAGGGTGAGTCTTGTCTATAAACTTTTTTCAAATAAACTTTTTCTTTTAGATTTATTACAAAGTTAGAACTGACTCATTGGAAAAGGGCCTGATGCTGGGAAAGACTGAAAGCAGGAGGAGAAGGGGACGACAGAGGATGAGATGGTTGGATGGCATCACCAATTTGATGGGCATGAGTTTGAGCAAGCTCCAAGGGTTGGTGAAGGACAAGGGAGCATGGCACGCTGCAGTCTATGGGTCACAAAGAGTTGAAAAGGACTGAGTGACTGAACTGAACTGAACAAAGTCAGTACAGCATATAAATCCCAAACCCTATTATTAACATCTTTCATTCACATGGTATATTTGTCACAATTATTGAACAAATATTGATACATCATTATTAATATCAGGGCTTCCCAGGTGGCTCAGTGGTAAAGAATCTGCCTGCCAATCCAGGAGATGCAGGAGACACAGGTTCAATCCCTGAGTCGGTAAGACCCCCTGGAGGAGGAATGGCAACCCACTCCAGTATTCTTGCCTGGAGAATCCCATGGACAGAGGAGCCTGGTGTGCTACAGCACATGAGACTGCCAAGAGCTGGACACAGCTGAGCACGAGCTTGCATTGCATTCCCGTTATTAATATTAGTCCGTAGTCTGCTCAGATTTTCTTCAATTTTTACCCAATGTCTTTTTCTGTTCCAAAATCCCCATCTAGGACACCACATTGCATTTAGTTGTCATGTTTCCTTAGGTTCTCCTTGATTCTCAGACAGTTTCTCAGACTTTCCTTGTTTTTGATGACCTTGTTAATTTTAAGGAGTACCGGTCAGTTGTTTTGTAGAATGTTTCTCTACTGCGACTTGTCTGATGATTTTCTCATGATTAGACTGAGATTGTGGGTTTTGGGAGGAAGATCAGAGAGGAAAAGTGCATTTTCTTCCCACTACATCAAGAATATACATCAATAGGATTCATCCCTGCTGATGACCTAGATCGCTTAGCAGAGATCATCTTGTTCATGTTTCTCTGCTGTAGAGTTGTTCTTTCTTTTTCTCTTTGACTACTCTACTCTTAGGAAGGAAGAGCATCATATTATGTCCTCACCTCAACCACCTTCTTGAGGGTGGTTCTCTCCATAAATTAATTGGAATTCTTCTACATGGGAGACTTGCCTCTTCTCTCAAATTTACTTTTCCAAGCACTAACTTATACCAATGTGACTCATGGATATTTATTTTATACTTTGGATCATAATCTAGTACTATTTCATTCATTTTTACTGAAATTGTTTCAGCTTTGGTCAGTAGGAGCTCTTTTAGCTGGCTCCTGTGTCTCTTCACTGTACTCACTCATCATTGTGGGATTTTTGGTTCGTTTCTGAGCTCTTCTTTACTTTCTGAGTCTACAAATTGCTTCAGGCTTATCTTGTTTATTTCATACCTGAGTCCTAGAGCCAGCCATTCCTCCAAGCAACCTGGTTAAATTGGCAAATGGTATTGGAAATCAAGATTTAGGTGCTGCGTGTGTTTGTTGCTACATAGGTATCATTGCATTTAGAGCCTCTCAACTACAAAGGAAATATATATGTAAAAATAGGTCCTTGCTTTTGATGACTATTTTAGACCTTTTGAATGAAAATGTGTACAAAATACATTATACGCTTCACTGTGTTCAGTTCAGTTCAGTCGCTCAGTCATGTCCGACTCTTTGTGACCCCATGAATCGCAGCACGCCAGGCCTCCCTGTCCATCACCAACTCCCAGAGTTCACTCAGACTCACGTCCATCGAGTCCATGATGCCATCCAGACATCTCAACCTCTGTCGTCCCCTTCTCCTCCTGCCCTCAATCCCTCTCAGCATCAGAGTCATTTCCAATGAGTCAACTCTTCGCATGAGGTGGCCAAAGTATTGGAGCTTCAGCTTCAACATCAGTCCTTCCAAAGAACACTCAGGACTGATCTCCTTTAGAATGGACTGGTTGGATCTCCTTGCAGTCCAAGGGACTCTCAAGAGTCTTCTCCAACACCACAGTTCAAAAGCATCAGTTCTTTGGCGCTCAGCTTTCTTCACAGTCCAACTCTCACATCCATACATGACCACTGGAAAAACCATAGCCTTGACTAGATGGACCTTTGTTGGCAAAGTAATGTCTCTGCTTTTGAATATGCTATCTAGGTTGGTCATAACTTTTCTTCCAAGGAGTAAGCGTCTTTTAATTTCATGGCTGCAATCACCATCTGCAGTGATTTTGGAGCCCCAAAAAATAAAGTCTGACACTGTTTCCACTGTTTCCCCACCTATTTCCCATGAAGTGATGGGACCAGAGTGATAGAATATAATCAACATAATTTTTGGTGAAGTTAATATTTATTTTTGTATTGAAGTTTAGCTGATTTATAATGTTTTAGGTCTATGTTTTAGCAAATATTTGCTAAATGTTTTAGCAAAGTGATTCAGTTATATACACACATACACATATATATGCAGATATATGTAGATTCTTTTTCAGCTTTTTTCCATTTAGGTTATTACAAGATATTGAATATACTTTCCTATTTTATAGTGAGTCTTTGTTGTTTACCTATTTTATATATGGTGGTGTGTGTATTATCTGGAATCAAGATTACTGGGAGAAATTTCAACAATCTCAGATATGCAGATAATACCACTCTAATGGCAGAAAGAGCCTTTTGATGAGTGCCAAAGAGGAGAGTAAAAAAGCTGGCTTAAAACTCAGCATTCAAAAAACTAAGATTATGGCATCCAGCCCCATCACTTTATGGCTAATAGAAGAGGAAAAAGTGGAAACAGTGACAGATTTTATTTTCTTGGCTCAAAATCACTGTGTATGGTGACTGCAGTCATGAAGATGTTTGCTCCTTCAAAGGGAAGCTATGACAAAGCTAGATAGCATATTGAAAAGCAAAGACATCACTTTGCCAACAAAAGTCTATATAATCAAATCTATGGTTTATCCAGTAGTCCTGTACAGATATGAGAGTTGGACCATAAAGAAGGCTGAACACCGAAGAATTGATGCCTTCCAACTGTGGTGCTGGAGGAGACTGTTGAGAGTCCCTTGGATAGCAAGGAGATCAAACCAGCCAATCCTAAAGGAAATGAACCCTGGATATTCATTGGAAGGGCTGATGCTGATGTTGAAGCTGAAGCAACAATACTTTCACCACCTGATGCAAAGAGCCAACTCATTGGAAAAGACCCTGATGCTGGGAAAGGTTGAAGACAGGAGAAGAGGGTAGCAGAGGATGAGATGGTTAGATAGCATCACTGACTCAACAGACATGAGTCTGAGCAACTTCAGTAAATAGTGATGGACAGGGAAGTCTGGCGTGCTACCGGCCACGGGGCAGCGAAGAGTTGGACATAACTTAGCAACTGATCAACAGCAACAGTATCTGAAGAAACAACATAGTGTAACCTGTTCTTGGGATCTCAGGTATTGTCTTGAATGATGGCTGTTTGGCCTTGATACAATGATTGCCCTCAGCCCACACCAAGCTTTGAAGGACTGTTCACAGATCACGGTGCTATGTTATTGTGCCATATGACTTCTGCTCTAGCTTTTCATAATCTTTCTAATTTTTTTCCTCTTCAGTTCAGTTGCTCAGTTGTATCTGACTCTTTGCGACCCCATGGACTGCAGCACATCAGCCTTCCCTGTCCATCACCAACTCCTGGAACTTGCTCAAACTCATGTCCATCGAGTCAGTGATGACATCCAGCCATTTCATCCTGTGTCACCCCCTTCTCCTCCTGCCTTCCATCTTTCCCAGCATCAGGGTCTTTTCCAATGAGTCAGTTCTTTGCATCAGGTGGCCAAAGTATTGGANCCGTGATGCCATCCAGCCATCTCATCCTCTGTCGTCCCCTTCTCCTCCCGCCCCCAATCCCTCCCAGCATCAGAGTCTTTTCCAATGAGTCAACTCTTCGCATGAGGTGGCCAAAGTACTGGAGTTTCAGCCTTAGCATCAGTCCTTCCAAAGAAATCCCAGGGCTGATCTTCTTCAGAACTGATTGGTTGGCTCTCCTTGCAGTCCAAGGGACTCTCAAGAGTCTTCTCCAATACCACAGTTCAAAAGCATCAATTCTGCAGTGCTCAGCCTTCTTCACAGTCCAACTCTCACATCCATACATGACCACAGGAAAAACCATAGCCTTGACTAGATGGACCTTAGTCGGCAAAGTAATGTCTGCTTTTGAATATACTGTCTAGGTTGGTCATAACTTTTCTTCCAAGGAGTAAGCGTCTTCTAATTTCATGGCTGCAGTCACCATCTGCAGTGATTTTGGAGCCCAAAAAGATAAAGTCTGACACTGTTTCTGCTGTTTCCCCATCTATTTCCCATGAAGTGATGGGACCGGATGCCATGATCTTCGTTTTCTGAATGTTGAGCTTGAAGCCAACTTTTTCACTCTCTGCTTTCACTTTCATCAAGAGGCTTTTTAGTTCCTCTTCACATTCTGCCATAAGGGTGGTGTCATTTGCATATCTGAGGTTATTGATATTTCTCCCGGCAATCTTGATTCCAGCTTGTGTTTCTTCCAGTCCAGTGTTTCTCATGATGTACTCTGCATAAAAGTTAAATAAGCAGGGTGGCAATATACAGCCTTGATGTACTCCTTTTCCTATTTGGTACCAGTCTGTTGTTCCATGTCCAGTTCTAACTGTTGCGTCAACTATGATGTAGATGTTAGTGTTTGTTGTTTATTTTACCATACTTGATATTCTGAACACATTCCCATGATATACCTAGGTATGTGTATGTTGTGTTATCTGTACGCATTCTTTTAAACATTGATCTGAAGACTCATCTTTCTTCAGTTCTAGAAAATTTATTAGCCTTTGTATCTTTACGTACTGCTTTTTCCTAATTCTCCTTAATTTCTGTGTTATTTTCTAGGTAACTCCTAGGTACCTTTTCCAATTTACTAATTACGCTTTGACTTTGCTCAGCCAAAGTAAGTAGCTTTCCCCTGCTCCTTTTGTAGGCAAGGAGCCCCTCCACCGCAGGCATTTGTTTCAGTGAGCCTGGTTTCTGCCCCGCCTTGCACGGGGGCATTTGTAGTTTCTGTTACTGTCCTTATGGGATGTAGCCTTCTGTGCATCTCTGTTACTTGAGCCTGAGAGACTCACAGTTTCAGCTTCCTCAGGTGCTTTGTATTGTAAGAATTTATCTTTAGCAGGTGGCTTGGTCATCTTAATTTTCTATTTCATAGTAATGTATTTAAAAACAACTGGAACAGAGGAGCATTTCAAAGGATGAGTATACAAAATGATTTTAATGGAAGTCATTGTTTAAAATTAATGTATATGGTGCATATCTTTCAACAAAGTACCAGTTTGCTCTCCTACCTATGAGAAGAATGTATTTTTACTCCTTTGCCAATAGTTATGAATTTTTGATCTTTATTAATGTGTGAAAAGCAAATTTATTTTTAATGGCTAGATTTATCATTGCTCCGTATATTTATTGGCCACTTGCATTATTTCATGAATTTCATTGTCCTTGTTCTTTGTTCTTTTTCCTTTTTTAAAACTTTGTATCTGTTTTTATTTAGTTACTTATATTTGGTTGTACTAGGTCTTTCATTGCTGCGTGCAGCCTTTTCTCTAGTTGCAGAGAGTAGAAGCCACTCTCTAGTTGCAGTGCATGGACTTCTTGTTGTAGTGGCTTTCTTGCAGGGCATAGGCTCTAGGAGCTTCAGTAGATTCCGTGCACACACGCTGCTATATGTAAGACAGATAACCAACAAGGACCTACTGTAAACTCTACTCAATATTCTGTGATAACCCGTATGAGAAAAGAATCTGAAAAAGAATGAAAATATGTATGTATTATGTTTAACTGAATCACTTTGCTGTACACCTGAAGCTAACACAATATTGTAAATCAATTCTGTGTGTGTGTGTTTGTGTTAGTCACTCAGTCAGGTCTGAGTCTTTATGACCCTGTGGACTATAGCCCACCAGGCTACTCTGTCCATGGAATTCTCCAGGCAGGAATATTGGAGTGGGTGGCCATTCCCTTCTCCACTGATCTTCCTGACCCAGGGATCAAATCCAGGCCTTTCACATTGCAGGCGGATTCTTGACTGTCTGAGCCACCAGGGAAGCCGTATATCAATTATACTCCAATAAAGTTAAAGTATTTTTTAAAAACGAAATGAAAATGTAGACATCATGGCAAAAATAAAAACAAAAATAAATGTGGCTGGCCTCAAACTTCTTTTCAATGTCAGATGATAGGCAATAATGAAGTAATACCTGTAAATGCTGAGGATAAAGAAATCTAGATCCTGAAAAGTTGGCATTTATTATGAAGATAATTGAAGTTCAGTTCAGTTCAGTTGCTCAGTCATGTCTGACTCTTTGTGACCCCCGTGAATCGCAGCACACCAGGCCTCCCTGTCCATCACCAACTCCCAGATGTCACTCAGGCTCACGTCCATCGAGTCAGTGATGCCATCCAGCTATCTCATCCTCTGTTGTCCCCTTCTCCTCCTGCCCCCAATCCCTCCCAGCATCAGAGTCTTCTCCAATGAGTCAAGTCTTTGCATGAGGTGGCCAAAGAATTGGAGATTCAGCTTTAGCATCAGTCCTTCCAAAGAAATCCCAGGGCTGATCTCCTTCAGAATGAAACAGTTGGATCTCATTACAGTCCAAGGGACTCTCAAGAGTCTTCTCCAACACCACAATTTAAAAGCATCAATTCTTCATCGCTCAGCCTTCTTCACAGTCCAACTCTCACATCCATACATGACTGNTTGGATCTCCTTGCAGTCCAAGGGACTCTCAAGAGTCTTCTCCAACACCACAGTTCAAAAGCATCAGTTCTTTGGCGCTCAGCTTTCTTCACAGTCCAACTCTCACATCCATACATGACCACTGGAAAAACCATAGCCTTGACTAGATGGACCTTTGTTGGCAAAGTAATGTCTCTGCTTTTGAATATGCTATCTAGGTTGGTCATAACTTTTCTTCCAAGGAGTAAGCGTCTTTTAATTTCATGGCTGCAATCACCATCTGCAGTGATTTTGGAGCCCCAAAAAATAAAGTCTGACACTGTTTCCACTGTTTCCCCACCTATTTCCCATGAAGTGATGGGACCAGAGTGATAGAATATAATCAACATAATTTTTGGTGAAGTTAATATTTATTTTTGTATTGAAGTTTAGCTGATTTATAATGTTTTAGGTCTATGTTTTAGCAAATATTTGCTAAATGTTTTAGCAAAGTGATTCAGTTATATACACACATACACATATATATACAGATATATGTAGATTCTTTTTCAGCTTTTTTCCATTTAGGTTATTACAAGATATTGAATATACTTTCCTATTTTATAGTGAGTCTTTGTTGTTTACCTATTTTATATATGGTGGTGTGTGTATTATCTGGAATCAAGATTACTGGGAGAAATTTCAACAATCTCAGATATGCAGATAATACCACTCTAATGGCAGAAAGAGCCTTTTGATGAGTGCCAAAGAGGAGAGTAAAAAAGCTGGCTTAAAACTCAGCATTCAAAAAACTAAGATTATGGCATCCAGCCCCATCACTTTATGGCTAATAGAAGAGGAAAAAGTGGAAACAGTGACAGATTTTATTTTCTTGGCTCAAAATCACTGTGTATGGTGACTGCAGTCATGAAGATGTTTGCTCCTTCAAAGGGAAGCTATGACAAAGCTAGATAGCATATTGAAAAGCAAAGACATCACTTTGCCAACAAAAGTCTATATAATCAAATCTATGGTTTATCCAGTAGTCCTGTACAGATATGAGAGTTGGACCATAAAGAAGGCTGAACACCGAAGAATTGATGCCTTCCAACTGTGGTGCTGGAGGAGACTGTTGAGAGTCCCTTGGATAGCAAGGAGATCAAACCAGCCAATCCTAAAGGAAATGAACCCTGGATATTCATTGGAAGGGCTGATGCTGATGTTGAAGCTGAAGCAACAATACTTTCACCACCTGATGCAAAGAGCCAACTCATTGGAAAAGACCCTGATGCTGGGAAAGGTTGAAGACAGGAGAAGAGGGTAGCAGAGAATGAGATGGTTAGATAGCATCACTGACTCAACAGACATGAGTCTGAGCAACTTCAGTAAATAGTGATGGACAGGGAAGTCTGGCGTGCTACCGGCCACGGGGCAGCGAAGAGTTGGACATAACTTAGCAACTGATCAACAGCAACAGTATCTGAAGAAACAACATAGTGTAACCTGTTCTTGGGATCTCAGGTATTGTCTTGAATGATGGCTGTTTGGCCTTGATACAATGATTGCCCTCAGCCCACACCAAGCTTTGAAGGACTGTTCACAGATCACGGTGCTATGTTATTGTGCCATATGACTTCTGCTCTAGCTTTTCATAATCTTTCTAATTTTTTTCCTCTTCAGTTCAGTTGCTCAGTTGTATCTGACTCTTTGCGACCCCATGGACTGCAGCACATCAGCCTTCCCTGTCCATCACCAACTCCTGGAACTTGCTCAAACTCATGTCCATCGAGTCAGTGATGACATCCAGCCATTTCATCCTGTGTCACCCCCTTCTCCTCCTGCCTTCCATCTTTCCCAGCATCAGGGTCTTTTCCAATGAGTCAGTTCTTTGCATCAGGTGGCCAAAGTATTGGAGTTTCAGCTTCAGCATCAGTCCTTCCAATGAATATTCAGGACTGATTTCTTTAGGATTGACGGGTTTGCTCTCCTTGCAGTTTAAGGGACTCTCAAGAGTCTTCTCCAACATCACAGTTCAAAAGCATCAATTCTTTGGTGCTCAGCTTTCTTTACAGTCCAACTCTCACATTCATACATGACCACTGGACAAACTACAACTTTGACTAGATGGATCTCTATTGGCAAAGTAATGCTCCTGCTTTTTAATATGCTATCTAGGTTGGTCATAGCCTTTCTTCCAAGTAGGAAGCATCTTTTAATTTCATGGCTGTGGCCACCATCTGCAGTGATTTTGGAGCCTCCAAAAATAAAGTCTGTCACTGTTTCCATTATTTCCCCATCTATTTTCCATGAAGTGATGGGACCAGATGCCATGATCTTAGTTTTCTGAATGTTGAGTTTTAAGTCAACTTTTTCACTCTCCTCTTTCACTTTAGTTCTTAATAACCTCCCCTGCTTACCTCTAGTTCACTGTTTGTAACCTGCTGTCTTCTAATAATCAGATAACCAAGTTTTGTCAAACTGTTTATAATTTAAAAACAAAGATGTACTTGAGTGAAGATCTGAGGTTCACTCCAGTAAATAAAATGGGTCTTGTAATACCAATATTTGACTATGTAGAAAAATATCCTTTCCTTCTGCTTTTCCTTACTCCCTGTTTTTCACCTATCCCTTAACTGGACAATAGTGCTGAATCATTGAGGTCAAATCTGTGTTTTAATGTGAACACCAAATGTATGCAGTGTGCAGGTTTTTCCATGTGTCTCTGTGTTCAGGCTCTCAAGTTCTATTTAAATAACTCTAAGTGCAATGAAAACAGGAGCAGGCTTGAAATCACTAGACTTGAAGTGCATTTGAGCTCCGGTTCTCTTGCTCTGACTCAGGCAAGTTACCCAGCTTCTCTGGGCCCCATGTGTCAGAAAATAAAAGAATTCACCTAGAACCCTTAGGTTCCTTTCCAGCTTTAACATCCTGTGACTTCTGAGTGAGCTTTAATAATCTTAAAAGAACAATGTGAACAAATGGGCTAGAGAGAGCATCTAATCTCAGCTAAGCCGCCTTCAAACTGAGTGACCTTGGGAAAGTTGCTCTAAAAATACCTACCTCAGAGTCATCCATGTGTACACGTAGGCACTGATTATATAATAATGGAGGCACGACATATCCAGAGGGGAAGCATGGATTGTACACAGACAACATTGGGAAACCTGGTTCAGTATACAAAGGAAAATAAAACTAGATCTCTACATAAGGTCATTAGAGGGATAAATTCCTAAATAAGGAAGATTAAGTTATACATTTATAAGAAAGTTCAGGAGGATAGCCTTGTGATTAGGGATGAGAAAGGTCTTTAAACAAATGATGTCAAAACACACACCGTAAAGCCCAACCCCCAAAGAGATGAAACTGACTTCATCCAGGTGAGATGTATGCCAACAACATGGATGGATCTGGGAAGTGGGGAAAAGGTAGAAAACAGACTATAATCTGCAAGAATATCATTTGCAAAATTAGAGACACTCATAGGAACCTGCAATACACATATTTTGCAAGAACTCATTCAAATGAAAGGATAGACTTTAAGGAGGTTGACTACAGAGAGGAGAGAGAAAAGGCTTTGTGCTGTTCACTAATGATCATGTCAGTCCTGAAGAAAATCAACCCTGAATATTAATTGGAAGGACTGATGCTGAAGCTGAAGCTCCAGTACTTTGTCCACCTGATGCAAAGAACTGACTCATAGGAAAAGACCCTGATTCTGGGAAAGACTGAAGACAAAAAAGGTGGCAGAGGATGAGATGATTAGATGGCATCACTGACTCATGGACATGAATCTGAGCAAACTCTGGGAGATAGCGAAGGACAAAGAAGCTTGGTGTGCTGCAGTCCATGGGGTTGCAAAGAGTTAGACATGACTTAGTGATCGAACAACAAGAAGTATTTATATCTACACACATACATATATTTATATATATGTATATGTACTGACTACACATATATTTTAGTATATGTTTCCATAAAGATCACTCACCTGGGACTGTAGACTCTGAGAACCCTGAGGGCAGTAATTACTACTTAGCTCACAGTAGGCATCTATCCTGGTAGGATGAATAAATGAATATACATGGACCATCTCCATACTAGCTGCTTCACTGGGATTTTATGGAGATTTAACAGTCCATGGGGTCACAAAGAGTCGGACGTGACTGAGCAACTTCACTTTCACTTTTCAGGTAACAGGAATAATTGCTCACTGGGACTTTAAAGGCTGTTGATCTAGAATAATCCTTAGGATTCATCTGGCCCAATGGTTACCCGACTTTTGGATTTCATAGATGGCTTTAAGAATAGGTGGGCAAACCTGAAACAATTAAAAGTCTCATACTCTGGGTCAGCCCACGACTTTCTCCTTAACTCAGGTATGGACTAAAAAATCCAGTACTGACACTTTATAGAAGAAAGGGCTTTTTAACATCATTAGGTAAGACAAATATCAAGTACTACGGGAATTAAAAGAGCTATTGAGATATGTTGAGAATATCAGAACAGGCTTCTAAGAGAAGCTAATTGTCGAACCAGGCTGTGAATGATGGGTTTTTTTAAATATCAGAGAAGCAGAATGTTTAAAATAAAAGAGAGCATCTCTGATGAAATAGTTTAGCTTAATGAAAACTTGACTGCATGCCTCCCATTTTTCTCACGTCTCCACGGCAACTTCAGCGCAGTCTGGACCATGAGCCGCTGAGCTGGTCCAACTTCAGAGAGTTCATGTTTTCACTCGTCCTGATAGCCCTGGACCTCAACCCACACTGAAAATCACCAGAAAGTTCTTTTCAACCCAACACACTAAATTCTTCTGAAAGAAGCTCCCAAGATCCTACCAAGTTCAGTTCTGGTGGAAATTCCCTCTTACTCTGGCCAGCTCTGGGCCAGCTGACAGATAGTTTAAAAGAAAGTTCCTTCTGATCCACTGAAGGGCAAGAGGTGCTTTGACCTCAGGCTGGAGAGGAACTTGAGTTCACCATGTGCACATCCCAGACCTGTTGCTATAGCATCTGTAACAAATGAGTCACAGGGGAAACGCAGCGGGAATGGTGACAGCTATATGTGCAAACCGAGGCTGGGTTGCCCAGCCAGCCAACAATGATAAGCTTCCCTTCAGCCATAAAATCGACCCAGCTGTGGGGCGTTGCAAAGGGAGGCAGAAAGTTTATTTCCTATTGGCATGCAGTCCTTTTGAACCTTGACCTTCCTCAGATTGTCCTTCTTTGATAAATGCAGGGTCCCAGAAGCCGAAGAGAATAAGTAACAGAATGCTGTACACCAGCCATCTAGAACAACTGACCTCAGAATGAGATCGGCAACAACTATTCCACTATAAGAAAAACCATAAAGACAGATGTGCAGTTTAGAAAATGCACCAATTGTCAGTCCTCCGAAAGCATTGGATGAGGGTAAATACATAGTGGAGGTGATTCCTGCATCTCCTTTCAGTCACTTTGGAAAGTTCCAGTGCATCCACCATTTAAAAAGATAAACACACCAAATAGACCTTTAAGTGTTGTTCTCGTTTCTGACACACCGTGATGGTGCTCAAGAAAGAAACCGTGGCAGCCACGTGAATGGTGTTATATCTGTTTCTTATCATCCTAACAGCTGCCCTAGTTCCAGCTGTGGAAAGTAGCAAAGACGCCGACAGTTTTGAATTACTGGAAACCCTAGTAAGACCAAACAAATCTTTATAAAGAAGCACCAAGAACTCAGTGAAAGACAGAGGTAGGCACATGAGTGCACGTGTGCCCCCCCACCACCAACACATGCACACACACACACGAACACCACAGACTCACACCATGAGAGACCACTCACCAACAGAAACCATGTGGACAGAGGCGAAGGGAGGGGGAAAGTTAAACTCGAAAGCAGAAAGAAAAACAATGCAGTTTTGTGTTGCCTTATTGCCTTGGCTAATCATGGTTATAACTTTCCTCTGATAGCTTACTAGGTTATTTTGAGAGATGAATACATGTTTCTCACATTAAAACCTCTTATAGGGCAGCCATGAAATTAAAAGATGCCTACTCCTTGGAAGGAAAGTTATGATCAACCTAGATAGCATATTCAAAAGCAGAGACATTACTTTGCCAACAAAGGTCCGTCTAGTCAAGGTTATGGTTTTTCCAGTAGTCATGTATGGATGTGAGAGTTGGACTATAAAGAAAGCTGAGGGCAGAAGAATTGATGCTTTCGAACTGTGGTGTTGGAGAAGACTCTTGAGAGTCCCTTGGACTGCAAGGAGATCCAACCAGTCCATCCTAAAGGAGATAAGTCCTGGGTGTTCATTGGAAGGACTGATGCTGAAGCTGAAACTCCAATACTTTGGCCACTTCCTGCGAAGAGCTGACTCATTGGAAAGGACCCTGATGCTGGGAGAGATTGGGGGCAGGAGGAGAAGGGAGTGACAGATAGTCCTGGGTGTTCACTGGAAGGACTGGTGCTGAAGCTGAAACTCCAATACTTTGGCCACCTCATGCGAAAAAACTGACTCATTGGAAAAGACCCTGATGCTGGGAGAGACTGGGGGCAGGAGGAGAAGGGAGTGACAGAGGATGAAATGGCTGGATGGCATCACCAACTCGATGGACATGGGTTTGGGTAAACTCTGGGAGTTGTGATGGACAGGGAGGCCTGGCGTGCTGCAATTCATGGGGTCACAAAGAGTCGGACACAACTGAGCGACTGAACTGAACTGATAGGACTCACAGAAGGAACCCAGGAAAGATTCCAAGGGAGGTCAATGACATTAATGAGATGATTTCAAGAGGGGTAAGCTGATGTGATGTGATGGAAGGGATTCAGACCAGTATGGACTTGGAGCCCCTGGTTCCCAACAGCCTCCAGGGAACCACCTCCTCCTCCCTGGCCCTGGTATTCTGAAGGCCAAGGATGAACTACACACCTAATGGCTTTCTTACTGCTGTGCTCTCTTCCCTTGAGTTCACCCAGCAGATCATTGCCAGACTAACTCTCCTAGACACAGTGCTAGGGAGAATGCTTTCTTGCTCACAATTCTTCCAGGTTTCTCCTTTGTCCACCAAGTAAAATACTTTTCTAGCTCTGTACATTCTACGCTTTAGTTAAACAGCCTGCTGTCCCTTGACTAAGGAGGTCCTCTCTTGACTCTTTCCTCATGATCTTTCTTCCTAATCCATGCCTGCCTTCTAGGACCTCCAGCTCTGCTGTTGAATTCTCACCTGTCTATCAAGACCTATTTCAGTTATTGGCATTTGGTGTCTTATCTGAAAATCTTGATCTATCTTGATGGATCTTTGAATTCCTATTGTAATTTACACTTATTTAGAATTACCTAAAATTATTTATACTTATTTATGTAGATAAATGGGGCTTCCCAGGTGGCTCAGAGGGAAAGAATTCGCTTGTCAGTGCAGGAGACTTAGGTTCCATCCCTGAGTTGGGAAGACCCCATGGGGTTGCAAAGAGTGATATGACTGAGTGACTTAGCAGCAGCATGTAGATAAATAATTATATTTATATAATCACATAATATGTATAAATGATTGTATTTATCTATAATTATGTATCTACATTTAGCTATAATTATTATTTCTATGTAAATTACAGCATCGATCACACCTCTTCTTCAATTATAACAAGATTGCTTTATGTAGTACCTTTTCTACCTGATTGAAAACTGCTTGATTGGACCTTTCATATTTGTCTGTATTTCACTTTTTGTTGTGAAATATGGTTATATTATGAAAATATGCACAATGAGAATATATTATTTAATACAGTGCTATTATACAAAGAAAACAGCAAGTAGCCAGCACCCAGGTCAGGAAATAAAACACTGCCAATCCCTCTGAAGCCCCCTTCGCTTAACCCCGTGTGTTCCTTCCTACCTCTCTCCACCGTATTCACTTGTTTCTTCTCTTTGGCACCTTCCATGGAAGCTTGGGCTTAACAAGCAGTCAGGAAATGCTTGAAGTGTGGACAAACAGATGACAAGGGAGATGCCGCCTAAAGACACATCAGCTGAATTCATTATCCTCACTGGAGAACAGGTCTGAACTTACACCCCTGCTCAGTGGTGGGTCAGAATTCTCTTCATATGTGAAACAGGCACATTCTGCTCTCACGGTTGTTTAAAGAGCACCTGGCTTCCCTGGTGGCTCAGATGGTAAAGATTCTGCCTACAATGCCAGAGACCCCGGTTTGATCCTTAGGTGGGGAAGATCCCCTGGAGGAGGGCATGGCAACCCACTCTGGTATTCTTGCCTGGAGAATTCCATGGACAGAGGAGTCTGGTGGGCTACAGTCTATGGGGTCACAAAGAGCTGGACACAACTGAGAGACTAACACACGAGTGAAGCACACTCAGGAATAGGGGATTGGAATCCTGAGGCAGGAAACACTGGGTTTTGTTAAGTGGTGTTCTGTGCGGTCAAAATTCTCCAAGCCAGGCTTCAGCAATACGTGAACTGTGAACTTCCTGATGTTCAAGCTGGTTTTAGAAAAAGCAGAGGAACCAGAGATCAAACTGCCAACATCTGCTGGATCATGGAAAAAGCAAGAGAGTTCCAGAAAAACATCTATTTCTGCTTTATTGACTATGCCAAAGCCTTTGACTGTGTGGATCACAATAAACTATGGAAAATTCTGAAAGAGATGCGAATACCGAACCACCTAACCTGCCCCTTGAGAAATGTGTATGCAGGTCAGGAAGCAACAGTTACAACTGGACATGGAACAACAGACTGGTTCCAAATAGGAAAAGGAGTATGTCAAGGCTGTATATTGTCACCCTGCTTATTTAACTTATATGCAGAGTACACCATGAGAAATGCTGGACTGGAA
>SJYX01005001.1:9768-36143 GCA_006410675.1 Oreotragus oreotragus
CGTCTAGTCAAGGTTATGGTTTTTCCAGTGGTCATGTATGGATGTGAGAATTGGACTCTGAAGAAAGCTGGGCGCCAAAGAATTGATGCTTTTGAACTGTGGTGTTGGAGAAGACTCTTGAGAGTCCCTTGGACTGCAAGGAGGTCCAACCAGTGCATTCTAAAGGAGATCAGTCCTGGGTGTTCTTTGGAAGGACTGATGTTGAAGCTGAAACTCCAATACTTTGGCCACCTCATGCGAAGAGTTGACTCATTGGAAAAGACTCTGATGCTGGGAGGTATTGGGGGCAGGAGGAGAAGGGGACGACAGAGGATGAGATGGCTGGATGGCATTACCGACTGGATGGCCATGAGTTTGGGTGAACTCCGGGAGTTGGTGATGAACAGGGAGGTCTGGCGTGCTGCAGTTCATGGGGTTGCCAAGAGTCGGACACGACACGACTGAGTGACTGAACTGATTGAAACTGCATCTTGAGTTCCTGTTTTATTTACTTATTTATTTTTAATTAATTATTTGACTGTGCCAGGTCTTAGTTATAGCATGTGGGATCTGGTTTCCTGACCAGGGATCAAACCCGGGCCCCCTGTATTGAGAGGTGGGAGTCTTAGCCGCTGGACTACAAGGGAAATCCTGAGTCTCCCTTTTAACCAGTACACTACACTGCCTGCCTTTCATGAAGGATATAAGGACATATTTCTTAAACAAGATTCAAAAATTGCAAACAGTAGCAGAAAAGATTGATAATCGAACAGAAAATATTAAATTTAAGGTCTTCTTTTATCAGGAAATCACAAAGTAGTGAAAATTCAAGCTACAAATGTACAAAGAAACATATTTACCCTAAAGAGCTCCTATAGTTAAGGAAAAAGGCAATAATACAATTGATACTGTATAAGTGCCAGACTGCAACACAATACTATGCAAGTGACAGAAATTCACAAAAGAGAAAATTTGAATGACCAATATACTTTTAAGTATTCTCAAAGTTTTAAAAAATGAGCAACGGGTGTAGACGGTTCTCAAAAAAAAAAAAAATATATATATATATATATATACAAATAAGCAGTAAGCACATGAAAAGGTGTTCACCATTTTAACCAACATGGAAATGAAAATCAAAGCCATAATAAAATACCACTTCACACCTACTGAATGGCTGTAATCCAAAAGACAATGACAAATGTGACAAGAATGTAGAGAAACTTGAAGCTTCATGTACCACTGGTGGGCATGTAAAGTGGTGCAGCTGGTTTGGAAGGCAAGCTGTTTTCCTATGTTTAACTCAACTGTTAAACATAGAGTTACCATATGATGAAGCAGTTTCGCTCCTAAGAGAAATGAAAACGTGTGCACACAAAAATTTGCACCTTTATGTTCATAACAGATTCATAATAGGCAAATGTGGAAACAATCCAAATATTCATCAACTGATAAATAAGTGCTATAGGTGTGCAATGGACTTCCCTGGTGGCTCAGATGATAAAAGTGTCTGCCTATAATGTGGGAGACCCAGGTTCAATCCCTAGGTCAGGAAGGTCTCCTGGAGAAGGAAATGGCGACCCACTCTAGTGTTCTTGCCTGGAAAATCCCATGGACAGAGGAGCCTGGTAGGCTTACAGTTTGTGGGGTCGCAAAGAGTCAGATGTGACTGAGTGACTTCACTTTCACTTTATAGATGTGCAATAGAATAGTATTTGGCAATAACAAGAAATGAAGTACTGATACATTCCACAACATGAATAAACAATGAAAACATGCCAGGTGAAAGAAGCCAGTCACAAAGGACCACATATGATTCCATTTGTATAAAAATATTAAGAGTAGGTACATCATAGTGACAGAAAACAGATGAGTGCTTGCCTAGGCCTAGAGGTAAAGAGTGAGACAGGAGGAATGGAAGAGTTGGAAGGTTATGGCTAAGCAATGCCAGGTTTATTTTGGAGTAATGAAGATATCCTAGTAATGATTGTGATGATGTATAGCTTGGTAAATGAGCTAAAAGCCATGATCTGTATCATTTAAATGTGTGAATTATATGTGAATTATATCTCAATAAATTTGTTACCAAAAAGGATACAAGTGCAGTGTTCTCAATTTTTAAAAAATCAGAGATGAGGAAAACTATTACAATTTGTGTTGTAAGGTTTGATAACAAAACCATAAATGAAAGGGAATTCTAGTCATGGTTCTTCCACTGCCTACTTTTAAGACCTTGAAACTAGTCATTTAAACTTTCTGATCTCAAGAATCATCACCTATAGAATATTGTATGAATGCTAATAACTCAGGATTCTAAACAATGGTTCTTAATTTTCAGAATTACAGATCTCTTTGCTGCTGCTGCTGCTGCTGCTGCTAAGTTGTGTCAGTCGTGTCTGACTCTGTGCGATCCCATAGACGGCAGCCCACCAGGCTCTGCCATCCTTGGGATTCTCCAGGCACAGATCTCTTTGAGAAGTTGATAAACATCAGAAGCACTCTGGTGAAAATCATAAATAAGGCATTGTTACTAATAATTGCTATTACTATTTCATACTAATTCTGAACTTTGGGGCTAATGAGATAAAAATAAGTATTGGAAAAGAAAAGGAGATTATTTGTACTCAGAGAGGCCAGACAAATTTGCTGAAAAAAATCATGAGAATTAATAAAAGTACTCAATAAAGAATTCTAAATTCATAAAGTCAGTGGCAATGAACAAGAATAATTCAATTAGAAAATATTTTTAAAGGTACACATTCAAATCCATACTCCTGATTTAGTAGATTATCTCAACCAATGAAAATTTTAACAGCCACAGATGACAAAAGCAAAATCCCTTAGCTGCTGCTGTAAAGATGCTACAATAAGTTAAATTCCTAATAAGCACTATTTTAAATGTATCCCAAAAAACTTGATATGTTTGTTTTTCATTTTTGTTTGGTTCGAAATACTTTCCAAATTCCCTTTGCTATTTCTTTTTGTACCTATGGATTGTTTAGAAGCTTGTTATTCATTTCTCAAACATTTTTCAAATATGTTTCTGTTATTTATTTATAATTCCACTGTGATCAGAAGGTGCTTGGTATGGCTGGATTATTTTAAGTTTGTTGAGAGTTGGTTTAAGAATATGGTCTGTCTTGGTAAATGTTCTTTGCACATTTGAAAAAACAGTGGTGGATTCTATAATACCAGGTATCGAACCTGCACCTCCTGCATTGGCAGACAGATTCTTTACTGCTGAGGCATTGGTTTCTTAGGGCTGCTCTAACAAATTGGCGACAAGTTAAGGAGCTTAAAACAACAGAAGTTTCTTTTCTCATCGTTTTGGATTCCAGAAGCCTCAAATCAAAATATCAGCAAATTATCAAACTATCTTTCTAAGAAGGCTCTAGGGAAGAATCCTCTTCCCGCTTCCACCTTGTGGTGGATGCTGACAAAACTTGGCCTTCCTTGGCTTGTGGAAGCTCCAGTGTCTGCTTGTTGTCGTTTGGCTTGCTTCCCTATGTGTCTGTATCTTCAAATCTCTCTCTCTGTCCTTAGAAGGACACCAATGCTTGTATTTAGGGCCCACTCTAATCCTGTAGAATTTCATCTTAACTTGATTACTTCTCCAAATGCCTTGTTTTCAAATAAGGTCACATTTATAGTCATAGGGATTAGGAATTAAGCATATCTTTTTTCAGGGGGACGATTCAACTACAGTACTATTCTTTTTTTTCTTGTCTTTGTCTTGCTTGAATCTTGCATGACCTCAGATCCCTGACCTGGGATTGAACTCTCTCCAGGCCGTGGTAGCAAAAGCCTGGAATCCTAGGGAACTTCCCTATGATACCATTCTTATATCTAGCTTTATATCCTTATATCCCTCCTCATAGAAGGATATCCCTCTATATCTTTATATTAAAATTTTGACTAAAATTTTTGGTGTACTACTATTAATTATTGAGAGAGAAATATAGAAATACCTGGGGATGTGTCTTATATCTCAGTGCTTATCAATTTTTGCTTCATGTAATTTGAGGTTCCTCATTAAGTACATTAAATTTAGTATTGCTAAATTCTCTTGATGAATGAACTCTTTTACTTAAGAATGTCAATTACTCCTCTTATTCAGCATCATACTGGAGTCCTAGATAACATGATAAGACAAGAAAAAAGATATATGTGGTTTATAGATCAGAAAGAAAAACAAATCTCTTATTATTTACCATCTGAACCACCAGGGAAGTATACAGAAGACAAAAGAGATGCAGGTTTGATTCCTGGTTTGGGAAGATGCCCTGGAAGAGGGCATTTCAGCCCACTCCAGTATTCTTGCCTAGAGAATCCCATGGACAGAGGAACCTGGCCAACTAAAGTCCACAAGGTCACAAAGAGTCGGACATGACTGAAGTGACTTAGCACAGCACATCAAGAGCTATGAAAATGTTTATAGTCCTACATGAATTTGATTTTGCCTTGGAAGATTCATTTCATTCAGTAAATACTTATTGACTACTTTTTATAGACTAGACAATACTCTAAACTCCAGGGTTTAGAACAAAGCCCACAAAGACCTGTCATAATCATATCAAGACTAAGAGAAGTCTGAACCATGGTTCTGAATGGTTCTTGGTCACCAAGACGTAAGTTTAGTTCACTAATATCTCCTGTGTAAGCTTACACCAGAGTTTTGAAACAGAGTAGGGAAGACAGACTGTTAAGAAAGAAATGTAGAAGACAGAGGAATGGAGATCATTACAAAGGTATAGCCATTCTGAGAGTCTGGATCAACCACTAGATCAAGAAGTGAATTTAGTAACGTCACTGCATATAAAATCAGTATATTTTTTAAAATCACTAGAAAAAAATAGAGAATAAAAGTTAAAACAATATAGCTTATAACAACATTGAAAGACATCAAATACCTAAGGAAAAAATTAATAAAAGATATGTAAGATCTGTACTCAGAAAGCAATAATACATTACTGAGAAAAATTAGAGAAGACCCAAGTAAATCAAGGTATATACCATGTCCATGGATTTGAGGATTCAGTGGGACTTTTTAAATTTTTATATCTTTATTTTTGGCTGCATTTAGTCTTCATTGCTGTGTGACCTTTCTCTAGTTGCAATGAATGGAGGCTACTCTTTGTTGTAATGCGCAGATTTCTCATTGCAGTGGCTTCTGTTGTTTTAGATTACAAGCTCATGGCAAATAGTTTGGGAATCAATGGAAACAGTGACAGGCTTTATTTTCTTGGGCTCCAAAATCACTGCAGATGGTAATCATGAAATTAAAAGATGCTTGCCCCTTGGAAGGACAGCCATGACCAACCTAGACAGCATATTAAAAAGCAGAAACATTACTTTGCTGGCAAAGGTCCATATAGTCAAAGCTATGGTTTTTCCAGTAGTCATGTTTGGATGTGAGAGTTGGACCATAAAGAAAGTTGAGCGCCAAAGATTTGATGCTTTTGAACTGTGCTGTTGGAGAAGACTCTTGAGAGTCCCTTGGACAGCAAGGGGATCAAACCAGTCAATCCTAACGGAAATCAACCCTAAGTGTCCATTGGAGGGACTGATGCTGAAGCTGCTTTAGCCCTGATGTGAAGAACTGACTCATTAAAAAAGCCCCTGATGCTGGAATAGATTGAAGGCAGGAGGATAAGGGGGTGACAGAGGACGAGATATTTGGATGGCATCACCGACTTAATGGACATGAATTTGAGCAAGCTCCAGGGGATGGTAAGGGACAGGGAAGCCTAGTGTGCCGCAGTCCATTTGGTTGCAAAGATTTGGACACTGAGTGACTGAACAACAATGAACTTTAGGGTGCTTGGGCTCAATAACTGTGGCACATGGGATTAGTTGCTCTGAGGCATGTGGAATCCTCCTGGACCAGAGATCAAACCTGTGGCATCCTCAACCAGTGGACCACCAGAGAAGTCTTGAGGACTCAGCATTTTAAAGATGATGAGTCTTCCCATATTGAAAAAAACTTTTTGTGGAAATTGAGAATTTAGTGAAACCGATCTAAAATTTGTGTCAAAATATAAAGTAATAGGAATAACAAATTCAATATTGAAAAAAAAAGGACAAAGCTGAGAATTTACACTGTTGTTGTTTAGTCACTAGTCATGTCCAACTCTTTTGTGGCCCCATGAACTGTAATCCACCAGGCTCCTCTGTCTAAAGGACTTCCTTAGTTGTCATTTCCTTCTCCTGGGGATCTTCCCAACCCAGGGACCAAACCTGCATCTCCTGCTTGGGAGGTGGATTCTTTACCACTGAGATCAGAGAAGCCCGAGTTTCACACTATCAGATACCAAAACATTTCTAAATAAAGTACAAAAACAATGTGCTGTTGATTCAAGTGCAGACAAATGGATCAGTGGAAAAGAATAAAAATTTCAAAAACAGACACCAAAATTCTATGCCAGATGCTCATAGACTTAAATATGAAAGGGGAAAAAAGAGACTTTAAAAATATAACATAGGAAAATGTGTCAAAGATTTTAGAATATGTAAAGACTTTCTGAACATAACACAAGATACATAATGAAAGAGATTGCTGAATTGGACTTGACTAAAATTTAAATTTTTATTCAACAAATATACTCTTAAGACAATGAAAAAGTAAGTCACAGAATAAGAGATGATATTTGCAATATATGTTTATGATAAAAATTATATCCAGAATATATTTGTAACTTCTACAAGTCAATCAGGAAAAGACAAACTGCAGTTTTTAAATAGGCAAATGACAGGTAGTGGTACTTCACAAATGGAAACATCCAGATGCCTAATAAGCATATGTAAGTGTGTTCCACGTCATTTATCCCCCAACATAACGGCTAAATTTATGGAACTGCTGATACTTAATGTTGGCAAAAGTGTGGAGCAGCGGGAATTCTCATACTCTGCTGGTGGAAGTTTAAAATGATTCAGTCTAATTGGCTTCAGCTACTCTTTACACTAGAATCCTGGGAACTAAATAAATCCATTACTGGCTTCCTTACCTACACCAAGACTCTCTCAGAAACACAAATAAGTCACATCTCAGTTATCTATTAAAGCCAAACATTCTTTTATGGACCCAGCAATTCCTCTCAAATACACACTTAACACATATACTATATATGCCCCAAAAGATTTGAACAAGAAAGTTCATAGCAGTTTATTGACAATAGCTCGAAACTAGAAAAACTCTATTGACAATAGAGTGGATAAATTAGAGTATATTCATAGAATACTATTCAAAGAGAGTAAACCAGTGCTACATGTGGAAAGATATGGTGTACGATTCCAAGTAGCAAAATAAAACAAGCAAGTTAACTAACTTTGGTGAAGGAATATTGACTGGAAAGGAGCGTGAAATAGACTTCTGTGGCACTGGTAACACTCTAGACGTTGATCTTGGGAGTGATTGCATAGATGTATTCATTTATAAAAGTTCAGCGATCTGTAAATTTTGCGTTTGTACACTTACATTAATATTTTATGCCTTAATTTTTAAAATTTGCCTCCCCTCAGAAAACCTCAAGGTGCCATAGATATTTTTCTGTTTTCTCTTGAAGTTTTATAGTTTTTAGCTTTAGGATTGAGATTTATTATCCGTTTCAAGTTAATTTTGTAAGTGATTTGAGACTGAGTTGACATTAATTTTTTTATACAGATATCAAGTTATCATAGCATCATTTGTTATAAGAACTTTCACTCTCATTGAATTGCCTTGGCACCTTTTAGAAAATTTACCCCATAGCTGAAGGTCTATTTCTGTATTTTTTATTCTGCTCCAGTGATCTATGTCTATCCTTCTGCCAGCACTGCACCATCTTGATCACTATCGCTTTACAGTAGGTCTTGAAATCAGGTCAAGTCTTCTAAATTTGTTCTTGCTTTAAAATTATTTTAAATCATCTTATATCATCTACCAATAAATATTTCTTGAATGAGCAACTTTTTAAATATTATTTGGCTACTCTAGGTCACATCTAAAATAAACTTTAGAATGAGCTCATCAATTTCTACAAAAATAACCCCACTAGAATGATCATTGGGATTGTGCTGCATCTATAAATAAATTTGGGGAGAACTGAGATATTAGCAATATTGAATGTTCTAACCCATGAACATAGTGTATTTCACCATTTACTTAGTCCTTTCATTTCTCTCAGCAATGTTTTGTACTTTTCGGAAAAGAAATTTAACGTGTATTTTGTTAAATTTATTCCTAGGTATTTAACACTTTGTGTAATATTGTAAATGGAATCTTTTTTATTTCCAATTGTTTGCTACCAGCATATAAAAATGTAATTGACTTGTATATTGACCTTGTACTTTTTGATCTTGCTTAAATTCATTATTTCTAGCAGTTGGTTTCTAGCATTTTATAATCATTTCTAGCATTTTATTAGACTGAGCTCTAATATTTTTATTTGCAGTCAGAAATTTATGCTGGGTTACATGATCAGTGGTCATATTAATAAAGTTTAGGCTCAAGGAGAAATCCTGCCTGGTTTCCTGGAAAGGGGGTTAAAAGCTCCCTAGTGGCTCAGACAGTAAAGAATCCACCTGCAATGCTGGAGACCTGGGTTTGATCCCTGGGTTGGAAAGACTCCCCTGGAGGAGGGCATGGCAACTCACTCCAGTATTCTTACCTAGAGAATCCCCATGAGCAGAGGAGCCTGGTGAGCTACAGTCCATGGGGTCGTAAAATGTAGGACATGACTGAGTGACTAAGCATAGCACAGCACAGCATTTTTATACATCATCTGCAAGTACTTAGGATTATTCCTTTTTTATTTTTATGCTTTGCATTTATTTTTCTTTTTTATTGCAATGACTATTTACAAGGTTGAATAAAAGTATTACCATGGGTATCCTTAAACAACAAGGACCTACTGTATGCCACAAGGAATATTCAATAGCTTATAATAACTTATAAGAAGTTATGGAGAAGGAAATGGCAACCCACTCCAGTATTCTTGCCTGGAGAATCCCAGGGATGGGGGAGCCTGGTGGGCTGCCGTCTATGGGGTCACACAGAGTCGGACACGACTGAAGTGACTTAGCAGCAGCNACAAGGAATATTCAATAGCTTATAATAACTTATAAGAAGTTATGGAGAAGGAAATGGCAACCCACTCCAGTATTCTTGCCTGGAGAATCCCAGGGATGGGGGAGCCTGGTGGGCTGCCGTCTATGGGGTCACACAGAGTCGGACACGACTGAAGTGACTTAGCAGCAGCAGTAGCATAATAACTTATAATGGAAAATATAATGGAAATATATATATGTGTGTGTGTGTGTGTATAACTAAATCACTTTGCTATACACCTGAAACTAACAGCATTTTAACTCAACTATACTTTTAAAAAATTGTTCGAGTATCTTTTACTTGGTCCTGAACTTTAGAAAGAAAACATTGAACATTTCACCATTGATTATGCTCATGATTTAGGTGTTAACTGAATCATGAGTGGGTATAGAGATTTGTCTAACACTTTTTCTGCATCTATTAAAAAAGCATGTTTCTTTTATTTTCTATTCAGTTATTACGGTGAATACTGATTGATTTTCAAATGTTTCATCAGCTTTGCATTCCAGGGTAAAAATCCTACTTTATCATGATATATTTTCCATTTTACATATTGTCAGATTTGATTTACTAATATTTTATTAACTTTTGAGTCTATGCTCATGAGCCATACTAATGTCTGTAATTTAAATTATTTGTATTTAATATATTTTTCTGGTTTGTAGCTATGTTGGTCACATAGCTGGCAGTTTTCTTGTCTCTATTTCTGAAAGAGTTTATGCAAGGTTGGTGCTATTTATAACTAAAATATTTGATTATTTAGCATTGAAACTAGGTTTTTCTTCATCAAAATGTTTCTGGTTTAAAAATCAGTTTCTGGGACTTCCCTGGTGGTTCAGTGATTAAGACTTCCCCTTCCAGTGCTGGGGGTGCAGGTTTGATCCCTGAGGAGGGAACTAAGATCTCACATGCCTCACCATGCAGCCAAAAAATTGTTTAAAAATCAGTTTCTTGAATAAATACAGGGCTATTCAGATTTTGTTTCATCTTTGTCAATTTTAATATGTTATATTTTTCTAGGAAGTTTTCTATTTCATGTAATGTATCAAATTGATTGGTGAAATGTTTTAATAATATCTTTTATTATTTTAATATTTCTAGGATTTGTGGTTTAAACTCCTTGGTAATATATGGGTTTTTTTTTTCCCCTTGATTAGTTTTTCTAAAGTCTGACTAATTGTGCTAATCTTTATAGCATAATTTGTAAATAATATAAAAATCAGCTCTTACATGTATTAATTTTCTCTAGTGTTTGATGTTTTCTNTTAATATTTCTAGGATTTGTGGTTTAAACTCCTTGGTAATATATGGGTTTTTTTTTTCCCCTTGATTAGTTTTTCTAAAGTCTGACTAATTGTGCTAATCTTTATAGCATAATTTGTAAATAATATAAAAATCAGCTCTTACATGTATTAATTTTCTCTAGTGTTTGATGTTTTCTATTATGTTGATTTCTGCTCTTAGCTTTATTTCCTGCCTTCTACATTTAGAGGTTTACCTTGCTCATTTTTAAAGTTTATTAAGGTAGAATCTCTGATCACTGATCTTAAAACTTTCTTCTATTTAATTTATTAATAATTTAAAGCTATAAATTTTTATCTGAGCACTGCCTTGGTTGCATCCATCATAAAATGGATATCTTGTATTTTTGTTGTCATTAGTTTGAAATATTTTTTCAATTTCCCCTGTTATTTCTCATTTGACATATGGATACTTAGAAGTTTTTTTGTTTAACTTCTAAATATTTGAAGTTTTCCACATGTTATGAACTGATTGTGCCCCACCAAAATTCATATGTTGAGGATCCTACATGCCGGTGTGCCTGTATTTGAAGCTGGAGTCTCTAAGGAAGTAATTAAGTTTAAATAAGATCTTAGGAAATCAACCCTGAGTATTCACTGAAAAGACTGATGCTGAAGCTGAAGCTCCAATACTCTGGCCACCTGATGCTAACAACTGACTCATTGGAAAAGACCCTGATGCTGGGAAAGATTGAAGGCAGGAGGAAAAAGGGATGACAGAGGATGAGATGGTTGGATGGCATCACCGACTCAATGGACATGAGTTGGAACCAACTCTGGGAGATAGTAAAGGACACGGAAGCCTGGCATGCTGCAGTCTATGGGGTTGCAAAGAGTCAGACATGACTTAGCAACTGAACAACAAATGGGGATTAGTGTCCTTACAAACGGTAATATCAGAGTTCATTCTCTCTCTCCCCTCTCATGCACCCACCATGAAAAGACCATGAGNTGGACGTGAGTCTGAGTGAACTCCGGGAGATGGTGATGAGCAGGGAGGCCTGGTGTGCTGCGATTCATGTCGCAAAGAGTCGGACACGACTGAGCGACTGAACTGAACTGAGTCATATTCTGAACTAAAATTAGCTATTCCAGTTAGTATTTTCAGGATGTTACTTTTTGCTTTACTCTAGTACATATGCTGTCACTGAGCACAATAGTTGTTTTTCTTTTCTTCCTCTTTCTTTTGCTTATAAGATGTTAAACTCGAAAGCTATTATCAGTCATGTTTTTGCCATCAGTACTTTTCCATCCCTAAGCTTCCAAATGCTATCAGAGTCCATCAGAGCTGAGGTATAAATTAAATTAAAGAACATTTTCCTCATTCTGTATCCATGATCTATTAATTCCTGTCCTCTCTAATCTCTCTACTTCATTTGAAGGATTACAGAGAGTCAATTTAAGCATGACATTGCTTTTCAGTTATTGGATTGGAAACCAGTCTTACATTAAAGAGGCTCTTTCATTTGTGGAAAGGTGAAATTACAACTAACTGACAATTCAAAATCAGCTACTTGTGACATCATTGAATTTGCAAAGGAGTAGGTTGAAAAGAAACAGACAATATTCACTAGATTGTCTGGATAAGTATATGTAGGGAATGGCAAGATAGATGGATAAATAAAAACAGATAATTAAACCCACATAGGACAGAGATGAAAGCTAAGACAGAGACTTAGCTTTGCCTCTTCCCTTTCTAGGCAGTCGTTGAGCTTGCTTGTTTGATACCTCCTCAGTATTCAAGCTTTCTCCCCAGTTTCTCCAGACCTCTACCAACTCCCTCTTACTCCTGAATACATCAATTTTTTTTTTCACTGAAACACTGCCCCCTGCATCTTTCTCAAGTTGGAGTCATTAGGCTAATCTCAGCTTTTCTTCTCCCAGAGATGCTGCCATCTACTCTTCCCCGGGTCTGGTGAGGGGGCTTCTTCTGTGAGATCTATACCTGGCACCTTATGTAGAACAGTGAAACACAAAGGCCAGCACTGAAGGATGGATCAAATTTTGGAGGAAACAACTTGCATAAATTAGGCTGATATTTGTCTTGCTTAAATGATATTTCTGGGGAATTAGAGTCAGTCTCTTTGAGAAAGGATTTTAATAAGTTAAATTAAATGGCATTGGGAGAAGTGAGGAAAGATACAGTGGAAAACTGGAACAAAAACTCTTGGAGTATCAAGTTGTCTTTAATTGGTAAGACCAAGAAACAAAATCAGGGCTGAAAATGGGAACTGTCGAGACATTAGAGGAGAGTTGGGAAAAGGGTAGAGCTGGAGGGGAAGAGAACAAAGAATAAAGGAAGACACAGAGGAGGCAAAGAGCTATCATGACCTGGTTAAGTCAGATTTTGGAGTTGTTTAGACACTAAGTTGTGGCCAACTTTTTGTGACCCCATGGACTGCCTGCCAGGCTCCTCTGTCTGTGGGATTTCCCAGGCTAAAATACTAGAGTGGGTTGCCATTTCCTTCTCCAGGGTATCTTCCTGACCCAGGGATCAAATCAGTCTGCCTGTCTCCCATATTGGCAGGCAGATTCTTTTCCACTGAGACACCAGGAAAACCGTGTTTGGTGGCGCATCAGCTTAATTAAGGGCGAAGGCTCTCAGGAACTACCTCCTCCCTACCTAATCTGAAATCTTCATTCCTTCTTGAAGTTGGAAGGCTTAAGCTAGGAGAGCCCTAGCAGTTGCATTCTCCTACTCTCATGCTCTGCAAGTGGTACATTAAAGTAGGTGGTCACCAGACTTAGCAACTGAACAACAAATGGGGATTAGTGTCCTTACAAACGGTAATATCAGAGTTCATTCTCTCTCTCCCCTCTCATGCACCCACCATGAAAAGACCATGAGAAAACATGATGACATGAAAGTGACTGTCTTCAAGCCACTAAGTAAGCACTCATGAGAAACCAACTTGATGCCTTGATCTTAGACTTCCAGCCTCCAGAACTGGGAAACAATTGATTTATGTTGCCTAAACCACCTATGCTGTGTGTTTTTGTTTTTTTTTTTTAATTTATAGTAATGCTAGTTTTTATGATCGTTCACTCTTATTTTTGTAGGACGGTTTTTCCAGAGTTTTTTCCCCTTCAGCACTTTTAGTATATAGGCTGTGGTATTTTGTTGTAGCAGCCTATTACATATTTCATTACATGAAAGATGCCTCTTTCATGATTCTTAATTTAGTCCTGTTGTAGTGAAATAACATATTCTACATGATTATGGCTTTTTTCATTAGATTTTTAAAAAGTAGTCCACATCTTTGAGTCAATATCCATTAGTCAACATAAATTTTAAAGGAAATTTGAATATTTAAAAAGTATAGTTGAGGTGCTTCCCTGGTTCTTTACTACTGACTCAGTAGTAAAGAATCTGCCTGCCAATGCAGGAGACCCGGGTTTGATCCCTGTTCTGTGAAGATCCCACATGCTGCAGAGCAACTAGGCCTGTGAACCACAATTACTGATCCTGTGCTCTAGAGCATGGAGCTGCAACTACTGCAGCCCGTGCACACTACAGCCTGCGCTGTGCAACAAGAGAAACCATGGCAACGAGAAGTCCACATACCACCCTGAAGAGTATCCCCACTTGCCCCAACTAGAGAAAGCCCACACAGCAACAAAGACCCAGCACAGCCAAATATAAATTGAAGGTGAAGGTGAAGTCGCTCAGTCGTGTCCGACTCTTTGCGACCCCATGAACTGTAACCTACTAGGCTTCTCTGTCCACGGGATTCTCCAGACAAGAATACTAAAGTGGATTGCCATTTTCCTTCTCCAGGGGATCTGCCACTTACTTAATTTTAAAAAGATACAGTTGGAGAGAAGAAATCTGTATTTATGAGGTGTTGTGTTCTTTCAGTGTCAGTTAAGATAGTTGTTGGCTTAGTTCACAACCTTGGTGACAAATACTCTTTTATTTATTTATTTTTTTTTTAATTGAAGGATAATTGCTTTACAGAATTTTGTTGTTTTCTGTCAAACCTCAACATGAATCAGCCATAGGTATATATATATCCCCTCCCTTTTGAACCTCCCTCCCATCTCCCACCCCATCCAACCCCTCTAGGTTGATACAGAGCCCCTGTTTGAGTTTCCTTAGCCATACAGCAAATTCCCGTTGGCTATCTGTTTTACACATGGTAATATAAGTTTCCATGTTACTCTTTCCATACATCTCACCCTCTCCTCCCCTCTCCCCATGTCCATAAGTCTATTCTCTATGTCTGTTTCTCCATTGCTGCCCTGTATATAAATTCTTCAGAACCATTATTCTAGATTCTGTATATTTGCATTAGAATATGGTATTTATCTTTCTCTTTCTGACTCACTTCACTCTATATAATAGTTTCACGGTTCATCCACCTCATCAGAACTGACTCAAATGCATTCGGCTGAGTAATATTCCACTGTGTATATGTACCACAGCTTCTTTATCCATTCATCTAGGTTGGACATCTAGGTTGCTTCCATGTTCTACTATTGTAAATAGTGCTGCAGTGAACATTGGGATACATTGTCTTTTTCAACCCTGGTTTCCTAGGTTATATGCCTAGGAGTGGGATTGCTGGGTCATATGGTGGTTTTATTCCTAGTTTCTTAAGGAATCTCCATACCATTTTCCATAGTGGCTGTATCAATTTACATTCCCACCAACAGTGCAAGAGCGTTCCCTTTTCTCCACACCCTCTCCAGCATTTATTCTTTGTAGACTTTTTGATGATGCCATTCTGACTGGTGTGAGGTGATATCTCATTGTAGATTTCATTTGCATTTCTCTAATAATGAGCAGTGTTGCACGTCTTTTCATGTGTTTGTTAGCCATCTGTATGTCTTCTTTGGAGAAATGTCTGTTTAGGTCTTTTTCCCACTTTTTGATTGGGTTTTTGTTTTCCTGGTATTGAGTTGTATGAGCTGCTTGTATATTTTGGAAATTAATCCTGTGTCACTTGTTTCATTTGCTATTATTTTCTCCCATTCCAAGGGTTGTCTTTTCACCTGGCTTATAGTTTCCTTTGCTGTGCAAAGGCTTTTAAGTTTAATCAGGTCCCACTTGTTTACTTTTGTTTTTAGTTCTGTTACTCTAGGAGGTGGGTCACAGAGGATCTTGCTTTGATTTATGTCATCAAGTGTTCTGCGTATGTTTTCTTCTAAGAGTTTTATAGTTTCTGGTCTTACAGTTATGTCTTTAATCCATTTTGAGTTTATCTTTGTGTATGGTGTTAGGAAGTGTTCTAATTTTATTCTTTTACATGTAGCTGTCCAGTTTGCCCAGCACCATTTATTGAAAAGGTTGTCTTTGCCCCATTGTGTATTTTTGCCTCCTTTGTCAAAAATCAAGTACCCATAGGTGCATGGGTTTATTTCTGGGCTTTCTATCTGGTTCCATTGGTCTATATTTCTATTTTTGTGCCAGTATCATACTGTCTTGATGACTGTACCTTTGTAGTATAATCTGAAGTCAGGAAGGTTGATTCTTCCAGCTCCATTCTTCTTTCTCAAGACTGTTTTGGCTATTCAGGGTCTTTTCTTTTTCCATATGGATTGTGAAATTTTTTGTTCTAGTTCTGTGAAAAATGCCGTTGGTAATTTGATACGGATCTCATTGAATCTGTAGATTGTGTTTGGTAGTATAGTCATTTTCACACTATTGATTCTTCCTAACTAGAAACATGGAATATCTCTCCATCTGTTTATATCATCTTTGATTTCTTTCATCAGTGTCTTATAATTTTCTGTGTATAGTTCTTTTGTTTCCATAGGTAAGTTTATTCCTAGATATTTAATTCTTTTTGTTGCAGTGGTGAATGGGATTGATTCCTTAATTTCTCTTTCTGATTTTTCTTTGTTAATGTGTAGAAATGCAAGAGATTTCTGTGTATTGATTTTGTATCCTGCAACTTTGCTAAATTCACTGATTAGCTCTAGTAATTTTCTAATACTACCTTTAGGGTTTTCTATGAACAGTATCATGTCATCTGCAAAGAGTGAGAGCTTTACTTTTTCTTTTCTAATCTATATGCCTTTTATTTATTTTTCTTCTCTGATTGCTGTAGCTAGGACTTCCAGAACTATGTTGAATAACAGTGATGAAAGTGGACACCCCTGTCTTGTTCCTGATCTTAGGGGGAATGCTTTCAGTTTCTCATCATTGAGAATAATGTTTGCTGTAGAGTTATCATAAATGGCCTTTACTGTGTTGAGGTAGGTTCCTTCTATGCCCATTTTTTGAAGAGTTTTCATCATAAATGGGTGCTGAATTTTGTCAAAGGCTTTTACTGCATCTACTGAGATTATCTGATGGTTTTTATCTTTCAGTTTGTTAATATTGTGTATCACATTGATTGGTTTGCATATACTGAAGAATTCTTGCATTTCCTGGAATAAACCCAACTTTATCATGGTGTATGAGCCTTTTGATGTGTTGCTGAATTCTGTTTGCTAAAATTTTGTTGAGGATTTTTGCATTTATGTTCATCAGTGATATTGGCATGTAGTTTTGTGTGTGTGTGTTGTCTTTGTCTGGTTTTGATATCAGGGTGATGGTGGCTTCATAGATTGAGTTTGGAAGTGTTCCTTTTCTGCAATTTTTTGAAAGCATTTTAGAAGGATAGGCATTAGCTCTTCTCTAAATGTTTGATAGAATTCTGTGAAGCTATCTGGTCCTGGACTTTTGTTTTGGGGAGATTTTTTATCACAGCTTCAATTTCAGTGCTTGTAATTGGTTTGCTCATAATTTCTATTTCTTCTGGTTCAGTCTTGGAAGATTGAACCTTTCTAAGAATCTTTCCATTTCTTCTAGGTTATCCATTTTATGGCCATATAGTTGTTCATAATAGTCTCATAATCCTTTGTATTTCTGTATTGTCTGTTGTAACCTCTCCTTTTTCATTTCTAATTTTGTTGATTTGATACTTTTCTCTTTTTTTTCTTGATGAGTCTGGCTAAAGCCTTGTCAATTTTCTTTATCTTTTCAAAGAACCAGCTTTTAGTTTTATTAATCTTTACTATTGCTTCTTTCTTTTCTTTTTCATTTACTTCTGCTTGGATCTTTATGATTTCTTTCCTTACACTAATTTTGTTTTTGTTGTTGTTCTTCTTTTTCCAGTTGTTTTAAGTGTAAAGTTAGGCTATCTGTTTGATGTTTTTCTTGTTTCTTCAGATAGGATTGTAGTGCTATAAACTTCCCTCTTAGGACTGCTTTTGCCACATCCTATTTGAGTTGTTATGTTTTCATTGTCATTTGTTTCTAGAAATTGTTTGATTTCCCTTTTGATTTCTTCAGTAACCTGTTAGTTATTTAAAAATGTGCTGTTTAATCTCCATGTGTTTGTGTTTCTTACAGTTTTTTTTTTCTTGTAATTGATACCTAGTCTCAAAGCATTGTGCTTAGAGGAGATGCTTGATAGAATTTCAGTTTTCTTAAATTTACTGAAGTTTGATTTGTGAACCAAGATGTGGTCTATCCACATGGAGAGTACTCCATGTGCACTTGAGAGGAAGGTATATTCTACTGCATTTGGATGGAATGCCCTGGAGATATCAATGAGATCCATCTCATCTAATGTATCATTTAATACTTGTGTCTCCTTATTAATTTTCTGTTTTGATGATCTGTCCATTGTTGTGAGTGGGATGTTCAGTTCAGTTCAGTCACTCAGTCGTGTCTGACTCTATGCAACCCCACGAATCGCAGCACTCCAGGCCTCCCTCTCCATCACCAACTCCCAGAATTCACTCAGACTCACGTCCATGGAGTCCGTGATGCCATCCAGCCATCTCATCCTCGGTCGTCCCCTTCTCCTCCTGCCCTCAATCCCTCCCAGCATCAGAGTCTTTTCCAATGAGTCAACTCTTCGCATGAGGTGGCCAAAGTACTGGAGTTTCAGCTTTAGCATCATTCCTTCCAAAGAAATCCCAGGGTTGATCTCCTTCAGAATGGACTGGTTGGATCTCCTTGCAGTCCAAGGGACTCTCAAGAGTCTTCTCCAACACCACAGTTCAAAAGCATCGATTCTTCGGCGCTCAGCTTTCTTCACAGTCCAACTTTCACATCCATACATGACCACAGGAAAAACCATAGCCTTGACTAGGCGGACCTTAGTCGGCAAAGTAATGTCTCTGCTTTTGAATATACTATCCAGGTTGGTCATAACTTTTCTTCCAAGGAGTAAGCGTCTTTTAATTTCATGGCTGCAGTCACCATCTGCAGTGATTTTGGAGCCCAAAAAAATAAAGTCTGACACTGTTTCCACTGTTTCCCCATCTATTTCCCATGAAGTGATGGGACCGGATGCCATGATCTTCGTTTTCTGAATGTTGAGCTTTAAGCCAACTTTTTCGCTCTCCTCCTTCACTTTCATCAAGAGGCTTTTTAGCTCCTCCTCACTTTCTGCCATAAGGGTGGTGTCATCAGCATATCTGAGGTTATTGATATTTCTCCCGGCAATCTTGATTCCAGCTTGTGTTTCTTCCAGTCCAGCGTTTCTCATGATGTACTCTGCATATAAGTTAAATAAGCAGGGAGACAATATACAGCCTTGACGTACTCCTTTTCCTATTTGGAACCAGTCTGTTGTTCCATGTCCAGTTCTAACTGTTGCTTCCTGACCTGCATACAGATTTCTCAAGAGGCAGGTTAGGTGGTCTGGTATTCCCATCTCTTTCAGAATTTTCCACAGTTTATTGTGATCCACACAGTCAAAGGCTTTGGCATAGTCAATAAAGCAGAAATAGATGTTTTTCTGGAACTCTCTTGCTTTTTCCATGATCCAGCGGATGTTGGCAATTTGATCTCTGGTTCCTCTGCCTGTTCTAAAACCAGCTTGAACATCAGGGAGTTCACGGTTCACATATTGCTGAAGCCTGGCTTGGAGAATTTTGAGCATTACTTTACTAGCGTGTGAGATGAGTGCAATTGTGCGGTAGTTTGAGCATTCTTTGGCATTGCCTTTCTTTGGAATTGGAATGAAAACTGACCTTTTCCAGTCCTGTGGCCACTGCTGAGTTTTCCAAATTTGCTGGCATATTGAGTGCAGCACTTTCACAGCATCATCTTCCAGGATTTGAAACAGCTCAACGGGAATTCCATCACCTCCACTAGCTTTGTTCTTAGTGATGCTTTCTAAGGCCCACTTGACTTCACATTCCAAGATGTCTGGCTCTAGATTAGTGATCACATCCTCATGATTATCTGGGTCGTGAAGATCTTTTCTGTACAGTTCTTCTGTGTATTCTTGCCACCTCTTCTTAATATCTTCTGCTTCTGTTAGGTCCATACCATTTCTATCCTTTATCGAGCCCATCTTTGCATGAAATGTTCCCTTGGTATCTCCAATTCTCTTGAAGAGATCTCTAGTCTTTCCCATTCTGTTGTTTTCCTCTATCTCTTTGCATTGATTGCTGAAGAAGGCTTTCTTATCTCTTCTTGCTATTCTTTGGAACTCTGCATTCAGATGCTTATATCTTTTCTTTTCTCCTTTGCTTTTCGCCTCTCTTCTTTTCAGTGCTATTTGTAAGGCTTCTCCAGACAGCCATTTTGCTTTTTTGCATTTCTTTTCCATGGGGATGGTCTTGATCCCTGTCTCCTGTACAATGTCACGAACCTCATTCCATAGTTCATCAGGCACTCTATCTATCAGATCTAGGCCCTTAAATCTATTTCTCACTTCCACTGTATAATCATAAGGGATTTGATTTAGGTCATACCTGAATGGTCTAGCGGTTTTCCCTACTTTCTTCAATTTAAGTCTGAATTTGGAAATAAGGAGTTCATGATCTGAGCCACAGTCAGCTCCTGGTCTTGTTTTTGTTGACTGTATAGAGCTTCTCCATCTTTGGCTGCAAAGAATATAATCAATCTGATTTCGGTGTTGACCATCTGGTGATGTCCATGTGTAGAGTCTTCTCTTGTGTTGTTGGAAGAGGGTGTTTGCTATGACCAGTGCATTTTCTTGGCAAAACTCAGTCTTTGCCATGCCTCATTCCGCATTCCAAGGCCAAATTTGCCTGTTACTCCAGGTGTTTCTTGACTTCCTACTTTAGCATTCCAGTCCCCTATAATGAAAAGGACATCTTTTTTGGCTGTTAGTTCTGAAAGGTCTTGTAGGTCTTCATAAAACCGTTCAACTTCAGCTTCTTTAGCGTTACTGGTTGGGGCATAGACTTGGATTACCGTGATATTGAATGGTTTGCCTTGGAAACGAACAGAGATCATTCTGTCATTTTTGAGATTGCATCCAAGTACTTCATTTCAGACTCTTGTTGACCATGATGGCTACTCCATTTCTTCTGAGGGGTTAAAAGTCTCCTAATATTATTGTGTTACTGTCAATTTCTCTTTTTATGTCTGTTAGTGTTTGTCTTATATATTGAGCTGCTCATATGTTGAGTGCATAGATATTTACAATTGTTGGGTCTTCATTTTGGACTGATCCTTTGATCATTATGTAGTGTCCTTCCTTATCTCTTATAATCTTCTTTATTTTAAGGTCTATTTTGTCTGATATGAGGATTGCTACTCCAGCTTTCTTTTGCTTCCTTTTTGCATGGAATATATTTTTCCATCCTCTCACTTTCAGTCTATATGTGTCTTGAGGTCTAAAGTGGGTTTCTTGTAGACAGCATATATATGGGTCGTGTTTTTGTATCCATTCAGCCAGTCTGTGTCTTTTGGTTGGAGCATTTAATCCATTTACATTTAAAGTAATTTAAAGTAATTGTTGATATATATGTTTCTGTTGCCATTTTCTTAACTGTTTGGAGTTGCTTTTGTAGATCTTTTTTCTTCTCCTGTATTTCTTGACTATATAAGTCCATTTAATGTTTGTTATAAAGCTGGTTTGGTGGTACTGAATTCTCATAAATTTTGCTTGTCTGAAAAGCTTTTGATTTCTCCATCAATTCTGAATGAAATCCTTGCCAGGTACAGTAATCTTGTTTGTAGATTTTCCCCTTTCAGTACTTTAAATATATCCTGCCTTTCCCTTCTGGCCTGCAGAGTTTCTGCTGACTGTAAGATCAGCTGTTAAGCGTATGGTGTTTTCCTTGTATGTTACTTATTGTTTCTCCCTTGCTGCTTTTACTGTTCTTTCTTTGTGTTTAGTCTTTGTTAGTTTGATTAGTATGTGTCTTGGCACGTTTCTCCTTGGGTTTATTCTGTATGGGATTCTTTGTGCCTCCTGGACTTAATTGACTATTTCCTTTTCCATGCTGGGGAAATTTTCAACTATAATCTCTTCAATAATTTTCTCATACACTTTGTTTTTCTCTTCTTCCTCTGGGACCCCTATAATTCGAATGTTGGTGCATTTGATATTGTCCCAGAGGTCTCTGAGTCTATCCTCAGTTCTTTTCATTCTTTTTACTTTATTCTACTCTTCAGAAGTTATTTCCACCATTTTATCTTCCAGCTCACTGATTCGTTCTTCTGCTTCAGATATTCTGCTATTGATTCCTTCTAGAGTATTTTTAATTTCGGTAATTGTGTTCTTTGTTTCTTCATGTTTATTCTTTAATTCTTCTAGGTCTTTGTTAATTGATTCCGGCATTTCTCCACTTTGCTTTCAAGGTTTTTGATCATCTTTACTATCATTATTCTGAATCCTTTTTCAGGTAGTTTGCCTATTTCCTCTTCATTTATTTGGACTTCTGTGTTTCTAGCTTGTTCCTTCATTTGTGTAGTATTTCTCTGCCTTTTCATTATGTTTTTAAACTTATTGTATCTGAGGTCTCCTTTTCCCAGGCTTCAAGGTTGAGTTCTTTCTTCCTTTTGGTTTCTGCCCACTAAGGTTGGTCCAGTGGTTTGTGTAAGCTTCTTATAGGGTGAGATTTGTGCTGAGTTTTTGTTTGCTTGTTTGTTTTTCCTTTGATGGGCAAGGCTGAATGAGGTGGTAATCCAGCCTGCTGATGATTGGGTTTGTATTTTTGTTTTGTTTGCTGTTTAGATGAGGCGTCCTCCATAGGGTGCTATTGGTGGTTGGGAGATCCTGGGTCTTGTATCACAGTGGTTTCCTTTGTGTGAGTTCTCACTTTCCCCCTAGGGTTGGTTTTCTGGTAGTCTAGGGTCTTGGAGTCAGTGCTCCCACTCCAAAGGCTCAGGGCTTGATCTCTGGTCAGGAACGAAGATTCCACAAGTGGTTTGTTATGGCATTTAGTGAGATTAAAACAAATATCTGAAAACGAGAAAACAAAGATGAACCCCAGACAAATGGAAGTTACAAAATCAGGCAAATAATAATTAAAATAATAGAATATACACACATATATATATACCCATGAAAAAGTCGAAACAGTCCAACAAAAATAAAGTACAATAGACTGACCCAGCGAACAAAGGAAATAAAAAGTTATATTTACCAGTTAAGAACAAAACTAACTAAAGCACAAACTAGAAAACAAAACTAAAGCAAGGTGCCAGTTGGGGAATAAAACAATGAAAATAAAACTAACAAATATGTTGAGAGGAAAGGAAAGAAAGAAAAGAAAAAAAGAATAGCTATGCAAAGTTAAATAGAGGTAGATGAAGAAGATTTATATACACTGAAGATTAATTGCAAGGGGAAAAGAACAGTAGGAAAAGCAAACAGAGGAATAAATGTAGAAAAAATAATAATAGGTTTAAGAAAATTTTTAAAGAGGAAAAAAAAAACTCCCCAGAACTGCAAAATCCCAATATAGAGGCAGAGGTTTATAACAATAAAATTGTGACTGAGAAAAAAATAAAGCTCAAAAGTTTAGTTAGATTTCATAGTGCCAATAAAATCAACAACTACAGTGGGGGGAGGGGGGGGAGAAAAAAAGTCCAAAAGTATCTACAGAACAAGCCAAAACATAAGAATAAATGCTTTCCTTGAGTCACTGTTGTCAGAGTCCTTTCCCTTGCTGGGAGTCACAGTCCACTTCACCTCCCTAGGATGCCCTCTAACACTGTGCTGATCTCTGGACTTGCTGTAAGGGCAACTCAGATTCTAATCTGATCCTACTCCTCTGTGTTCTAGCCTCCAATGTCCACAGCTATCAGAACTAGTGCATTTTCTTTTGTGAGAGCTGTCAGTGACCTTTTATATATTCCACAGACACAGTCTGCCTAATCGATCCTGTGGATTTAATCTGAAGCTTGTACAGCTGGTTGGAGGATTTGAGGTGGTCTTCCTTAGACACACTCCCCCTGGGCTTCAATTGTGGTTTTATTTTTACCTCTGGATATGGGTCCTCCACTGGGATTTGCTCCTGAGGCTGCGCTGGAGGACTTGGTTTTGCCCCGTGAGGGCAGGTGTGGAGGTGGTACAGCTGCTTGGGTTGCAGGGGTTCTGGCAGCACCGGGTAACTCAGGGGAGTTGGCGGCTAGGGCAGCAGGAAATAAGTGCTCTACAAGGGTATGGCAACCAGTGTTAGCCAATACGCTCCAGTATTCTTGCCTGGAGAACCCCCCTCCCTGACAGAGAAGCCTGGCAGGCCACAATACACAGGTTCGTAAGGAGTCAGACACTACCGAAGGGACCCTGCGTGCATTGACACAAGACTGTTTTCCTGTGGCAGCTCTGCCCCAGTGAGAGTTGAGTGTGAAGGTGGTGCAGCTGCCTGGTTTGTGGGGTCCCTGGTGGCTCCAAGTGTGCAGGGACACAGACTGCCTCTGCCGCAGGAGTTATGGTCCTATCAGAGATTTTTTTTTTTCAAGCTTCTTGTAGCTGGCGATCCCAGTCTTTGTCTGTAGCTCCACTCTTTCAGGCACTTAGAGGGCTCCCTTGTCTGAGGTCCTTCTCTGTAGTTCAGTGCATCGGGCACATAGAGGGCCCCCCCTCCCTGACTGGGGTCCTGTTCTGTAGATTGACCCATCAGGCACTTAAAGGAGAATGCTGGGTGGGGTCCTACACTGTAGTTCAGTGCGTCAGGCATTTGATAGGCCAGCATCTCTATTGTTCTGCTGCCAGTTCTGGTGTGTTGGGGGAGAGAGGCTATGGTGATGGCTCCACCCACTGTGCGTGACTCAGCAGTATCACCTTGCTTCCATGGCTGCCTGGCTTTCTTCCACAGGCAACCCCCAACCACAATCTCCTCCCTCACATCCCCTTGATCTGTCTTTCCACAGTCAACAGCAGCCCTTGCCCTGGGATTGCTCTGCAATCCCTAAACTCCAGCTCCCAGCCACTGTGCCATCTAAGTATGTATGACTGCAGCAAGGACTGTCTGCTTCTCATTCCGTTTAGGCTGCCACAGATCAGCTGTTTCCCTCTCAGCCTTAAATGTTTCTCCTCTGACTCAGACAATTGCTGGGATGTGGGGATTGGACCCCTACTTCAGTTCCCCCACCCACCGAGGGCAGGTCCAGTCCTACTAACACTCCTGTTTTTCCCCCTAGTTCCTTCATCCCACCAAGTTTTGTGTGGGTCTACATATTCTTTTCTGCTGGGCAGGCACTCCTGTCTGCTCTCAGCTGGTGTTCTGCATGCACCTCTGTGTCTGAAGGTGTATTCCTGATGTATCCTTGGAGAGAGATGCATTCCTTGTATACCTACTCCTCCGCCATCTTCCAAAGTCTCTCAATAATCTTAAAAGGTTTCTATTATTTTTAGGTGGGGCTTCCCAGTTGGCTCAGTGGTAAAGAATCCACCTGCCAAGCAGGAGACTTGAGTTTGATCCTTGGCATGGGAAGTTCCCCTGGAGAAAGAAATAGCAACCCACTCTAGTATTCTTGCCTGGGAAATTCCATGGACAGAGAGCTTGGTGGATCACAAAAGAGTCAGTCACGACTTAGTGACTAAACAACAACAAATATTCTTAAGTGGTGACAAAAAGTAATTGATTTTACTCTAGTTATTTCATGTGTATGTATAAGAACTGAGTTTTATATTGACTGGTGATTCTTGGGTTGACATTTTAGATTGAATCCAAATCACGCCCACTGGAAAATTGAATCCTCTCACATCTTAGGTCTGAGCACTTTTTCTCCTCCTAGACATGCATTTAGAAATCAATGTGCTAGCCTTTCTTTCTGCTGACAGGCAGTAGTGACACTGCAAATATAGGTTTTGGCTGATAGCAGCTTAAAATAAACATCTTAATAATGACAGTAGTTTTAAAACAAAATTTAAATAGAAGTCATTCATAACAGTGAAATGACAGAAGCTAGGATTCGTTTTCTGAGGCAAAACACTTTCACAGCACTTTTTGTCCTCTATTTTAAGGGTCAACACTGACTGTCCTTGGGTAGAAAATTGAGACCACTGTTTGGGTAATTTAGTTCTTCCCTCATCCACTTTTCCTACTAATCCCCCAGTTTCCAAAATGACACAAAATAAAATGAACGACCAATTTAGTCATAGTTATTTGGAAAGTTCAGACCAAAGGGTATCATTTGGTTTGAATTACATGGTTTGCTTTCCCCAGATAATCATTCCACCTTGCCTATGTATAGATACTGTCTTAAGGTTGCTGTCATGCAAAAGCAATTGAGTACATTTTACAGAAGCTAAGATGACTCAACTCAAACTCACATTGGACTTTAATTCATCTTGCATTGAAAGCCATGTTTATAAACACACCAGTAGGTACAAAAGTGCTAACAGTATCTGTGATCCACAGTTGACTCAGTGTATTTATTTACTTTTGCTTGCAGATAATAGTTTATATGTTTAAGCAGTGCTTCAAACATTATCAGAAGGCAGAACCCCTGATACAGTCCTTGTCTTTCATGTCTTGGGCAAGTCCCTTAATGTACATATACCTATATTCTCTCATTTTTACACACAACCTAAAATCTCTCACTTTTTTTTTTTTTTTAATTTAATTTTACTTTACTTTACAGTACTCTACTGGTTTTGGCATACATTGACATGAATCCGCCACGGGTGTACACGAACTCCCAAACATGAACCCCCCTCCCTGCTCCCACCCCCCATCATCCCTCCGGATCATCCCCATACACCAGCCCCAAGCATCCTGCATCCTGCATCAAACACAGACTGGCGATTCATTTCCTACATGATGGTACACATATTTCAATGCTATTCTCC